>JAMBMQ010000019.1:408140-487059 GCA_024363595.1 Xenopus borealis | reverse complement strand
AAAAAAAAAAAACTGTCATCTGTGTTTGAGTTTGGGGCACAGTAACACATGAGCAACCATAGTGCACAGTGCCTCACATTTACCGTATTCACTCCCAATTCCTAACATCATTCCTGTTGCCCTTTTTAAGAAAGAGCAGGTTAGGTTTTGTGGGTTAAGTTCCTGACCTCCATCACACTAAAATGTATATCTCCAAAGTTCCACCAATAAATAAAAATGGTGGTTAAAAGGCTTAATCATGAGCACTTGAGCAGTGTGCAAAGTGAAATCTTTGATGCCATGTTTTTACCCACAATGCTTGCTATGTTTGGGTTACTAGACCTAAATCAAACCATATACCAGTTACTACCACTGTTGCATATAGTCCTCTTCTGCATAGTAGATTGCACATTTTTAGCTTGTAGGACTTGATGCATAAGGACATGACATATCCATGGCACCCAGGCACAAAATAAATCTTTCAGTCTCCCTCCTATCCTTTTACATATATATCCTCCCTTTATTATGTTCCATGTTCTCTTATCTTTGCATATGCCTCCTTCCTTTAAATGTATACTGTCATGGGCAAACATGTTTTTTTTTCAAAACGTATCATTTAATAGTGCTACTCCAGCAGACTTCTGCACAGTTTCTTTTTTATATTCAGTTTTGAAATCTGACATAGGGCTAGACATTTTGTCAATTTCCAAGCTGCCCCATGTCATGTGACTTGTGACTTTAAGAGGGAACTGCTTTCTGGCAGGCTGTTGTTTTTCCTTCTCAATGTAACTGAAGGAGTCACAGTGGGACATGGGTTTTTACTATTGAGTGCTGTTCTTAGATCTACCAGGCAGCTGTTATCTTGTGTTAGGGAACTGGTATCTGGTTACCTTCCCATTGTTCTGTTGTTAGGCTCCATTCCTTCATCTTCTGATATTTTCTTCTCATTTCTGTCAATCCCTTTCTCCTTAATGAACTCCAGGTTTCCTGCTGTCACCTTCTTTAACCTCATCCACTTAAGCTCACCCATTCAACTTCCAGTTATTTTCTCCCAATCCTCTGGTACCTTGGCATTCCTATCTCTGATTGTGGAGAAAGAAGCCTCATTGAATAAACTGATAGACAGAGATAACAGCTTGGATCAGAACCGATCCATTTTCCTCTTGGATCTATCTACCACACCCCTGTTGCACCCTCCATTGTGCTACCTCCTTGGATGCTTTGCAGGATTTCGGATGTTGTTTCTATGCATTTCAGCAGAGCAGGTAAGTAAGGGTTTAGCCAGAGCTAAAGTTTAACATTGCATAAGCGCTCAGTACCCAGTAACTTCCAGATATTTTTCAGTTATATTCCTAAAGATGTTTTGAGGCCCTGGATAGAAAATGTCCTAGAGTACTGATGAACATATTGAAAAGCAAAAGAAGGCTATAGAATATGTATCTTGTGCTACATACCATCCATGCATCTTTAATCCAACTCCCTCTTTTGACTTTTTTAAAAAAATGATGATATAACATTTAAATGTAATCTATCTTCTTGTATCAGAAACAGATGAATCAGTAATTATAAAGCATTGCTCTCACATTCTCCTCTCACTTTCATCTTCCACAGAGATTAATGACCATGGCTGGGACTCAAGCTGCCTTCTATTTATCAAAGGATGTCTTGTATGGCAACTCCTGTAAGAACACAGGAGGGAACATTTAAAGTATCACACTCCATTGTTTTCAGCATCAAATCGACTGTGAAAAGGACAACTTCCGTGTAATTCCTCTGGCGCATGAGACATTCCCCACAAATTGCTGTGCTGTCTGGTTGTATTTTTTATACTTTCTGCTGGATTCATTGTGTGGAGAATCTCTTAACAGTTTTTGTTACTTCCAGAAAGATGGTACTGTTTCTTGGTTTAAATCATTTTAAAAGAAGCCCTACAGGGAGCAAGACCTCACTTTGTGGACCAAAAATATTAAGGCCACTTTGCACAAAACTTTCATAAAACTGTATAAGAGTTACATAGTTAATTAGATAAATCAGGGTGAAAAAAAGACAAGGTCTATCAAATTCAACCACCTCCAAATAAAAACCCAGCATCCATACATACAGATCTACTGTATGAAGATGGGGGAGTCTTCTGTGCTTGAAATTTTCTTGGCCAGTTATTATAATGATTTATAATGATTTTCCCTTCAATATCATTTCCCAAACTCTGGGACTGGTCACACAGCACAGATTAAGCAGTGGAGGAGGAGCCAAAATATTAGTTAGGGTGATGCCCATTTGCACTACTAGATACCACTGAAAGACCAGGTCAATGTGGGTGAGATTTTGGGTGCTTGATATTTTTGGAACTATGGTTGATTGACAGTGAAAAGGTTGGCCTTCCAAGTAGGGTCTGAGCTGTATAAGTCTAACAACCGTATAAACTAACATCATATATATGACCCCTTTGCACACAACATTCATAAAACTGTAAATAAAATCTACTGTATGAAGGGGGGACTTCATACAGTAGCAGTGGAGGCTTTGTTAGGGTGAGATTAGAGAAAAATGACCATTTGCCTTACTAGATACACATGAAAGACCAGCTTGAAGGTCAATCAAGGTGAGCTTTTAGGTGCCTGATAATCTTGGAACTATGGTTGGTCATATACAATAATATTTTTCTATATCAATGTATATACCATAGATACTATTATGGCCAAAATGGGGCTTGAGCTCAAAAAGTCTAACAACCAAAGACACTAACACCATATGAGTGAGGACATTGCTCCATGTCACCCTATTGTAGCTTATTCAAGTGAGCAAGTCATATTTGTGCTTGGAATAATGCCCTCTGGGTAGTTCAGTCCCATGTTTATCTGGAGGTGACACTTTTGTTATCAATGGTAGTGATGGGTGAAGTTATTCGCCTGTGGCGAATTCACCATGAATTCTGCGATTAACCACAGGCAAATAAATTTGGGAAACACCAGCAAAAATTTTGCCTGGCGAAAATTTGCCGGCGTCTCGTTTTGGATGTGGGCATCCATTTTTGGATGCTGGCGTCCTTTTTTTGACACTGGCAATGTACGCCCACGTCCAAAATGAGGTGCGGCACCGCTGAGGCTTACTTTAATAGGTGGCAATGGGGGCAATGGGGGGGATGTACACTAATGAGTTTATTTAATGTGAGTAGATGTTTTTTTAACTTTAATGATACCTAAAAGAAACCCTGGATAACAATTTTGCCAACCTTAAGGGATCATAAATCCTTATCTTAATAGCTAATAATCTCTACTTTGATAGTGATGCAAAAAGAATAATAGATTATTATAGAACCTAAACAGGAGATTTTTTCATTAAACTCTTTAAGTAATACGCATGCCCCTGTATTACTTTCTTTGAGATGAACCTCAGATGATAAACGGCTATTGAAGGACAGGCCAGTGAAAAAAGGCCATGAAAACTCCCTTTCAAATAAAGACAGCCAAGAAGAAATTCATAAATCCACCAATTTTTATTGCTCTCCACAAAAAAGTTTGAAACAACATCAAATCACTTTTATCTAAAGGTGGAGGAGGAAGATTGGTTCTTATAGGCTGTTATAACAACTCACAAGCATTGCAAATCAATCACTCAACAAAATGTTGTTGCATTTGCAAAATATGATGGGCTTGGGAGACCAATTAGCAAAATATATACAGGAAAAGAGTGGCTCATATATATTCATGCAACGCTATGCTGACATTTAGAAACAATGGTGAAATGAAAAAGTCAGTCATTCCTTTAACAGCTTCAGGTCCCTTGATTTTCTATTCCCTAATGGCAGGGCTATATTTACTAAGCAGTACATGGATCTGACAAATACTAACATTTTTTATGAAGGGCACTACTTTCACAAAGAATAAGGATTGTATTTTGTCAGGAAAGGTAATGTGTGGGTGCACAAAAATACCTTGAATGAAAAAGTATTCATTCATAATGGGTTTTTTGGTGATTTTGATGAGAGTTTTTTTTCTATCTTCTCAGTTTTGGTTTATGTGTATGTACCAAAGAAAGTTACATGGTACCTCTGATATAGGTTCCATATTTCTAGGTTCTCTTTAAATCAATATGAAAGTGGGTTGCTGTGAATGGGGTGGGTTGATGAAGATCTTGGACAGAAATAGTGGAATTATGTTGAGCATGTTCCAGATTCCAAATCTTTTTGATAAGCAAGCCCTATAGAGTTAAAAAAAACCTCAACAGGAATACCATTTTTTCTAACTGTTTACAAGTGGTGAGAGAATGCTTTTGCCAAGCATAGATTAACGGTGAAATTCACCAAGAAAAACTGCCCATTCACTTCAATGCATTAGGAGTAAAGAGAAACGCCCCATTAACTTTAATGCATTTAGTGTGAGAAAAATCGCCCACTGACAATTTTTTTTTACAAATAACCACCCATTGAGTTTAATGCAATTGGAGTGAGAAAAAAAGTTGCCAATATATTTTGTAACAAGTAAATTTTGCCGCAACAAAAAAGTCACCCATAGATTTTAATGTGTTTCATGAATTTTTAGCTGTTTTCCAAATTTTTCCAGCAGTTTTGTAAATTAATCGGCTAAACTAAGCAGATTCACTTTCAACATAGACATAGGCTAGACTATTTACAGTATGATGTGTTTCTACTATAGAGGTTATACTTCTTGTTGATTGTCCAACCCATTAGGGTTGATACCAATTTTTTTTTAATTTTCCCATCAGCTATCTATGATTGCCCATACAGCTGATAACTACTATGTATGAATGGCTATTGCTATAATCTAGATGCTAGAACTATAAACTATTCCAACTATTTAGGATGGGAGATCCCAATAGAGCCGATAGCTATTTAAGATGTAACTTCTCTGTAGAGTTCATAACCGTTATGCAAAATATCCCAAACTGGGCTTCGTATTTAGCCAGAATCTAGAAGTTCTTGCAGGATTCCGATACAACCATAGCCGTAGGGGATACATTTGATAAAACCTCCAATCTTGAAACTATATTGCTAAAAATAGTTAGAAAATAATCACCTGAGTCTGCAAAATTTCCAACTTGTTGAAAAAAATTGCTTGAATTTTGATAATTAACCTCCCATTGAGTTTTACAGATGCTTGACAGCTTTTAACTGTCAATTTTTTATATTCAGAGTTTCAAATTTTTTTAGCTTAATAAATCTAAAAAAGTTTAACCCTTAAAAAATCACAAAATGTTAAAGTTCTGGACAACTGAATGTGGATTTTTTTTTTGTTCTCAATTGATGCAATGTTTTTATTCTCCCAATATGGAAATTAGGGATTGAATTTGTTTCAATATTTGTATTCAGCCAAATCAAAAAATTATGGATTTGATGCTTCTCTAGTTGATGTCGACAATTAAAGGTTAACTTTTCGTATGTTATAGAATGACCGATTCTAAGCAACTTTTCAATTGGTTTTCATTATTTATTTTTTATAGTTCATGAATTATTTGTCTTCTTCTCCTGACTCTTTCTAGTTTTCAAAAGGGGGGTCACTGACACCCTCAAAAAACAAATGCTCTCTAAAGCTGCACATTTATTGTTATTGCTGATTTTTATTATTCATCTTTATTTCCTGACCCTATCCTATTAATATTCAATATTCTCATTCAAATCAATGCAGGGTTGCTAGGGTAAATTGGACCCTAGCAACCCGATTGCTGACACTGCAAACTGGAAAGCTTCTAAATAAAAAGCTAAATAACTCAAAAACCACAAATAATAAAAAATGAAAACCAATTACACACTGTCTCAGAATACCACTCTCTACATCATACTAAAAGTCAACTCATAGGTGAACAACCCCTTTAAGTAGTAGAATTTATATCAAAGATGTATTATTGGTGCCCCCTATATAATTATACCAGGTGTTAAGGACACGACCACCCCTACAGAGCTATTTCTCATTGACCAGAGTATAACTCAGACATGAGCAACAACAAAAAGAATGTTAAGTTTTTTTTCTTTCCTAGAAAAGTTAAAACAAAGGAAAGGACTTAAAGTGTTGGGAGGGATTCCAACTGCTCAGAAGAAAGTAGATCAATGAGCCCACTCATCTCCTGGGGTGAAATGGAAGGTAGTATGCTGTTCAATAGAAAATGTTCTCATATTGTTAAGCAACAAATTGGGTACATAAATATAGTCAAATGTAATATATATATATATATATATATATATATATATATATATATATATATCATATTCTACAGAGTTGCATAACCAGTCTGCATTCTTCTAGTTTTTCTTTGATGCCTCCTACAAAATTACAAAAAAAAGTTAATATGGACACAATTAACAATTCAATTAACAACTGTAGTTATATTTCTATAAATCAGGTAGGAAAGGATTAACATTGTAAACAGAACTGATGGGTAAGGTATGATAGCCTTATAGAAGTTATAGTGCCTTCAAAGTTGTCTCCAACTTCACATGCCCATGTTTTGTTTGTCCAATCCTCAACTGGAGGCATCATTATCACCCTGAAGCTACCACCACCTCTGAACCAGGAAGTTCCAGAATTTCCACATTGTCATTGCTAGTTGTCACAGAGCCAAGAGTCAGCAACTCAAGCATTGGGTGGGTTCTGGCACTTTAAAAGGAGTGGGGAAGAGATTCTATAAAGCAAGTAGTGGATTGGACAATGATGGCAGCTAACAGGGGGAAGCGAGGTGGAGTCTTCCCATAGCACCTATTGTTTGTACAGTTAATAAACCTAGGAACCTTGTTTTAATATTTGGACTATCTTTATATTAATTATTTTTTCCCTCTAGAATAAACTAGACACCTGGAAAACAAATAAAACTGGCTGCTGAAATCAGCCGATCCAGTATTTATTTTTCACAACTTTAAAAGCATGGCAAATAACGTTGGAGTATGCATACACACCTACTAACAGATTCAAAAGTTGTCTCTAGAGGAAGATGTTGCTATAGCAACCTATGTAAGGGGCTGAGTCATGAGTCTAACCCACCAATATTCTCTTTTTTTAAAACTTCATTGAGCATTCAGAAAAAAGAATCTCATCCCTCATTTCTCTAGTGACAGCTGGCTGAATATATTTAAGACTCTAATTTTTATACAAGTTAATTATTATTGCCCCTAGTACATGGGCATCTTCTTTGTAATGGTGTTATTTGTATATGTTAGTCTACTGTCGGAGAGAACTCGGGTAGCTATATTTTGTGTGTACACATCAGGTTTTTGTCAGCTGGCATTTAATACCCCTGGATCTTGTTCCAAATATGCCCTTCCTGGTATTGCTCTACAATCGGGGTCTTAAACAGGGCATGTGCCACAAATCACAAATTTAGTGCACAGTGCTAAAAGTCACTATACAAGACCACAAATTTGAAATGTATATATGTTGCTGTTGCTTTTTTTTTTAGTGAAGTTGACTAAACAGAAACTTTGAGCATGTATGAATCCTCAACTGGGATTTTAGGTTAGATGAGGGTGGACAAATCCTGACACTGCTTGTGTTATTCACATACAGTACTCAGAATGAGTAATTAGAGCGTAGGATTTTGACACAGTGTTTCACAAATCAGTTTCTTTACCGAGAGGTCCCAAATTTATACAGATGAAGCCACTTTGGATTGGGGGTTTGACACAGAATAACTTAACTCAGACATCCTATTTAACACACTTAACACAGAATATTGTGTCACAGCATCCCATCCAATTAAAGAGTTCACCATTGGATTTGTGCATTTAACACACAAATCCAAGTGGCTGCATCTGTAACAGTGATTCTGCCACTCAGTACAGCAATCTCACCACAAACAAGGTTACAGATAGAAACATTGGTAACAATCACCCTAATACAGTTCCAGGGGTACCCAGAGCACACATAATCACTCATCCCAAATCTCCCCTTGAGGTTGGGTCCCCTCAGCTCATAACAAGGTTACAGATATATAGAAACAACGGGGTACCCACAATTCTGCTATAGTTCCAGGGATACCCAGGACACAAATAAACACTCACCCTTAATCTCCCCCGAACTGGCCTTCAGGCTGGGTCTCCTTAGCTCATAACAAGGTTACAGGTATATAGAAGCATAGGGGCAACATACATCCTGCTATAGTTGTAGAGGTACTCAAGATACAAACAAGCACTCACCCCAAATCTCTCCCTAACTGACCTTCAGACTGGGCCCCCTTAGCTCATAACAAGGTTACAGATATATAGAAACATTGGGGTATCACCCAGCTATAGTTCCAGGGGTACCCAGGGTACAAATAAGCACTCACCCCAAATCTCCCCCTAACTGACCTTCAGACTGGGCCCCCTTAGCTCATACCAAGGTTACAGATATATAGAAACATTGGGGTGTCACTATAGTTCCAGGGGTACCCAGGGTACAAATAAGCACACCCCCCAAATCTCTCCATAACTGACTTTCAGACTGGGCCCCCTTAGCTCATAACAAGGTTACAGATATATAGAAACATTGGGGTGTCACTATAGTTCCAGGGGTACCCAGGGTACAAATAAACACTCACCCCAAATCTCCCCTAACTGACCTTCAGACTGGGCCCCCTTAGCTCATAACAAGGTTACAGATATAGAGAAGCATTGGGGTAATAGTCAATCTATCGGAGTTACAGATTAAAAAAAGAAAAGATACTATGGAAGAGCTTTTTCAAGATGGTACAGAGATACAATACTCATTAAAAAGACTTATTTAATATATGTAAACTCTTCCATTTACCTATTACAATTTACATAAAATGTGTGTTACTTCTCCTTGAAATATGAAAGCTTCAGCCAAGCAGGCATCATTTTGCCTGTACATAAGGACAACTATTAGCTGATTGTGCTCTTGATGGAATGATTAAAACAGCTCCTATGGGTCCCTTTAAAGGCACAGTGCCAGTTATATATTGTGTGGTTCTGTGTATCCCTGCCTTGATAAAGTGCTGATGATTCCATAAATTAAGACAGAGCAGATTTATATGTTGATTCAATGTAATTATTTTAATGGCTTTAGTGTCAAACAGGGGATCCCAACAGCTCACTTCAATTACTTCCAGTAGTGTTGGTTATTAATATATCAAGTTACAGGAGAGTTTAACCTTAAGAAGTAACAGAAAAGCAGTATAATGTTATGCACATACAGCCCAATGGAAAAGAAAGTGAAAAGTAAATTATATCATAAGATTGTCTGTGATGATATTTAGGTGATAACGTACTGTATTTCCTTAAAGGGGACCTGGGGTCAATAATGGTTCAGCACTTGAATGTCCCATGTAGCCACAGAGTAGCATAGGTGAACAGAGAGCCTGAAGGTCGGAACAGTGTGCTTCTCCCCGATAATCTAGGCCCTTTTTTTCCAAATTGTTTGACTTTTTCCCAAGTCAAAAAATGAAACTGGAAATGGGATTTTTGGAAATGTAATGTTCTAGATACTATAGGTTAATTTAACTATAGGTTAATTTGATGGTGAACACATATTGGCAATTGGAACTAAGATTAAATGGCTGAAACATTATTTTTTATATGATGTTGGTCCTTGAAGCAGGGTTTGGAAAGAAAACCATCTTCGAAAAAGGCTAACTAGGGCATTAGTGTTTGGGGGTTTTACTTACTGTACTTATTTGCTTGTGTGCACTTTATAATACAATAATTTTAGTGCAAACACAAATTTGGGAGCTGCTTCCCAAAGTGTTCAACAGTGCTCACCAACTTAAAGGCATATTCAGGTCATATATACATTCTTTTTTCTTTACAGAAATACATGACAAAATATTAGGAGACCTTGTTCTGACATAAATGGATATCTAACCAATCATCTGACTACAAAGGTGTTGTAAAGGCAAAATACCTTAAACCTACACCAGACCAATACAATTCTGAAGTCAAGGGAGCTGTAATTATACAGACATAAATTATGACAAATTAATGCACTATAAATCTATAATCTAACTGAAGGTGAGTGTTCCTAGCTTGGTGGACAAGGTTTAAGGGACAAAGAAAGTTCAAAACAAGTACAGTATGTCGTTAAAAAGGTCCATTCAGCCATGTTTGCTCTAATGCAACCTACTCAAATCTTACTGGAATCATCATTCCTATTTAATTTTTCATGGATGACAATTGGGCATCTTCCAGGAGCTGCTCATATCCTGCACCTACAGTGAACATGACCAATGAATGTACAATAAACCTATAATGTAAAAAAAGTTGAGTGTTCCTAGATTGGTGGATGGAGGAAGTCCAAACAAAATAATGTCATCTTCCAGTAGTTGATAATATCCTATGCCTTGAGTAAACATGCAAGTTTCCAAGGGTCTGTTCTTTCTTTCAGCAATGATGAGCAGGTGTTTGCGAAAACAGCATATCAACACACACTCATTAGTGCCTCCAAAGCCACAACTTTGGTAGCTACCAAATCTAGGTTTGCATAAGAATATGCCTCCTTATATACAGGGGTTTAGTGGGAAGGAATCAGCAACACGTGAAGCAACAAGAAGAGGATGTACTGTATATATGACTTTTTGACAAAGCACCCTACAGGTTAGGGTTAATAAGCAGAGCTGAATATGGGGCTATACCTTTTACATCTTGTCAAAAGATTCAACAGTTTCCTTTCAGCAAAAAAGGATGATTGCTTTCAGCTGGATGACATGATGCCCCTGTAACAATATTGTAAGTGGTAGATTTTAATAAATACAATCAGCTTCATAGAGTCTGCTCTCTGTTGAGCAATAATCCAACTACAATGCACTAAGGGATTTACTTACATATGTAGTAACACTGGCAGAATAATAGATTATTGTATTATTCAGCAGCATATTATTTCTCATTATGTAAAATCTGCTTTTGTGCATAGACACTGAAAGAGGTTTGAAACTGAGACACTGTAGCTTGGGATCAGGGGAAAATAGGCTCTTATTCGACCCCCACAGAATTAACAAACAAAACAAGCTGACTTTAACAGGAAAGATGGATCAGTTTCATTAACTATACACAGCAGGGGTGTTTAGGTGACAATCTGTAGAACCTCAATCTCAGGAGAACAGAGCTTTGATCTCGTAGCACGTAAGGTGAGCACCGTAAGATCTTCATCAGAGCAAAATGTCTGAACAAAGGGCCAGGCACAAACAAACAGACCTCACATGTGAATTCTGGTTAGCAGCCAGGCAGGGGTGCTGGATACATCTGAATTGGGTTTTATCAATAGAAATACTCAAACCTGTAACATTCTTTTAGAGAAGTGCATAGATCATTTTAAAATGAAGAGGTTCATGAATTGATTTGTGATTTTGTTTCATCATTTTTTGTAGACAAATCTTGGCAAAAGTCTTGTAATTCATAACCCCACAGTGGAAAAATAAAGGTTGGTTTTTGTTACAGAATTGCAGTTTGTGGGCCAAAGAGCCATAGCATGGAAAAGAATAAACCTTCTACGGTTGTGTTGCTGTAGGGACTACCAACACACTTCAAAATCATGTTATGATCTGTACTCTAGAAACATGAGGAATGGTTCATGAAAATATTATATACCATATCATTTTAATTCTCTCACTGTGGTAATAGGGTTGCCACCTGGCCGGTATTTTACCGGCCTGGCCGGTATTTTTGATGGTTGATCCCAATGTTGTTGATAGGAAAAAAAGACAAATATATAGGAAGACCGCTATTTTTTTCAAGAAACGGTGTCAACCCTATGTGGTAACAAGCCGAATACGACGATGAGCAAATATATTCTTTTTTTCATCCATTTCTGGGTAACCTGGAGGTTGTAGATTGTTCAGGAAAAATTCAGTGATTGTCTGACTTTTTCAGTTCAAATTCTCTTGCAGGTCCAACCTTTGTTTTGTGCCCTCTTCAGGTCATAACAAGGTTACCAATATAGGAAATACATTGTATATCTTGGCCAGCAAATAAATGTCTGAAATCTCACTCTAATCAGGCGCATTGCGCCAACGAGTCTTTCTCTCAGAAGTTCACATTAATATCCTACAGACAGGACACCCCTACCACTATTCTGACCCCATCTCCCAAGGAGGTCAGAACTAGTTCCCACTTGAGAAAGTACTGACCAATGTCTATTCATGGTACAGTGCAGATAAACTCAAGATGCAATTACTTATCTGGATATGACAAGGGTGATGTGTTTATAGATTTCACGTGGTGTCCACCAGGATGTATATTAGCTCATTTTAATGCCAACCTCTCCATATCAAAAGGGGTATTTATGATGCCATGATAGTCATGACCTTTCAAGCTACTGCCTTTGAAAATGCAATTTACTGGACTGGACCAATGGGTAGTAAATAAGAAGGAGAATCTAATTTAGCTATTTGTGGAAATATGCACAAGACTGGGTTTCTTCTAGTGAGCACCACAGAGAGATCAACTTCCTACTTCCTCTCGTTGTCTCAGGGCTGCGCATGCACAGTATATTGGATAGCCAAACTTTAACAAAAAAGTCAACTATTTTGCTCTACTGTGCTTTGGATTTTCCCAAGAAACCTGAAAATCAAAGCAGCAGGAAGTTGATCTTCCTGGTGCTCCGTGGTGCTCGCTAGTAGAACCCCGGACTGGTGCAGTTTCAGCTGATAGGAGCACCAGCCCGGGGTATCAGGTAGGTAAAAGTAGTCAGTTGGGGGTGCCTAACATTTAGCACCCCCAAGTGTAAAATCCCATTTCTTCTCCTTTAAAAATCAAAGACATTCACTTTCTCATGTATTGTTTGCAGGAATTAAACCGTAATTACTGATAATGACAATTATTATTTTTATTTAGTAGGGCAGTTCTCCTATTCCTCATTGAGGTGAATAAATCTATATTTAGATCTAAGGCAAAATGATGTAAAATGATTTATCCAAGGTATCCATTAGATACAGCACATTCCAACATTTCTCACAGTGCAAACATTAATGCATTATACTGAATTATATTAAAATGCTGGTCAGAGTTTAAGGCAGAACCATTTGCTTCTTTTACTGAATTAGCCACTGAGATTTCCGTTCTTTTGTACGTCTTTCCATTGCATTTTTGTTATATAATTTGCCAGTTAAGGCTACATAATACAATATTGCAGGAGACACTGAATGATTCTACTTACAAAATGGAAAATACACAAGAAAGCTCATTTAGGTTTAATGGGAAACCTCCAGAATATATGGAGACTGTCTCTGATGAATTGTTTGTAACCTTCAATGCCAACAAAATCTGTGTTCTGTTGATGGCTGTCGTACCTTACAACCATACAACCTCTAGATGGCATCATGTTGCCCTCCATAATAGCAGCGTATGGAAAGTCAAAACTTTGTTTAGCACATAATGGGACAGATTCAATTCAGAGAGAAAAAGTTATCTTATGGTTTATCACAAGAAAATCATGGACAAAATAAAATTTGAGGCAAAATGACTTTTCTCCTAATTCAGCTCATGCTTTTTTCCCAAAGACTTCAGTAGAGTCTTCAGGTGATAAATCATGAATTGCCTCTCAAATGTAATCTTGTCCATGAGCTTTCATGTGATAAACCTTTTTCTCTAAGAAATGAATCTGGCCCAATGTTGTCTAACCTTGATGTAATTTCTCAAGACCTACAGTATCTCCAGCTTCAAAAAACTTAGATTCTATGGTTTTGGGGATTATAGTGCACACCACCCATGTTTAAATGGGGTTTAGTGATGAGGGAATCTGTCCTGTTTTTCGGCGAAAAATTTTGAAACAGCGAAACGCATTTAAGTCAATGGGTGTCAAAAATTATTTTATGCAGGACTATTTTTCTCGAGCCAAATGCATTAAAGTCAATGGGTGTTTTTTTCTTATGGTGACATTTTTCTCTTGGTGACTTTTCAGTCCTGGTGAATTGTTGCCTCAGTTTTCTTGAAAAAATTGTGCAGAATTTTGCAACAGATCCATGGCAGTTGAAAAAATTCTTTCATCACTAATGGGCGACTTTTCTGAGCGTGCATTTGTTTTTTAATTCCTGCACGTGGGTTAAGGATGATGCTAAAAAGCCACCATAGTGATGCACTGGAAGAGTTACACATTGAGGCACATTGCCAATCTCACAGCAGGTGCTAAAATGGAGGAAAGTTGCACCAATTAAAACGCCATAAAAAAGCTCTTGCTCCTACATCTGTTTATCTATAAATGCATTGTCTGCACCTACTTAAATGAGCCCTTTATCTCTTGCCCTAAAGTATGACTTTATAGTACCGAGCAAACAAATCCTAAGATCTCATTTTTTCTTAAATCATGACAGTGCCTCCTAAATAATTCATCTCCGGCAGCAAGAAGAATCAAAAGCATGTTTTCATCTATAAATCATCCCCATTTTTCTCCCTTGGGCTCCATTCCATTCCAATGCACTGTAGTAAAATGCTCGTGTAATTGTGCATTTTACAGCCTCGTAGCGAAACGCAGGTGGTCAGCAAGCTTGCGATGTGATTGCAGAATCCTGTAGCATGGTGTTGGTTCAGAATCCTGTAGAATGGTGTTGGATCCCTGACTACTATGAAAATATGATCCATATTTAGGAACTATCACAACCCACATCTGACCAAAAGCCAATGTCTGAGGACTCAAAATCAACAGGCAAATCATGATTCATTTTTTAACCCTCAAGGAAAGTTCTGCACAATGTTCCAGTATAAATGATATTGCTGGCAAATTGTGCAATTTGATCTGAAACTCCTACACTGTAAGTGGTCCACGTGGCTGACTTTTCTTCCTGAGCCAAGGGTGGTTCCCCACACCTTAAACCTTAACTGCTTCTCTACCAGCCTTTAAGATGTACAGTATGCATATACATCTATATACATATATATTTGTCAAATTGCAACATGAACTTTAATTTAAGGGAGGCTTAAAAAAAACAAGGAATAACCCCTTAGACCACCCCATGGAAGAAGCTGTCTCTTCAGACGTATTTCCCATTCAGCAAGACAGAAATAACACATGTCTTGCACGCAATCATATTTATTCACCTCGGTGTAACAGAACAAAGAGCCCTCAGCTAAAGTGCTGACTGACAGCCCAAGCAGATTCATACATAAAGCAACTTGCATTTTCAGCTCAAAACCCTGCTGTTTGGTGTTGGACTTGAGCAAAAACAAAAACTTGCCCCTAGGGGTTGCAATCAGATGTGACTGACAAAGTAGGCAGAAACACCAGCTGTGCTTCTGGGGAGGGCTTGCTTCATCAGCAGAAGTCAGAACTTCTGAATCAGTAAGTTTCACACCGATGCAGATCGTTACAGTCACTGTACTGATTAAAGGGGATCTGCTATCTCACTCTGTATAAAGGGGGTCTGTTATCTTATATAAACAACCTATGCTGGTTATGACACAGGCTACAGTTCATTTGCTAGCAGAAGCCCAAATGTATTGTTATGGAAACAGTACCAGTGATGTCACAAGCAGCATCGGCTGAGCTGCTCATACTGCAACACTTCACAAGTTGTTCATTATGACATTACCTCCTTTTACATCCTCTTCAGAGCAGCATTTCTTAATGTAAATTATGCTCATCTTAATTTTCTAGGAAATATATATATACACTATATATAGGGAAAATAGCAGATATAGGGATTGGTAGCACCAGGTACTGTAAGTACCTAATATATAGGGAATGCACTGCTCGGATGTTCTCGGCTTCACCTGTCGGGCCGAAAGTGACATCAAAAATTTGAAAATTTCAAGGGCTCTCTGTATAATGTTCATTGCCCAATGTAAAGGTCTAATTCTTAGTTCCTGGATGAGTTTCTGAGTGTTCCTGATCTGTTTTGACCCTTCCTGTCCCTGACCTTGTCTTGTCCGCTGCCTGCCCTGACCATTTGCTCCCATATTGACTACTCCCATTGGATCCTGCTTAGTACTGCAAACTTTGTGTGTTTGACCCGGCCATTGACCCCGAATATTATCTCGTCTTCTGAATCTGTACTGCTTCCATTGTTTAGTATTGACCTGGCCTGTTCCAGACCATGCTTAAAGTGTTGGGTTTGGGACTCCATTCATAACAGGGACAGAGACAAGAAGTGTTGGTACGGTTACTGCCTGCTCTGCTCTCATTTCCAGATGATGTCTCTATTAGCTGCTCTCAGTCTTTACCTCTCCGTGTCATGTAGATTTCCAATAATCTTCATTACTTGTAATATGTCCAAAGAGAGCGATTCCACTATGGACACTGTATTATCTACAGGACAATAAAAGGAGGTTTCAGTGGTGTAAATGTAACACAGTTAACTTAAATATATGATTATTCACCAAATATCTCTACAAGAGGTTAAACTCCTGACAGGAAGAATCATTTGGACCGTACCAAAATACTGACCAGGAGTCAAAATACAAGTTTGAATGTTACTGTTTATTATGGTCTAATCGGAAAACAAATACTATATATCGGAGCAGCTAACCTCTGGGAAAACGATCATAGTCACACACTGAGCAGAATCTTTGCCAAACTATACGGGGGGTTTAGCGCGAGCAGGGTTGAATTCTCCTTTAAGGGTTATTTCTTTGCTGAAGCAATTTGTTCTACTTCCAGTTATAGCAAATTCATGCTTTTAACAGTTTAGTAGTGTGTAGCATATTCCCAAAAGTGTGTAATGGAGACGGGCAGAGCACATGGGATCTAAAATGCCTGCAATGGGAAAAACCTGTGTGCTGTAATCCTCACACTGTTACCTGATTGTTATAAACTGCTTATTAGAATTTGCTGAGGTTGTTATATGGTAATGTGTCATGTATTCTAGCCATGCTGCTTTTCCTTACAGTTTTTTAAATCCTGTAATATGTCATTGGCGATTGTATTGAATTAACTGCCTGTTGTAATGTAGGTGGGCTATGGCCTGTGATGTACCTGAAGTAGCAGTGTTCTCCTTACTGTTTTACGGGTATGTTAATACTCATGTTAAAATTTCTCTGTAATGTAAAATCCATAGTGATGAGCGAATCTGGGGTGTTTCGCTTCATCCGAATTTGTGAAAAATTAGCAAAATAGTGGCAAAATCGGAAAGTTCACGAAAAATTTGTGAAATTTTACAGTTTTCACAAAAAATGAAATGAAACAACCGTTTTCAATATAAATTCGTGAAATTCAAACTACTTCACTATAAATGAGTGAATTTCAAGCAATTTCACTATAATGAAATTCAAACTTTTTCACTATAAATTTGGTAATTTCATTTTTCGATGGCGTTTCGTGAATTTATTCGCCCAACGGCGAATCGTGGGAAAAAAAAGCAAGGGAATTTGCCGCAAATTCGCGGCTGGCGAATAAATTCGCTCATCACTACAATTGATGTTCTCTACATCTGAAGTTCCTGAGGATGGCCTTTCACATGGCCAAACCCTTGTTCTCCCCCAATAAATTACTAAGTTGTGTCATATACCTTCATTGATCTTACTTGACTAGGTGATTGACTAGTTCTTTTGACACATCCCACTTTTTCATTTGACAACCAAATTCTCGAGGCAGATTAAAATTGCTTTATAATAATGCACAATTGCTTCCAAAATGAATATTGCATTTTAATTTGTCATATCTAGTGAAAAAGTTTTCAGCTTCTAATAAATGCAATACCTACAATGTAATTATCTCTCTATTACATGCACTGCCCTGAAATTAAACTGATCATGCACCATATAATATAATCCTTAAGAGCGTTATTGAATGTACATTAGCAATTCAATTAAAAAGTTGACTAAGACAAAACAAATGAGTACATCTGTAATAATGGAGAAATTATTTATTTTTCATTATAAACCTATTAGCGCCACGTCTTGGTTATTTATGAGAAGAAATAAGCTGCAAACTACAAATGAGCCGGTAACGAGAATTAGCAGTGTAAGTTACGTTCAAATAAATTAAACCACAAATAAAACCTTCAGAGCATCATTCAGATTTAATAAACTTTCTATTGGTCGACAGAGAACAAGAGCCTACCTTTTAAACTGATGAGGGATTATTATATATCTATACAAGCTGCTGTTTACTTGAAGGGTTAGCACCTTCATATGAATTTGAACTTCTGAAAATTTCTCTCCTAGAGTAGCAGAACTTTATCATTCCTTCAATTAGGCAGTAGAGTATCATTAGAGTACAAAATTCCTTCTTTAAAAATGTAGAGTATAAAAGTCTTCTTGATTATTCAGCAACAATTTCTGCAACATTTCTAATTTTCTCTAGTATTTCTCATTAGGGAAAACTACATTTTTTGCATGATACAGATTTCTGGCAAAATTCATGTTTTCACAAATGACAAAATTGTTCACAAATCTGTATATAAATTTCATTGTGTGTTTTGTTTCATCAGGGAAAAAATCTCAGGTGAAAAATTTAGAAAAAAATGATTCCAATGCATTTGGCACAACAAAAATATTGTGTAAATATTTTCCATTAACGCCAAGGAATTTGGCAAACTAGGGATGCTTTTTAGGGTTCACAGGAGTACAGATTTAGCTGAATACCGAACCGCATACAAACTTTTTTTTTGCCCTGTAAAAACTGGGGCATGGGTGGAAATACTAGGTGCATGCGTGAAGAGTGCACCTAAATGGAAGTGTGTTTGTGCCAGTTTTTTTAGTTATACTGTATAGGGTTTGGATTTGGTCTGCACAGGTTCTTGGATTTGGCTGAATCCCATTAAAAATATCTAAAATTCGGCTGATTCCCAAACCGGAATCAAGGATTCTATGTATCCCTAGAGAAAACACCCAATGCATTTGGTGCAAGAAAGAAACCATGGGGAAAAAGGTCATGAACGCTTCTCTTCTTCTGCGTTAAAATATTGCACAAAGTAATTTTTTTCTTGCAGTTTTGCTCATAACTATTTATCATTTATCAAAAGACCTAGAAAAATATTCTGCCCAAGGTTCCTTTGCAGTCAGACAAGGTTCCTTTGCAGTTTAACAGTATAACAATTTAAGATTTCCAAAGAACTGTCGATAATTCAAGAAAATTAACTGGGAAAATTACAATATTATTATTAAATAAATATGGTTATTTGAGGGGAATATACCTCCAAAATAATCATACAATAGCACAGCTGTGCATTATTTGTTTATTCTTTGATTCATTTTTAATTGATGCCTTTGAGCATTGTTTTGATACAAAAAAGTCTACTTGAAAGTCCTTGTTATAAAATAGCAATTGGCATAACACAAACGTCCAGATGAGAAACTGACTGAGATCCAAGCATATTTATTTCTGTAGTACAAATGTCTGATTGATTCTAAGTGCTGCACTGTCACTACCTTATTGTTACTCCCATCTCTTCACAAACACAATTCATGATTTGACCTTTTTTTTGTTATGAAATGTGCAGGTGTTTTCTCTTTTCATGTTTTTCTTTTTTTTGTGCTGAAAAGTGAAGCTACACAGCTGTGCGATGAAGGGGAGATTTTGTACAATGTGTTACAATGGGAACAAGGACTTTGATTGCCATGAGACCCTTTGCAGACCCCACAAATATACAAGAATAAAAGGAACTTTCATTTTGTAGGTGCCAAACTTTCTGACAAAGCCAGAAAAATAATTCAATTAATTTTTCAATTCAAAAACTGAAAAAAAGGATTGTTGTTCTATATCAACTCAGGGGTGACAATTAAACCCGCACAATGATGGAGTGTTCCAGCCGCATGCGGTAAGAATCCCTTTTCAGGTCAGGTGCTTGTACAGTGTTTATCCAACCTGCCACTTGGTCAGAAAAGTACAAGAGTCCAATTCACTGCAGCACACTGTGGATTTAGTGGTGTATCAAAGTGAATTTATTAGCCCCGTACATGTGAACAAAGTAACAAATGGCAACTTTTAGGGCCTCTCACGCTTGATAAAGGGTCCTGAGAGGCCCGAAATGTTGCCATTTGTTACTTTGCTCACATGTATGGAGCTAATAAATTCACATGGTGACAATTAACACCACAGCCAAAAATAATCAATTGTTATTATGGAAAAAATGTATTTTAATTAAAGCAAAACTTGAGTCATAAGTTATATGACTTTTAGTGGCAGATTTACTAAATTCACATGAATGATTCGAAATTCGATCAAATTTTCAAATGGATTTGGATTTTGAATATGCAAATTAGGTAAATTCGACCAGTGAATTTAGTAAATTTGATCGAATCTAATGATTCCAATAATTCAAATAAAAATCTATTTGAATATTCCCCTTTAAATTTTTATTCTACTGCCTAGTTCGCCACTTTCAATCCACCGAAGTTGTTTGGCCAAATTTTGATCGAATAATAAAGATTCGATCGAAGGGTTAAAATAGTTCAGATAAATCGATTTTAAGAATTTAATCGATCAAATTTTTACCTATCGAATAGTGGTAAAATCCTTCGAATTCGATATTCAAATTCGAATGATTTTACTTCCCTTTTATTAACATGGTCGAATTTTGAATTTATTTAAATTCAAAATTCGACCAATGATAAATCTGCCCCTTATTATCATACCCTTTTTATTTCTTGTATCTCCATTGTTTATTTTTGTTTTTTTTCAAAAACAAATTAAAAAATATACAACAAAAAGCAAAACTAATGAGAAATTTCTCACACATGGTATGAGAAAGGTGATCTGCACATGGAAAAGTAAAAGAAACAAAGATTTGAATTTCATTTAATGCATGTTCGATCTCCTAAAAGTAAAATAAAATAAAGGTGGTTCCCTTCCAGCCAAAAGCAAATGAGGATGAGCTTATTCTTTAGAATTTTAACATAAAAAACATAGAAAGACTGAATGCCTAGACACTATCTTTTGTTAAAAGTGGAGGAACAATGCAATACGTTTCTTCATGGGTTTTGGTTTCTGAATGTTGCTGTTTCTTTTTAAACTTCTCTTGGAATGACAGAAATATATGAACTGCTTGGCAAGAAATCTCAGCATGAAACATTTACTTCCCACTGCCCTTGAAGAATGAAAGCCAAGGAATACTAATGAAAGAGCAACAAGGAACAGTTGAGCAAGCTTGATCAAACAATACACAAGTTTCTCAGATAGTAAGGGGGGAAATTAATAGAGAAATTTAAAATATTTAACCAAAATTCAAGCTAATGGGGCTAATAGAGTTTACTGTTTTTGTAAATATTTTAGTCAGTGACAAAAAAAGCAAGACCGCTTCCTTCCTTCCTTCCTCAAAATCACCTATTTTTCAAATTGTAATAATATCCCTTCCTATCTTCCTTCCTTCCTTCTTCTAATTAATTCTTACTTCTTATAACCTCTTCTCTAATCATAACAGTATCCTGTCCTCATTCCTTTTTAGTCATTCACCGTCTCTCCCTCCCTCAGATGTGATTATATATATATATATATATATATATATAGACAAGAGGTCCTCTGCACTCAACCCATTATCAATATATTTAAGACATTGAGACATTTTGGGCATACAGCTACTAAAAAATGCCTTACCTTTTAAACAACAGGGGTTGTTTGTTCATATATTGCAATATATTTAAGCTGGCCAACTACGTCAAAGTCATCCCATATCTGGCCAGTACTACGCTCAATTTTCATCTGATTCATTAAGAATTCTATTGCTTCATTATACATTTTACAAAGGGACTAAGTTTAACCTGCAACTTACTTGCTGCTTTCAAAGTAAAACTCCCAAACTTGGTTGCCCTTTTATTAGACACCAATGGGACTATAGCTGGGAAGGGTGGGGGCTACAACAAGGAGCTGGTCACTGCTCCAGTATAACTACAACAAACAAGGAAAGTTGTGCTCACCACTAATTTTTAAAATCATTAGGCGGGGGTGCAATGAGGCTGTGACCACAAAATACATATAGACAAATACAAGAGGTCCTCTGCACTCAACCCATTATCAATACATTTAAGACATTGAGACATTTTGTGCATACAGCTACTAAAAAATGCCTTACCCTTTAAACAACAGGGATTGTTTGACCATATATATATATATATATATATATATATATATATATATACTATCAGGTATATTTATTTTTTGCACATATGGGGGGTCATAATGAAATGTATGCTTAATGATGGCTTTTGGTGTTCAACAACATGAAAAAACATGAAACAAAAGGGCCACTTATTTTGGCTGATCCTTTTTCCTGCTATAATTTCAAATGAAGTGTTTTAGCATAATGAACAGTAAAAGGTTTTCTCATCTCTAAAGAAAAAGTGTTACAATATGAGAAGGAAATTGGAATGACATTCTTGCAGGGGTGATTATTGTAAGAGCAACGGAATGATTATACATGTGATTTGGTGTCTTGAGGCTTGGAAAATAATTTTTACAGCCCTGGTGTGATTTCTCAAGATCATCTTGCTGCATGGTGATCATCAGGTTTTTAATATTAACACTATTATTATTAATTTTATTAATAAAACCTTTTATATGGAAAAAATACACACATTATTGAAGTCTCTAATATAAATGTTCCAGGATCCTGTATGTAGAAGTTCATAAGAAGCAATGCCACAAATATAATAGCCATTACATACTGCATGCAACCAAATTGGCACATGTTAAGAACATATAACAGAAGATACTTGTTTTAGCATGAGCTGACCATCTGTGCCCATCCCACCATCCCACAGGAATTTTGACAAGATAACTACAGAAAATCCTAGTTATATTACTCCTTACTTAATGGTGTTTATTTATTACCTTTACTACAGTATCTTGCAGCAATTTCAGTTTCTTCTACAATAATCCTATTCACACTTTACTTGCCTTAATAAGAAATTATGAATTTTAACCTCTGAGGTTGTTTATATATGAAATTTCCACTGTGTCATCCTGTTTTGAGTTCAGTGAGTATTTGTTCAAGGAATTGCCACTGTGTTATCCTGCTATGAGTTCTGGGGTATTGTACATGAAATTGCCATATAAATTCATTTATATATTTGCTGAAGCACATAAGCAGAAGACTATGCAGAATACCCTGTATAGATTTTTTAGGTCACTGATAAGATTTTTATATGGCCTTTTTTATGTTCAAACTTTTTATATTTGGATCTTTTAATAACTTTTATGGCATTTGTGTTTCTAATATCACAAAAATTTGACCTCTAATGAATGGGCCTCTAAAACTCAAAAAATTATAGATTTAGGGGCAAATTTACTATTATTCAAGGAAAATAGCTCAACCTAATTCGTAATTCGATAAGCATTCGACTATCGAATGCTTATCAAATTGTTTTAGGCTATCGTTTTGTTTGTTATACGATTGCTCGATGAAATTGTACGATTGGATACCGATTTCGATAATCGTGACATTTCCTTTGAGCGTCCGAAAAATTGGTACGATTCGACAGATCGAACACTCCGATCGTACGAATGGTATTCGGGCAGGACTTAGTCTCTGAAGCCTATGGGAAGCTCCCATAGGCTTCTATTGCTATTCGGTAGGGTCAATCTCGCGAAGTAGGCAGTCAAATAACTTAAAAATTTTAATTCCTACAATCATCGAATGATCAAATTATCGAATATCCGATCATTCGATCTATTCGATATTCGAATAGGCCAAAATTCCCTTCACTTCACTCAATGGGAACTATGCTGGTCCTGTTGGACTTTTCTTTTTCAGATTTTTTTTCACTAGGGGCAGATTTACTATTGGTCAAATTTCGAATTGAAAAAAATGTAAAATTCGACCATGGGAATAGTTAGGGAATTAAAATCAAATTCACTTTGGTAGGTTGAAACTGGCAAACTAGGCAGTCGAATAAAAATTTAAATGGGAAGTAATTTGATAGTCGAATATTCAAATAGATTTTTATTGGAATTATTGAAATCATTCGATTCGGTCAAATTTACAGAATTTACTGGTCAAAGCCACCTAATTTGCATATTCGAAACTTGAATTAGAATCTTTTTTAAAATTCAATCTTATTTCGAATCATTCATGTGAATACATGTGAATTTAGTAAATCTGCCCCTATTAATTATCTGAAAAACTCAGATGTTTTTAGAAATACCCGTTTTTTTTAGGGGCAAATTTACTATTATTTCCCAAAATAAATTCAACCAAAATCGAAATTCGATAAGCATTCGACCATCGAAATTTCACTTTACGATTTCACGAAAAATTAGAATTCGATTGAACTTCTATCATTTCACCTGAAACGTAAATCTTCCCCTTATTGTTCAGCACTTCGTTCTTACTTTTTATATTTAGATCTTTTGATAACTTTCATGGCATTCATGGTTTCAGAGAAAATTAGTTTAATGATGGTTTTAAACATACATTTTAATTGATCTTTCCCCTATGGTCACTGTGGATCGCTTGGAAACAAAGACCAACATGGATTCAAGTCTTGATCTACTACATGTCATGTTGGAATATACAGGCAAGAAGAAGAATATGAATCAATACCATTGCATGTAGTAAAATGCGTGTGGCCACAACACAACTAAAACATTAATAATCACTGGTGTTTAGATTTTAGATAAAATTTTCTTTTACTATAACCATAAATACCCATGCCTCAGGGCACACCACTGTCATATACTAACCCAGCTATACGTATGTAAATAAATGTTCAAAAAATGCCATAATGGTTTCAGTAAGTAGCATTGGTGCTTTGTATGTTTTCAGCTTTGTGCTGTTAAAGTCAAAGAAATGCCTTTCTATTTCGCAAAAATTCTAATGTTTGTTGTACATAGCATTACCATATGTTGATATGTTTGTGTTGATATCATTGTGCCTTTCCCATGGATATATAATTGACAGCAACATATAATTTCGAGAGATTTAGCACTCAGACACTATGCCTCTCCTTCCCTCCTTACTCTACTTGTTTTCATGCCATAATCATTAACTACTTTGGTATTCAAATGTTGCTCTAAGAAGGCTGAATAACCTTTAATGCCGGCTTTTTAAGCGTATCTTTGGGAAAGGGTTGTCAATGGCAAAATGCGAGAGTAATTTCATCTGATTGTGGTGTATCAGCTTCCAGCTGAATTGCTTCAAAGAAAATTACCCAGAGTGGCTCTCGCTCTATACCTGCAAAAAACCATAAGGCCACAAATTATATGTGATAATCTTTGATCACTTCATTATTGACGAGGTTTCATTTCCATTTTGCCATTTCAAACCACTATCTGCATGGGAATGGAAAGTGTAATGGCTCTGTCCGGACATTAAAAATAAAGGGCCTACTTATTTCCCAGCTCTAATTTCTCAGCGTATTATTGCTCACAATAAAACAATGTTTTTTATTTATAAAGTGTGCATGCTTTTTTAATGTGGGACAGGAAAGGATTCAACATCAGTCCAACATGAACACAAATATAATAATTTTGTAAAGAAGGATTGAGTATCATTTAGGTATTATAAGAGATAATGTACCCCCTACTGTAAATGATAAGGTTATTACAAGTCACTGAGGGGTTCTGTAACCATATAAAAGTACAAGGCTGTAGGCTGAGTTATACAGGGAACTCTGAGTATCACTTATGTATTATAAGGGATAATGTACCCTCTACTGTAAATGATAAGGATATTAGAAGTCACCGAGGGGTTGTGACCATATAAAGGCACAAGGCTGTAGGCTGAGTTATACAGGGAACTCTGAGTATCACTCATGTATTATAAGGGATAATATACCCCCTACAGTAAATAATAAGCAAAGTAGAAGTCACTGAGGGGTTGTTCTGTGACCATATAAAGGCCCAAGGCTGCAGGCAGAGTTATACAGGGTACTTATTATTATTTCATGACTGTGGTTCCCTCGGCATTAACATCTCCTCACTTCGAAATCATATATGATTAACTTAAGATGGAAACTCTTAATATCAATCATGTATATGGAACATAGTGAATTTATGCTTATGAATCTTCCCCATATTTTTCTGGTTTGCTAAAGGTTAATATTAAATTAATAATAGGAAGGGAAACCTTTAGGTTGTACCAACATGCTTACCAGGATTTTAAATGAGAACATGTTAATGTTCCTGTTTATTAGGACCAAGCCAAGTACACTCTTGCTAAATAGAGAGTTAAAAACTCCACTCAGGTTGTTTAGTCAGCAGCGGTGTGTCTATATGCTGAGTGAGTCTAGGGTTGCCAACTTTCCTCGCTGGGAACTCCAGTCAGGGAGTTGACCAATGATGTCATGAGGGTGGGTCAGTGATGTTGTGGGCAGGTTGGTGACATTGCTTGGTTGGGTCAGTGAGCGGCACTATCATGTGGAGATTGGTCAATTGCCCCATCAACCTGCCTGGTTTTCCAATTTAAGAACACTGGGCAGACAGTTTCGGTCCTCCTAAAAACCGGGCTTTCTTGGTCAAAACCGGATATGTGGTAACCCTACTTGAATGGGAGGGGGAGATCCTCTTTCTGTGCAGGCTGATGCAACAAGTTTTCCTCTACCTCACAGTTTACTGAAAAAGCTAATTGTTCATTATTCAACTATAAATCATATGCATATTACAAGCCAATGAATATCTGCAGTATCTATGTACTGTATCTATCTATCTGCTTTTGGTCTAACACACATTGGTTTATCTTTCGATAACTTTCTAACTGTATAAAAAAAAAGATTAAGTTGCTTTGTTCCTCTCGTTCTCATTTGACTGCCTTCTCCTATGATCCAATCCTCTCTGAGGGACTCAGATCTTTTTCTGACTCATTACCTTCTGCTCTGACTCAGCTTTTTAACCTTCTGGCATACTTTCCTCTTTATCGTTCCAATTCTCAGGAAAGCTCTCCTGATTCTTAATATCAAACTGAATCACTATTTCTCCAAATGTCCCTCAGCTCTTGATTTCTGGAAAGGTTTATGTTTTAACTGTAAACAAGTCTTTTTCCGTTGGTGCTTTATATGAGCCCCTGCTAAAGTCTTGTTTCTACCCACCACAAACCCCAGAGATGAAAATTAATAATAACAAAGGGATATCATTGCAAAATCATTCTTTTTGGCCTTTCTGTTGTATTCAACACAACTAACCAGGTCTTCCACATATTATCTAAGCATCCAGCTTTATTGTTATACTGCAACTTTGACTGTCTACAAATAATGAATATATTACTACTTGAGCATTTTTCTCTTCTCTGCCTCTCTCAGTTGATTTCAGGTTTATTGGAAAAGTTAGATTACGTTTCTTGAATTCGTATTTTGAGTAGCTTGGACCCCAATTATATCAAACTAAGGGTACTTGACTCTATTCATAATTCATAATTGATCCAATACTCCATACGTTTATCCCTGTGGTCTTCCATCACAATATTCTCATTTAGTTTAAGATCACTTCCAAAATACCATCAGAGTATTCTAGCCTCATCCGCCTTGCATAAAGGACTTCCTGTATCTTCCTTAATGAGGCATCATTAGTGTTCTGTAATGTAACCAACTGCTTAAGTAAGAGACTCCCTTGTGAACATACTCTACTTGAGTTAAACAGTGTTGCACTGGGCCTCCTGGGGCCCACCAAAGAACCTGATGTTGGAGGCCCACTTTCACAACAATTTAATGTAGACAGTGCTAAATGTAATGTTGGTCTCATGTAGGCCTAAGCTGTAAATAAGGAAGATCTTGAGGCGTCTATGGATTGTCCTCCCCCAGTGTCATGATACTATGGCAGGCCAATTTAACCCTCGAGTTAAATATGTACCCCATAGCTGCCACAAGAGGGGTTTAGTCCATCCTACTGCTTCATATATATAGTCTCAGCCCATTCTACATAATCTGATGATTATTGTTGAGTGCCCCTTCAAAATCATCTTACTGGTAAATGGCCTGGTCAGTGAACAGGTGAAAGCTGATTCACCCATCCATTTATTCTATATGGTTTATTCAGTAATAAATCAAGTAAGTTCTCTATTTTTACATTGGTTAAAATATTCCAGCCATGAAAGTGTTACTGTGGTTGATCATGCTTTTGGATAGCCTTTAAATAATAGAATGACACAGTCTGACAAAGAGACAAGATATAACCCTGTGAGACATCACTACAAAAGCAACTATTAGCCTTCCCTGTGTTTATCCACTGAATAAAACACAAAACCTGTAATTAGGTCTCTTGGTTTCAAATGCAGTATCCCACCCCCCAAAGCCTTTCTGGAGTGGGTTTATAGAGCAGCGGGTCCCCTTCAATGAATTCCAACCCAAAAATTAAGCCGTTCCTGTCCTACAGTATGTTTAATTCAGAAATCAGCAGGAGAAAAAAAATAGCTCTACAACTAAAGCTTTAACTCTAACTGCAGACTGGACTCTTTAAAAAATCAAAGCCAGGAGAAGAGGTTTAGCTAATCCAACCAGTTGTTTGAGGCTTATATTAAGCAGGAGTTAAAGCTAAAGCTCAGAAGCTGGCTGTCATCAAACTTTCCTTGGAGACCTGGAATTATAAATCTACTGTGTATAAACAAGTCAAGAAGCTTTATTGTGACTCTGTACTATAACTGTCTTGCTTCTTAAACAACTGAAGCTTGATGCAATAAATAGAAATGGTGTTTGTAAACAGCCATTTAAGCGTGCGGTAATGTTAGTTGAACAATAACAAACAGGGCGGTGTAATATTGACCATGGAAATAGATTGTTTGAGGTAAAAGCTCGAAGTAGAGTAGGCCTCTACAGAACATTTTCATAAACGGACCTATCTGCAACTGTTGCAGTGGGTCATGTAGGATAGTAAATGGGAATAGTTTAAATATAAATGTTCTTGGGCACCTGGGGTCTTTTATGGTATTCTCCTTGATAAGAAGACACAAATGTCCTTTCTTTGTTTCTTGATGAATGATTTTAGATAGAGATAAGCATTATTTGGCCAATGCAAATGTTAGTAGTATGTCCATGCACCATTCTCTGCTTTCAGGTTTTTTTTTTGGATCAAAGATGAATGAAAGCTGAATGAAGGCCAAGGCAGGGTTGAAGTCTGTGTGCACACCTTACCACTACCCCCTCTATAATTATTACTGCTGCTTCTTTGCATCTGGTTACCTTAGGATGTGTAAGCCACATTGTGTTGAAAGAAACTTGGACAGCAGAATAGATATCCATTCCTTGTGCTTAATCCAATTCTGTCTCTAATGTTTTATGTTTGATATTTGACAGTTCCCCCTATTTTGCCACAATCTCTAATTCTTGGTGGCTCAGTTGTCTTTAAAGCTTCATTGTCTGTACATTTTTGGCACACTACTGGTGAAGATAATTCTTACTGCCTGCTTCATCTTTCACTGGTAGACCATATATATGGACTTTTTGGGTTGGGATTTGATACTTCTAGGGTTAATGCAAAATCATATGGTTGTGGTTCCAATGCAATTTAATTCCTATACGTATTCCACTTCAAGGGTTGGTAGCTGATGACCACATAAGGTTGATGTAGTATTGTTAGCTGGAACTTAAAATGAAGAGATGCATGTGTGTAGAGTTTATGACAGGCAATAAGCCAACTGGCAGCTTCTAGAAAAAAAGATTATGGGCTAGATTCAATTTAATGAGTAAAAGTTATCTCATGGTTTATCATGTGAGAAGTCATCAATTCAAGGAGAATTTTCCAAATTCAGTTCCAGTTTTTTTTTCCCATAGATTTCAATTGAGTTTTCACATGATAAACTGTTTCTCTGACTTGAATTGCATCTCATATTGAATCTCATCCATGAGTTTTCATGTGATAACTTTTTCTTACTGAACTGAATCTGGCCCAATGTTGACTAATGGAGGTCCAACAAGAACTCCAATGTGTCAAAATATTGCATAGTTAAATGATTGGTTCATATAAGTTCTAGGTCCTGATATAGATCCTTGTAGAAGCCAGTTCTGTAATGACTCATTGGCACTATAGGAACCAGTCACTAAAGTGTATGTACTGTAGCAAAATCATATGGTATTTTATCTGCATTATGAAGGCACTGATCTTTCAGTCATCATTTTTTCTGAGTGATATCTCTCTTTTTACTAGTTTGTTCTGCAATATTTGCCCCCCGTGGGAAATTATAAATGTCTTTTAAATAGGTTACTCTTTGGAAGGGTATTATTGCACTGAATAATTTACATGCACACACATACAAAAGCTTTAGATGTTGACAGCTAAGGGAATCAGCAGCTCCTATAAAATGCACGTGAACATCAGCTCTCTGGATATTTTGACCCCCCACATGCATATGTTGGGTTATTTTAAAGCATGACAACAGGGCAGTGGCAAATATCATATTGCACACTTTCTACTTATAGCAACATGAACAGTCTACCCAACCAACTCTCCTAAATACAGATGTATGAGCTAACTGTGCACATCTATATACATTTCTTATTGCTTGAAATCAACATAAAACTTTTTGAGAACCACATAAAATTAGCATTAAGAAGCAAAAACATTTTGGGGGATTTTCAGACCTTCACAGTTGGCAGATATTGGCTAGAGGCAAACAGTCTGTAAGTGACTGTTAAAGATAGATAAAAACTTTTTTGTCAGTTTGTCTAGAAAAAAATCACATGATATCTGATAAAATTTGAAAAAAATAACCATTGACTCCAATACATTTGGGGGGTGGGTCATTTACTAAACTTCCATCAGGATTTTTGGGGCAAAGCTGGAATTTTTCATGTTTTTTGTTTGATTTTTTTAGAGATTTATTAAAGCCTGATGCAACAAAAAGCCAAACTGAAAATCTGCCATCTCAGACCTGCTAAGGTTATGCATAATGCTGGCCATACACGGGCAGATAAAGCTGCCAATATCGGATGTATGTGTCTTCCTGACCGATATCTGGGCACGATATTGATTGGGTAGGTTGGATTTGCTTCCGACTGACCCATCAGAAGTCCATTGCGTTTGTCCTAATCCGATCTTTCGGCCATAGGGCCGAATGTATGGATTACCCCGATATAGCCCTGCCAGTCAGTGGCATATTGGGGAAATATCCGCTCATTTGGCGATGTCGCTAAACAAGCAGATCTTTGCATCGATGGCAGAGGTCCATATGGCAGAGGTCCATATCCTATTCTTTGGCCTGCGCTGTTTTTTTTGGATAAAAATTCAAAAGATTTGGGCTTTTCCAGGTAAAACCTCCAAAAAATCATATAATTTTGTTTTTTACCCAACCCATTAAATCAAGCTTTTTTGCACCAAACAACATACATCAACAGACAAAACTGAATGCCATATAGTGTTATAGTTTTACATAGGGTTACAAGTACACACATGGGTTTTCCCCCGGCCTACTTTGATCTTCATTAATGTACATGACAAGATGAAGCACCCTGTTTCTACACATGTACAGTATCTTCTGCTCTTTCCCATGGGGTTACCTCTAGTTGTGTTCAGATTAATTTTTTATGAGTGGCCACCTGAACCTTTATTAATTCCATTACCCTTAGATTCTAGTTGTTAATGGATGTCTTCCTTCCAACTCTTTGGACATGTACCATGTAGTAAGGCAGAAGACATATAGGGGTTAGTGTTTGTATATATTTTGACCAAGTGGTAAAGAAGGATACAACTTTAATCATCATTTCAAGTGGGGGGGGGTGATTTGTTATCCAGTAGTGTAAATTGACAGCTGAAATGATACTTGCTAGTTTTTTGTCTGCTTTTGGGATTTTTGCTGTGTCTCCAAAGATTGTCCATAGGGTTGTAAGGTGGACCTGAATATGTAGATTGAGTTTACAATATGAAGTGACCATCTTCCAAAACTGTTCCATAGACGATGGTAGATGTCTGCTTTTGGGATCTGCGATTTAGGGCATGTGTCGGATTCGGACCATCCCACCAGTTTCCACATTTCTGGTGAGAAATAACCCCTATGCAGTATATTCAGAAACATGGTTTGAAAGTGGCTAGAAGAGAGGAACAATGTGGACTTTAAGTGTAAAGCAAATATTTTTTCTCTTTGTTGTTGGCTAAGGACTTAATTGTGTACCTAATTTCTTGTTCAGTTAGAGGGGCATTAAATATATCTCTATGAGACTGTGATAATTTGAGCAAATTAGCAGTACGTCACAACCTCGTGCAGCGAATCAGTAGGGGCCTGATATAGTGTTTGGTAGTATGATTGAAACTCTTGGAGATTCTCTGATGAGGTGCATTTAGGTCCCCCCTCTGATCTAATTATGGGAACAAAAGATGTGCCTTTCGCTCTGCATACGTTTCATATTAGCTAGCAAACAGCCCAATCTATTTCCCCTTCGATAGAATTTATTTTTCCTACAGTCTAGATTTCTTTTGGCTCTGTCTGTTAATAATTAGTGTTGGGCGAATTTATTATTCCCGCGATTCGCCGCTGGCGAATAAATTTGCGAAACGCCAGCGAAAATTCGCCTGACGAAATTTTGCGAAAAAAACGAATCGCGCGTCGTTTTTTGACGCGACGCAACTAAAACGACGGGACGCGTGTCAAAAACGACGCGACGCATCAAAAACGTGCCGAGACTCGTTTTGAAAATTTTTCTGCCAATTCGCGAATTTCGCTGGAAATTCGCTAATTTTGCGGCGAAGCGAAACTGGGTAGATTTGCCCATCACTATTAACAATGTGTCCAAATCTTGTTTAGCTGTTAGATATAGTTGGCGGTCTAATGGGCTACTTGTGACTTAATATTTTCTTAATGTAGCCATGAGGGCATTGTTTAATACGTCATATTTTTCTCTGAACTGTTTGTTTAATCTAGCAGTGTACGCAAGAACATGACCTCTCATAACTTCCTTTGAGGCTGACCAAAATAGAGTGATGTTCTCTAGGTGTTCCAAATTATCATCAGCATAGTCTGCCCATTTATTTTGTATACATTGTTGAAAATCTTCAGAGTTAACTAAATAAGATGGGAAGGTCCATTGCCTTGGTCGGGGTTCGGCTGGTTGCATGGTAAGCACTGGCGAGATCATTGCGTGATCGATACTGAAATATTATATTTTTGGCCTGAGACAGAGGTCAGCCAGGTCTTGAGATAGCACAATATAGTCTATATGTGAGAAAGATCTATGTGGATGGGAGTAAAATGTAGTCTCTGCCATCTGGATTTAATAAATGCCAACTGTCTATTAACCCCATTTGGATCAAATCAGGAGAGTCGTTCCAACTAGCTATGGTATTCACCCCAGAGCGTTCTAAATCCGGGTCCCAAACTGTATTCATATCACCCGCTATTATAAGAGTGGAGGGGTTCCATGCTACAATAGAGGTGATAAGGTCTATAAAAAAGGTAGATATTAGTGATGTCGAATAAATTTGCAAAACGCCAGCGAAATTTCGCTTGGCGAAAATTCACCGAAAAAACGAGTCGCGCGTTGTTTTTGACACGACGTCAACGACTCGACGCGCGTCAAAAGCGTGCCGAGACTCGTTTCGCAAATTTTTCGCTAATTCGCGAATTTCTTGGGAAATTTGCTAATTTTTCGGCGAAGCGAAACTGTGGAGATTCGCCCATCACTAGTAGATACAGTATGTCATTGTTAGGCCCACATAATGCTCAATAAGCAAGTCTACAAATAAGAACCTAGCAGCCTTATCTGCCTTCACTCTCAGTATTTTATAATTTAACGATTTATTTGACAAAATAACAACGCCTCTCTTTTTTCCCATATAAAGCTGCAAATCAAGCTTTTTTTTTGGTAACAAAATTGTACAGCTGTGAAGCTCTGAGTTTGATTCTAGCCAGGAAAGGAGTCTGTAAGTTCCAAAACCCTACAGACAAATTTACTGGTTGCTGATGAAACAGGTCCTAGTGCACATAGCCTCATAGACTGAAGAAAATAAAAATAATCCTTTTAAGACTCTGTGCTGCATGACAACATAAATAAAACAATAAGGCTCTACAATGTAGTAAGATAATATAAATTACAAGTTAGAACAAGGTAGTAGAATAGATATAGGGCATACATATGGTTACTGAGGTTTCATCTTGAGTAGTGACACATTCTAAAGCTCTATATACAGGTCTTGTAAAGATTTACAAATGCTTCAAGTCAAAGAGCTGACAGACTATCTGGAGATCTTTATGCTATTCCTCTGTAAACATCCCCCCAACACACACACACTGATAATAAACCATATCTGTAAGCAATATTAAACAATATACAAAGGATATTATGCTTGAATGTCTTGCTTACAGACAAAAAAGCCCAAATCCTTTGAATGAAAAAATCAGATATTGAGATGACGCACATGGTTACGCCAAACCAGCCCTATCTCCATATCTCGTCTCAAGATGTAAAAATGTGCAAATTGTCAAACAGACCCAGAAAGACCCAACAGAAAGGTCAGAGAGAAAGTTAGATACTAAAAACTGGTTTTGAGCTTTGCCTAACATATTAAAATGAACTATCCAGCAGAGAGCAACCTGGAGAAATTAGTCATGCGAAGGGTTCATAGCTCCAAGGGGGTTATTAAAGTCTGTATGCTTAAAACTAAAAAAAAAATTCTACTAATCTAAAATCTGAATTCTTAGTGGGAAAAAAACTCAAATGATTCAAATGATTAAACACAGAGGCTACAAAAAGTCTGAACCTGAAAATTCACCATCTCAGACCTGCCTAGGTTGTATGTAAGTAAATGGGAGAGGTCACTATCCTATATTGAAGTTTCTATGGTCTGTATTTCTGGTTTTCAGGCAAAAATCTAAAAAAAATCTGGGTTTTTCAGGAAAAAATAAAGAATAGTACTATTTGAGACTTTTTAAAATTGAATAATCAGAAAAATTCAGATAAATAACCCCTCAAATGTACAGTTTTACAGATGGAATATTATTTCTATGATACCAAAGGTATCCCAGGACTGGAATTTAAAGTTTTATATGTAGAAACATTGGTGTATAACTTAAATTATTTTAGCAGACATACAGCTTCATGATAGGCTGTACTAAGCACAATGAGATGGCCATAAATGTAGATCTAAGAATTTCAGACCAATCATTCATTTTCAGGTAACACTGAGCTAGAATCACATGACTGGATGAAAGTAGACAGCCCTAGAAATTTATAAGCAAAAAAAGATCTAGAACTTTTTCATGTTATAAAACACAACAAAGGAATTTCAGACCATTGAGTCATTTTCAGGTCACACTGAGCTAAAATCACATGACTGGATAAAAGTAGACAGACCAACATATATGTAAAATGTCAGCACAAAGGGAGCTAGAATTTTTTAATGACTAAATTGGATCTGATTTTTTTCAGTGATTATTCATGTAACTATGCACATTTTATTTGTCATAATAAAGTTCCTCTGAGGATTTCTAGAGGAACCCAACAAGTTAATTAATTTGCAGCTCTATGGTTTCACCCAGTAAAAATTACATTTCTGTTTGAGAAGCTGCTCCATTAAGAAATTCAATTAATTCTTCTATATTTTACTGCAATTTAATGCTGCAGAATTACAATTAGTGCTGTAATTTTCCAAATGATGAAAATTAGTGTTTAATATATATATAATGGGTAAAACAGCGCCTTATATTTGTGTTGTGGCTGTAATTCACCATATTTTTTTGTAAATTAATTGTATTTATAAAGCAGGTGTAGCACAATTAACTCATTATATTACAGTCACATTAATAACCTGCAAGTCAAATTTCCTTTCAGAATTAAAAAATCTTGGGAAAATGTGCAAAACAATAGTACATTAGAAATAGATACCACATTTGTTTATCCATTTGTGTGCACTGCTAACTGAATGCCAGTTAGGGTAGATTTGGGGTGAGTGCTTATTTGTGCCCTGGGTACCCCTGGAACTATAGTGACACCCCAATGTTTCTATATATCTGTAACCTTGTTATGAGCTAAGGGGGCCCAGTCTGAAGGTCAGTTAGGGGGAGATTTGGGGTGAGTGCTTATTTGTGCCCTGGGTACCCCTGGAACTATAGCAGGGTGACTGTTACCCCCAATGTTTCTATATATCTGTACAAATACAGTTCATTGCTGCACACCATTTACTTATTTATATGGTGCATTCAATTTACAGAAAGCCTCCAAGTCCAGTAATATTCAAGATATACAGAGGGAAGAAGCACACCAATTCACACAGGCTTAAGCCTTCATCTCCTTTATTGCAGATATTGTGGCACAAGCTTTCGGGGACCAACCCCTTCCTTCCTGGTTCCTGCAATATCTGCAATAAAGGAGACGAAGGCTTAAGCCCATGTGAATTGGTCTGCTTCTTCCCTATTTAGATCTATATATCTGTAACCTTGAGACGAGCTAAGAGGGCCCAGCCTGAAGGCCAATTAGGGGGAGATTTGGGGTGAGTGCTCATTTGTGCCCTGGGTACCCCTGGAACTATAGCAGGGTGACACCCCAATGCTTCTATATATATGTAACTTTGGTATGAGCTGAAGGGGCCCAGCCTGAAGGCCAGTTAAGGTGAGTACCCCAGGAACTATAGCAGGGTGTCTGTTATTTCTGTATATTTATTATGAGCAAGAATCTATAAAATATGGATGTTGCTGAAATAGCAATTATCTATGGTAAATAAGTAATTATGAAACTGCACAAAATTCGAATTGGAAAAAAACAGACATAAAAAGTGGGAGTAGGGAATGTTAGTATCATCCTTAATAAGCAATTAAAATGGATAAAATGATTCCTCGTGAATGGCTGTTTAGCACAGAATTGGTATGTTAAAGATACAAATGGACAGTCCTCGGTTAATGTGCAATAAATGTTCTGGCCAACAGCACTTTTGATACAATTTCCCATTTTCAGGCTACAGTGTCCATTATCTGAGGAGCTCAAATCACAGCAATAGTGAAGCATTTGTTTTATAGAGCACAGCCTGGTAATGGGCACGGGCAAAACCAGAATCCAATAACAGCTACAAAGAAGATCTGCGCATGCGGAACAAACAGACACAGGGAAAGAAGGGTGGCAGTTAATAGCCCCCTGCAATAGGACCATCTCCTGTTATTGTTCGATAGCTACAACACAAGCACTTGTTTGGCTGTGGGGAAATTCAACTTACTGTATTTCTCACTTGATTGGGGACATTCTATCAACTTCTTCAACCTGGTCAGGACTGTGAAAATGAAAGTAATGGATCTGCTTTATTAGGTTCCTTCAATGCTAATAAGATATCTGGGTATGAATTCATTTCTGGAATTTCTTTTCATTTATTGCAGATATCATTTGCATGGTCTCTGCACCTGAAATTAATATCTTTATCCAAATTTATCTGGGTGTATCTGTAACTCTTAACTCACAGAAGCCCAACCCAGGCAGAGTCCGGAGTATCTGTGTATCAGTAGGTTTAACTATGTAACTATTATCTATCTATCTATTATTAATCATCTGTCTAGCTATAATATATATATATATATATATATATATATATATATATATATAATATGTATCAATCTATCTATTATCAATCATTATCCATCTAACTAACTAACTATACATTTAAAATGTATCTACCTATCAATCTATCTATCTTTTATCATTTTATCTATCATTATTTATCAAACATATATATATATATATATATATATATATATATATATATATATATATATATATATATATATATATATATATATATATATATATATAATATCAAATCCAAGTGTTACCGGCACTCTCGATAAAGCTGTATAGCATGCCTGGGTGCTGAGCAAATAATTAATCTGTAACAACTGCAAGGAGATCCGCACTCACAGGACTTATAAAAATATGAAAAAAAATTTGTTCTACAGGGACCAGAGCTTGACCGTTACTGGGTCTCAGGTCTGTTTTCGGGAATATTCAAATAGTTTTTGTGGCCACTTCGACCATCGAATTTTTAAAAAAATCTATTCAATCATTCGACCATTCGATGGTTGAATTACTTGCCCTTTAAATTTTTATTCGATTGCTTAGTTCGCCAGATTTTTAGCTCAAATAAAAAAATTTGATTGAATGGTGAAAATCGTTTGAATTGTTCGTTTCGAATGATTTCATCGATCGTTCGATTGATCGAATTGTGTTAAAACCCTTTTGAATTCGAATACCGAATTTGAAGGGTTAAAATTCGATAAAAATTTGATGGGCGAATTTGAGGGTTTTTTAACCCTCATATTCGACCCTTAGTAAATCTGCCCTTTAAATGAAATGACTATTTCTTTTTGTCCAAAGTTCATTAACCAATCATGTATCACTTCACAGGCATCCCAGCTTAGGCTTTTTGGTAAGTCAGCCACTTCACATGTAAAACAATAAATTTTTTTGAAAAGAACAAGCCATGTTGCTCACCCCAACAGCTCCTTAATGATTTTGCTAATGATGGGAATGGTAAAGCCTAAGAGTATTTGGCTTTCTGTTTCCAAACCTACTTAATTATATGGCTTTATAAACAGCATACACATTATCAAAAAATGAAGGGTCATTGTAGTTTTGGAATATTACATTTCAGAGTAGTGAAAGAAACATTTTTACATTACAGACTCTATCAACCAAGCCCTCTAGTGGAGAGCAATGCTAATGAGAAGCAGCAAATCATGCATTTTCTCCACTAAGTGGCTGAAGATCAAGTAGCATTGCCAGGATATAATTTGAGTTTCTTGAAGAATGGATTATTATTTAAACTTCTATATTTTCTTATGAATCAAGACTAGCTCAAAATATTGGGACCACAAGGAGCACTTTGACGCTATTTCCCATCTTTTATAGTTAGGGGTATTTTGACCACTATTAAGAATGGTAGGAATGTTTAACCCACACAGTTTTATGAATTAAGATAATTAAGAGTAATCTGTTTGGTTGGTAGTTTATTTGATTGTTTCAACAATATTACTCTTCTGCTTTCTGCACAACAGTAGAATTCTAAGGATGGAAGAGATGGCATGGGTTTGCCCACTGGATACATTATTTAACCTGTGGATAATCAAATCAATGTAAATATCTGCAGAAATGGAGTGAGTGAGAAACCTTTAAGGTCTTATCTCTAGACTGCCACATAGGACCGTGTCAGGGCCTGCTGGGTCTTAACGGTGTTGAAGTCAGGACCAAGGAGGAAGCTTAAACACAAACTGACAGGAACAGTCCAATACACAATGGGTTCAAAAGTCAGGGCAGGGGAGCCTCCAGACAGTCAGTCACAGCTAAGGTATAAGTCTGCTCTAAGCTCCCAAAATGTGTTTACCCCAAGGAAAAGAATTTGCCCAAAAAAGAGACAGTTTTTAAGTGAGGTTGAATGAGCATTTGACCACAAAATGCACACATTGCACACAAATGCATCCTCTGTACTCAACCAAATTTAGGACATTAGGATATTTGACTCATTAAGCTACACAAAAATTCTACATTGCAATTCATGCTGCCCAAAGTCATCCCTGGTCAGTCCTACACTCACTGAATATTTCAAGTTTTCACAGCAACTTCCTTTCAAAGGTTAAAGCTCCCAAATGGATACCCTTTTTATTAGCCACCATTGGGATCACTTGACTGAAATTTGGGATGATGAGAGCTGGCCACTGCTCCTGAATAAACTATAGAAAATTGTGCTTACCACTAAATATTTAGGGTGTGACCATAAAATACATACAAAGACAAAAAATCCCCTGCACCCACCAATATATGAGGACATTTTGTGCATGAAACTTACAAAAAATGCCAATCCACACATATAGTTATAGCTGGATTAGTATTACTCATACTAGTAATTTGTGAATTAAAACGACACTTAACTAACTGTCATATGACATCACTGACCACTGACTATAGCAAATATTTTTTAGTTTTATATATATATATATATATATATATATATACATATACGTGGTTGAAGAAGTTCGCACTCACATGACTTAGAATCTTTTAAGAACTTTATTCCATTCAATGATTAGTCTGACGTTTCAGCTGGTACAAGAGCCTTTCTCAAAGTGTCTTTTTTGTATATATATATATATATATATATATATATATATATTAAAACATATTATATAATGCATTACTTCAAGTAATTTGAATATATATTTTAATATAACAATATATATATATATATATATATATATTATGATGGAAAAAAATTTTTTTACTTTTTTTTATTTATATTCACTATTGGTACCTATAGTATAAGAAATTGCTTTACTCTAGTAAGGTTTATTAGACATTTGTTTTTCTCAACAGATTATCAGCTGCCCCAGATGGTTCTATTATTAATGTTAACTATATTAAAGTGTTGTCATTGTGTATTCCCAAAGGACAAAGAGGAGAAAAAAAAAAGAAAATATGGTAATGGAACACGTTGTACATTTCGGAGCTTAGCTGAGCGCTGTTGGCTTTGCATAAGTACCTAGGTTTGTTTCACGAGAGATTAAAGAATCTGCTAAAACATTAAGCAGAAGTTTGCTGCAGCCAAATAAAGCCCAGAGAGATGAGATGGGATTTGTCTTTATAGACAGTTGAGGTCAAGGAAGACAACAGCAGTATAGAATTTGAATCTAAGAACTTTCGAAGCAGAATGTTCAGATAAGGCATACGGGTGGCATAGCTCAGCTGGGGGGGGGTACTGGCATTGACAAGGTATATTGGACAGCAAAATTAATTAAACCTTTCTGCTAGTCTTGGTGGGATTAAACATGTTTCATTATTTATATCTGATAAAAGGAAGCATTTTTTTACTTATATGATAAGAGCAAACAAGTGTCACTTTTTATGTTTACTGTTAAAATACATTTTCTTTGATTAAAGATGACAATAACTTCTCTACATCTGATTTTGCAACCCTAGTTCTTCAAACTTGGTATCTCAAATTGCCTCCTAGCTATCTCCTGCTGGATGGATTCACATCATCTCTAATTGAACCAAAGACAAACTGAACTGATCATTTTTCCACCAATAACTGGCCCTACTCCCATTTAACTATTTCTACTGATGCTCATTAACCCTGTTAATTCAGCTCTGGGTAATCTTTGGTCTAACTCTTTTTATATGATCATAGTAAAACCATCATCAAGACCTTATTTACTAGTTATTGACTCCTTGCCTGATCCTGACTATCTCCTGCCTTGACTTGTACCTTATACTTGAACTCTGATTCAACCTCAGACTTTGGATACCTTGCCATCAGACTTTTACATTTTCCTGCTCCAGCTACTGTAACTCCTTAGTCCATACTTCAAACACCAAGATGCTTTGGACATGTATTGTCAATGGTTTCACTTGTTCAACAGCTTCAGGATGGGCAAATTAAAGTTTGGCCTTTATAGGCCATGACTGTCAAAATATTTAGCAATAAAGAAACATATTTTCTGGAAAGAAACTCTAATTAGACTGTGGAAAACAAATTTCCTATAAATAAAAGTTCCCATAAATTTGGAACTTTTTGCGTTGCTTAGTAACTGTGGCTCCATTCCCAAGAAAGACATCCACAGTTAGAAGCCTGTGCGGTTCACCCTTGCAGGTATTTGCAGCTATATTGATAACTCCCTTTCCCTTCTACTTTTTTCTTACTACTGCACCAAATAAATAAAATCATAGAAGAGATTTACTGAGCAGAAACAAATAGATTTTCCAGATCCGAATGGCAGAACTCTATCACATCAAATGAAAAATATGGCACATTTTTCTATAAAACCTATACACACATAAATTGGAAGGCTGTGAGATGTTGTGTCAACACAGATCGAGGTAAATAAGATTATTAGATATAAATAAATATATATATATGTGTGTGTGTGTGTGAAGGTGGTTTATTTTTAAGTTTTACAGGAATGCTGAAATCTATGTTTTTTGCCCGTGAGAACTGAACTGGCATGACCCTGTCCTACATTACTACTAAATCAGGGTTCTTACAAATGTATTGTTTCTATTATTATAGATAACGGCAGGTGCAAACAGCATTTCTACACCTGTAGGTTGATTTTCTACTTGCTCTTAACTGGTCTGACATATTTACCTAAAATAGTCTGATGATGTTGTCCGGTTCCCCGCCAAAGAAAAAACAGAACTTGAGCAACGGTAAACATAATCTTTACTCAAATAATAAGAATTATTTTAAGATCAACAAGCATATTAATCAAAATCCCTTGATTAATCAAAATTATACATTATCTTCCTGATTGCAATCATTTATCACTGAATCCTTTTGGCTTGGCAATTTAGAAGATACTTAATCAACAACAATGAAGGGAGAAGAAGTTTGTGTCTAAGGAGCAAAGCACTCTGAAATTATAAGATAATTTGCTCAGCATCGTCTTATTAAAAGAGGCTTATACCTTCCCAACAATGGTCCCAGAGGTGTCCACTCACTGTCCCAAAATGGTTCTCAAGCTTAATCGCAGACACAAGATGATTCTATAGACTGATCATCACTAGAACCCCCAGAACAGTTGGAATACGTTTTATCAAGCAATCTTACTGTAAAAGTATATCACCCATGCTGATGGGCTAAATTCTTGGCTTGTTTTAACCCTTGATTATGTGCAAGGCCACTTATGGGGAACAGTCAGCCCTAGATAAAGATCTAATTTATGGGCTACCAAAAAATGTTTGATAGAAGAACCTGCAAGCATGTAAAATTACATATAACAATAGGAAGTCAATAAATAAATGCACTGGGCTTTCTGTTGAAGACAAGATGTCAATGTGTGCCATCCTGAAACAACCATGGGCACAGATAAACCATTGTCCTAAATTCGGGAGACCACATAATAAAGGATCTTCCTATTAGAAAGATCCCTTAGGAACATATTAATGGTTATGTTATCTATCTTACATTTGATTAGAATGAGGGGGTTGCCTTTCAGTCAATACCATATGGAAGGTCACCTGGTGGGACCCAGTCCAGGTAGATATTGGACAAATGCCTCTTTTGAGCATTTATTCACACTGTCCACTAGTCTTTGGGTGACATTGATGTTTAGCAAAATTATTTTTATGTCCCACATTTATAAAAATACACTACACACATAATATTTTGACATATTTTATTTAAGCCAAAATACTGGACTATAATCCTTGAACAATGCTTTCATGTTTGAGCTAAAATATTCGTAGACAACCATGGAACTAAAAACAGCAAGCAACTCTGATATGCACCGATGGAGACTCTTTATCACATGTTTATTATGTATATATTTATTTACAGATGCAGTCACTTTGGATTGTGAGTTAAATGCGTCGTGACTTAACTCATCTATCTCATTTATCCCACTTAGCACAGAATATTGTGTCACAGCTAGGGATGGCGCGAACCGTGGAAAAAAAGTTCGGGAACATATTCGCGAACTTGCGACAAAATATGCGAACGGTTCGCGAACGTCGCGAACCCCATAGACTTTTCTGGCCAGAAAAATGATTTTAAAGTTGTTTAAAGGGTGCAAAAATGTATCTGAAAAATCCATTGTTGACACAGCGCTGCGTTTTGTGCTGTAAAGGGAAAAAAGTCACTCAGGTGTTTTTTCTGGAGACGGTAATATTATTGATATTTAGACAGCATGTGAACAAGCTCACACAGCTAGATGGCAGTTGTTTGAAGAACAGTAGATTACTAGCCAGTAAACTTACTTTCAACTGTCCCTGAAATCACTAACAGCTCTCTCCCTACACTAGCTCTTCCAAGCACACACAGGCAGAATGAAAACACGCTGCAGGGCTTCGGTTTTTATAGGGAAGGGGAGTGGTCCAGGCAGGGGTGTGGGGGTGGTCCAGGAGGGAGATCTTCCTGATTGGCTGCCATGTATCTGCTGGTCTGGGGTGAGAGGGCAAAAAAAAGCGCCAACTATACGCGAACCCAAAATGGCGAACGTCGCGCGACGTTCGCGAATATTCTGTGAGCGCGAACAGCGGATGTTCGGCGAACAGTTCGCGCCATCCCTAGTCACAGCATCCCATCCAATTAAAGAGTTCACCATTGAAAACAATGGAGCTTTGGTATGCTAATGAAAAGGTTAAATGCATTAAATGAGTTAAGATAACTTTAGATAACACAGTTTCTTCAATTAGCCCTGAGTCACGATGCATTTAACTTACAAATCCAAGTGACTCTATCTGTATGTACTGAGTTCAATAAATACAGTTTTTGAAGGCCATGCATCAAAGTCATTGTGAATTCTCTATTATTTATTTAGTTTGTTTATTGTTTAAAATCTTTTCAGAATGCAAATAGTACAATCATCTTAAAAATTCTTACATGTATTATTAAAAGTATTTATAAAAATATCTAAAGAAAAGTCCTAAAGTGATATATAAGAATCCGCGAACAATTCGAAACATATTAGTCTCCCAACAGGAATCTAGGAACAAAAGCATATTAATTTCCTACAACATAAGGGAACGGCTTCTTTAAATGTAACAAATGCAAAGCATGCCAGATTTGGAACAAGCAAGAAAGAAAAGTATTACAAAATAAACTTTTAATATCTATGAAACTATCACTTGTGATACAAAGAATGTAATTTATTTACAATGAATTACTGGCTGTGCACACTGTGTACACCTTTGGTGAGTGAGTAGATGAGTGCACAGCTTAGTTTTTTCAGATTCATTCAGCACATTTTTTGCACATTGAGAAAAAAAACACCAAACCATATTCATAAAGGAAGTATATGGAGAAGAAGCTAAGTGACATTATTTCTGGTCCAACAGGTCCTTCGGCTGCTTGGAATACAGTCCTACTTATCAGATGCTAAAAATAATAATGGCATCACTTCTTATGGACACATCTAGAAACATAGTACACCAAAATGTATCCATAAAGGAAGGAGATGGAGAAGAACCTACTGTAAGTGAGATCATTTCTGATCCAGCATGTTCAGCAGTTGCTGGGAATCCAGTCCCACTTATTAGATGCTAAAAAACAATGGCATCACCTCTTAAAGGACACATCTAGATACACTGTCCAAAGATTATTCATTAAACCTTAGAGAACAAGAGCATAAACATGAGACACAAAGGATATCTGTCATACCAGCACTATAAAACAAAGACATAATTAGGCATATATATTCATGTATTGGAGGGTCAAAACCCCTCTAATTATAACATATTACATATATCATTTCTGATAACTATAAAGAGAGCCATAAAGTATCCTCCAACATCGCTATGACCCCAAAGGTCTTAATAGGCCATTTCCTTTGCTAATTACTTGGTTAATAATTCATCAAGGTGTCAAAAAAGGCATATGAAGGATCATCAGCAGGTCCCTTAAGGATTCCTTATGTGTTCAAAGTAAATATCCAGTAAGCCTCATGATATCCCCTATTTTCTCAATTCCTAAGCTTAGGTATGTGTTCTATAACCCAAAATCCAATAGAGAAAGTATGGATTATTTCAACATGATATTAAATTATGGCAGTGATGTCATTTCATGATTTAATTTTTTATTTGTATTCCCCATGTTGGATTTTTAACTTTCCAGAGCATTGCAGTACATAAATCATGCATTAAAGTTGTACATAGGGGGTTGTTTGAAAAAATTCCCATGGACCAAACCTATTGCAGTATTTACATTTATGTCATGTACAGTTCCCCAAAGGTAAAATGTTCTTGGCTATTATATTTGGAACCATTGTCAGCCTATAGAACTTTAACATCCAAATTTGAAATACTGTATGTCAGTATGCCAGCATTGGAATACACTTTCCTTAAAATATCATCAATTTCATGTCAGTATTTTCTCACTGTATGTGCTACAGATTTAGAAGCTGTAAGATATGTTTTAGTAAAAGAAGACCTTTTAGAGGGATTACCTGTAGTATGACCTTTCTGTAGTGATGGCACTGAAAGCTTTTATTTCCTGGTGCCTCAAGTGTATAAGATGTCAAACGTGCTAGACATTGGGGGACTTTCATTTTGGCCAGCACTAAAATTCAAACAAACTGTTGATTTATAATCTTAAAACTAGTCAACAAAAAATATGTCATTTTTTTAATCAATCTTTTAGACCAGTCTTCTTTCCATCTCTTCCCAAATAAGTGGGTCTACTACAATTTACTGTGCATGGACATTTCTATGTCAGTTGATGGACAGTCAGCAAATATACTAGCAGTTGCAAAATAACATAGCAAGGATTTCATATGCACACAGTTTATCTAGAAGTGTGGTAATTTAGGTGGCTAATCTGACTTTCTACCTGATAATATTATTGTCACAGTCAGGGGTAATTACTTTATCATGGTTGATTAATTGCCATGAATTTATTGTATGTGACAATGTGTCACCAAGTGTCACAAGCTGTGTTACGGGGTGTGACACAGGTTGTCTGAGGGGGTCAGAGTGTGTAACTAGGGAATCCACAGAGCAGAATGAAAGAGAGGGGCATTTGGTTACATCGGAAGTATGTACGAACAGCTCCTGGGGAAGAGAAAATTATCTCTGGAAGAGTTTAGGGATAGTGTTAAAGAGCATTTTATCTATAAGACAAAACATATGGTAAGTGTGGAAGCAGGTCCTCCTCCACTGAAGATTGTAAGTATGTTTTGAGTATATTTTACTGGGTACATACATGTCTGGTGAGGTTTCCAGGAAAGTAAAGTTTAGTGTGAATCAATATATTTAATTTGCCATTTTAGATGTCTCTGTTCTCTTGGGTACAACGTATATTAATTTGTCATGCATACTGTATATATTCCTATATATTCATATCTACTGGTGACCTCAGCAGTGACGTTTCAGTTTCCAGCTACTGACATACTGTAGGTACTTTCAGTACACTTATCCATAGAAACCAGTGCTTTGCTTTAGTAGTAGACTGCCATTGACACTATTTGCTAATTTCTTGCATCGGCTCAGATTTTCACCAAGACTTACACCTTCCCTAAAGTGCTTTAATTTGCACCACCCAATCTCCCATGTAGTCACCCTTAACCTATTTACTGATGCAAATGTATTCACCAATGAGATGCATTTCCTTTAAGGATTCAATGAAGATTGAATGAAGATAAACAATTAGATTTTCCAAAACTGCCTGAACCTTTTATATTCTATGTATCAAAACACACACACACACACAAATATATATGTGTACTAATCCACTCTTCCTGCATGCATATTCACTGACTGTATGCATTATATGTACAACATTATGTAACAATTACTGTGTCACTACCTCACAGAAATACATAGATCATCACAAGAAAGCATGCAAGCTTGCCTTGCCTTTGTACCACACTATTGTTTCCTTCATTGTTTTTCACATTCACTCATATTGTTGCCTTTCATTGATGTACTTTTATTTGAAGCAATATCTTTTGAAGTACCTATCTATGTGCTTGTGGGTATATTGAGCTTCGGTTTTATGGTATAACATGCAAACACCACTCAGAAAGCTTTTATTGCCTTTCCTTTTCAATGACTAGAGAGTCGGTTTAACTTTTCAGGTTCATAATAAAAGACTGTTGTTTCCCCCTATTCTACAGTATAAATACTTCATGGAGTGACCATACCAAATTATTCATTGCAAAGTGATAGGAGAGGTTGACCAGTTATAGGGAAAAGCTCAAAGTGCCTCTTCCATTTATGAAACTTTTACAAATGTGGACTTTATTTTTTCATTGGAAAAACTCAACTGCCAAATAGAGGCACCACCAAGAAGGGGTTGTTTTCCAGTATAGGGACTGAATAGCACCAGTGCCTCAAGTGGACGCAAACATCTGCTAGACATCTTGGAGCACCAAAGATTTGCTGTCTCATAATCTTTTAAATGGTCATTACAATGTTATTAATCAGTCATTTAGACCCCCCCCAGAAAGCCTCAACAGGGTGCCTTGACATAGGTCTTACACGTATATGAAATTCTGTTGGACAGATGCAACACTGATCTTCCATATTCTGAAGATAATTTTGATTGATGATGGTATAAATGTCTTATTCATAATTCAAAAATGCCCCCCAGTGGCTGGCTTTGGTTGAGATAAGTGGGATGAGTACATGGCTTACATTGTGTAAATGTGGATACAGAGAGTGCCATTGACATCTTCAGTTATTCCAACTGTCCAAAATAATTTCCTATACTTGTAGGCTCTATACCAAGGTACCCTGTTGAGGCTATCTAGGTGATCATTTAGACCACTCAGATAGCCTCAGCAGGGTACCTTGGCATTGTTCCTACAAGTATATGAAATTCTTTTGGACAGATGGAACAACATTCTTGTACCTTCTATCTTCTGAAGATGACTTTAGTTGATGGTGGCAGAAAGAACTTCAAAAATGCTCCCCAATGGTTTTGTATTGAGCAGTTGGAACACTGTTCTTCCATGTGAACTTCTGAAGAAAATTTTCATTGACAGTGGTAGAAATGACTTTCTCTGACATTACTCAACAATGCTCTGCAATGGTTGGTTTTAGTTCAGATCTCTGGAATGAGGGCAACCACAATACAAGGCTTACATTATGTAGTTATGGAAATGTAGAACAACATTGACATCCTCAGTTGTTCTCCCATTAGAACAAAAATGTCACCAGAAAGTAGGCAATTAAATTGATAATACTGAGTGGCTTTACATTTCTTAGCATTAATGCTTTTGTTACATAAGAAAACAATAATGATAATAATAATGATGAAGGTGATGAATTAAGTAGATGAGTTGACTAAAAACATGCAGAGTGAAATCATCTCATAGCGTAAAACTATAATCCTTCACTGTGGGAAACAAGTGGTAAGCTGCAAAGCTGTTTATCTCCATATAATGTTCTAGTGTATAGTGTTGACTCGCTGGAACCAATTCTGCCAAAGATTCAATATTTTTGTACTACAACAGGTTGTCTGTTTGTCTGATACTATAAATACAAAAGAGCTGAAGTAAGGAGTTCTGTTTCAACTTGGTTGTGATGGAAAGGGTTTGTTTGTCCATTTTCTTAAGCACTTCCACACAATATGGTTAAATTAAAGCACCCACATAAATCATATTAATCAGTAACTGCTTTTCTTTGGAACATTTAGAGATATCTTAATTCCCCTGATGTACTGTATCATGTCTTTGGGTGACATACTTGACATAGCAATACCATGTAGCTTTATATGGATGCTCTAGTTCTAGAGAAAGTTTGCACTTAACCAAATGTCAACTAATTCTTGAGTTGGCGTTTGATATTGCCTGATAAGATACTTTGTTATACAGCTAAACACTGCATGGATTTAGTCACAACATTACATAAATGGCAGCTGTACATTGGAGAGGGCTTGGGTCTAGGGCTGCTGATGAATACAATTAGACCTACATTTTTTTATCTCTTTAAGATGAGTAATCTATTTGCATATATAGGGTGCCACATTTTCCCACTGAGAAGTCCAGGCAGGGTGGGACAATGACATCATGGGGTGGGATGGTTACATTGCTGGGTTCGTAATGTTGTGAGGGCAGTGAATCAATCTTGGGGAATCTTGCCCAGTTTTCCAGGAAAACCGGGCAGGCAGTTTTGACCCAGACAACCCTGCAAAAACTGATCCGTTTGGATCAAAAACCTAACAGATGGCAACTCTAAGGGTGGGGGTGTGTTTTAAGGGGGGGCTACTGGGGAACCCAGGTGCACAACTTGCACCCAGGCCCCAATGCAACTAGTTACATCACTGCAAATCAGGGTACTAGTTCAATAGATACAAATAACAAGAGACAATGACATGTTGGTATAACAGTCAACAGACAAAGAGAAAACAAATATCAAGTGCACTGGGTAACAAACAAGGACATGAGGGGGCATTGGAAAAATACAAGGGCAAGACACAATAAGAACCTGGAAAATATGTTGTGAAAAGACAGTGGCAGGGAAACGGTCAGGAACATTTTGAGATACATGTATGGAGATCAAGTTAAATCATCATATTAAGAATAATTGAGTAGGCACTCAGAGAATCCAATGTTGATGGTCCAATTGAAAATAAGTTATATTTTTATTAATGTTTAAAGATCCATAAAAGCCTTTCTCGTTTCATACTGCATGGACTATATGCAGCACAACATGCCTAAGGCATAAATGCATAAGTAGGTAACATAACATCAGAGGAAGCAGACCCTGCCACTGGGGGGGGGGGCAGGAGGTATAGGGGCCCCATGAGGCCCCAATTCATATACCATTTCAATAAATATTGATAAAATAAGTCAACTTCTAGACTTTTGTGGACCTGACAAATAATTTGCTATGGGACCCAATAATATAGTATCTAGTTACGCCACTGCGTAAGATGGTGGCATATAGTAAAAAATTACCCCTATACCCCCCACAATTCTTTTCTTTCTTCTGCTAAAAAGTGACCTTGCTGACATATAATGTGGGTGAAGGCAATGTTCTTGTTATCAAATGAAATCTGCAAATAATCAGAAAAAATAAAGTCTGTATTAAAAAAGAAAACATGCCCAGACGAAACAATATTATACATAATTCTGATCTCTCGCAATGGAAACCAGCAGTCACTTCTTTGAAATGGAATCCAAGAACTGTTTCACCCTTGATCTGGAAGTTTAAAACTAATCTACTAAGAATAGGAAGCAGTAACTAGCCATTCTCTTGTCCCCGGCTAAGGATTTAGTTAACAAACAGGTCTGTTTGCCTCTTGGATTGTGTTAGAATCTCAAAGAATTGGAAGGAAGGCAGACGTAATCCCCGAGGCAAATGAAATGAAAACACAAAGAGGCTTGTGTGCATAAAATCCCAAACGAACAATAGGATGCCATTTACACTAAACAAACACGTCTCCTGACCAGCATGCTAATAAGGAAACATTATGCCCTCAAGTGACAAAATATGGCATATGCCGAATGAAGGACATTTTAAGCATCATCAACGACACCTTTAAAGGAGGTAAAAAAGAAAATTAGAATCAATGGTGCATTTTATACAATAGCTACAAAATTCCACAACATTAATTTGCTTTATCCTGGCATATGAATGTATGTGTATATACCCATCTGTTTCACACTGGTAAATAAAGGAATGTTGTGCATGATCAAGATTCTTTTTTTCCCTCCTGGATCCCTGCTGCAATGCTGAGATGGTCGCTGTGTGTTAACATTAGCTCTGATCCCATTAGCAGAATTAGAAAGGGCTGGGGGTTCTGAAATTAGAAGCATTGTAGCCCTGTTAACAGCACTGAACAACTAACATATTGTGAGCATGAATTACAAGTCTGAGTGGTTTTATGCCTGGTGGGAGAACATTTCAGCAGAGGAATGTTACACTGTATAGCTATGGGCAAGATTATTGCACCAGACATGGAATGATGTGTGATTTTTCTTCTCCCTAATGTTGTCATCTTATCTCACTTCATGGTGCATTTTGTTCTGTTAAAGCAGAAGGAAATGTATATCACTGGGGTGTCAATTTGTTAGGCACCCCTATTTTCTTTAAGTGCTATGTACCCAGAGGATAGCTAGGAAACTGGAACAAGTACAAAATACAAAATACATGTTCTAGGCTGGAGTGTTTTTTAAAGAAGAGCAGTGCTGGGTTAAGGAACAAGGTTAGCATCACCAAAGGGTATCTTAAAAATTGGTCTACTTTTCCTTCTGTATTAAAGGAGTGGCAAAGTCCTGTAAAGTTCAGACATCCTCTGTTTTAGCACCTCATTTGGATACTGTCCCTTTAACCAGGATACTCACAAATCCTCTTCGGATACTTTAAAGCAGGGATGACCAACCTTTTGGCTTCCCTGGGCCACACTGGAAAAAGAAAAATTGTCTGGGGCCACACATGAAATACACAAAAACTTCTAAAAGTAAAGCAAAAGCACAGAAAAGAACAACAATACCAGTTGGATAACAAGATGGAGCTATACACTGGAATTTGGAACACCTGGATATTAAATAGACTCATGATGAATTTTGACTCAGGGCAGAGAATGAAGAGCTCCCTGATGGAGGGATTATTGCTGCATCATAAGGTAGAGCCCTGCTCAAAAAGGGCCACTGCATTTCCTTCTTCTGTTTTTTCTCTTTTTAAACCAAAAATCTTGATGCAAAAAATTGATCGGATCAGTAATTTAATTGACAAGATCTTAACCTCTGATCAATGACAAAAAGTAATTAAATGTTAATGATTTCATTCATGCATATTTTATCCAAATAGATTGATGTAATTTTATGTAGTGTTATGTTTTATTCTTGTAGTAAAACATTCCCCCCAGGGAGAAAGTATGGAATTCCCATATTCTTTGGATCACATGTAGAGTTTATAGGGGAGGGTTTATAGGGGAGATAAACTCACTCAGTTCTTATCCAACTATTAATGGAGTAAGTCCCACCATATTCAAGCATTCTATAAAGGGTTAAACATATGGTAAAACCTGTTGGGAGCTGTGGTCCAGCAACATTCCACAATGCCTCCACTCAACCAAATCTTTTCTACTCAAGTGCTTAGCTCTACCTCCAGCTGGAACTCACTTCTAAACCAGGACACCACCATGATCTATTTGATGAATCTGTAAAACTCTCCCTCCAAAGCATAATCTACTGCCACCTGGAAATATATGTATAGTCATATCAGCTGATTTACTTCATATAAAATAACAGCATTATTACTTAATGACATCTACATTTGACCCCAAATGTACTATGGTTAAAATGTAGAGGATCTGAAGTGTTTATGGGCTTCATCTCCATCCAATAGTTGGAGATAAGGCCCTTAAACTCATAGACACAATCCAAGGTGACTTCACTTCTACCCACCATGAAGTTAAATTCTTCATTCATTTGGTATATCTATTGGAAGATGGTGGAGATCCCCCTTTAAATGCCCGCCCCCCTTTCCCAAACTATTTATCTTTGTGAAGCAAATCTGTTGATCCCAATATTCATCCAAAAATGTACTTTAAATGTTTACTATTTCAAAAGTGTCTTCCTTAAGGATCAGTCATTGATGTGGTGGATAGCAGCCAACATTTTTAAGATGTTCATTTCTTTTTTAGACTTATTAATGCCAATCAGTCTCTTTAAAAATGTCTTAAAACTTGTTTAAAAGAGATCATTTTGTCCCCATAATATGTATACACTTACATATAAAAAATTTATTTAATCTATAATGACAGGGAAGGCGGGAGCATTGGCTGATGAGACTAAGAGTAACAACACAATGAGATCCCTGCAGACACGGACAACGTTGAAACATTGATTGCCCAGTTTTATTGAAAAATCAAGGTTTTTCCTTAATAAGCAGCGGTTAATAAGAAGTGTTAACACGTCAGTTTGTTCCTCATCTTTTCCAGGAATGGATAAATAACAACCAGGGGGTTTTGTCATTTACAAGGTCTAAACCCTTAATTTCATTGCCATTGTGAACTCTATGGATTTTTATATGAAGAGTTTTAATGAAATATCAGCATATCAATGAAGCCCCCCACCCTGCTTGCTAATTAACACACATATATTAAACACTCAAGTAAATATGACAAGAGGTTCAAAGACACCCTTCACCGCTGGCCAGGTTTGCTGCTTTCATTGAACTTTGTAGTCAAGCCAACACTTTCAGATGGATACCCTACTGTCTTATTACAATAAAACCAAACTTTAAATTAGAATAAACCATTTGTGATTTTGACATCAATATATATATATATATATATATATATTTTTTTTTTTTTTTTTTTTTTAATACTCCTGTTGACTAATTTTATATGTTGATATATTAATTTAAGAACTTTTTTGCTCATCAAAAATTCTGGAAAAACTGATGGCAAGTTGGCAACTTTTATAGAAGGCATCTTAAACTCTTAAACAGTAGGCCAAACTACTAAGAGCTTATAGATAAAGGGTTCAATAGTTTTTACATCAACCCCTGGGCTTAACTACAGTAATTTGATGGTACCTTCCTTCTAGTGTAATAGACTCTAACTCAAGCAGTGGTTTGGGCTTAAATACATTGACAGGGATGAACAAGAGGTACGGTAAACTGGCCATACATGGGTTGATTAAAGCTGCTGACTTGGCTTTCCCAGACCAAGTTGGCATCTACAGTAATTGGTCCCTGTATGGGGCAATCAGGACTGCCTGTCTGACCAATATCTGGGCAAAAATTTGGCAGGTATCCATCAAGTTTGACAGTACTGTCTTTATTAGCGTAGGTATTAACCACACCCTTGCGGTCATAAACTCTCTAATGCAGAGGTTTTTCAAGCTTTTCAATTCAAGATTTTTTTTTTAGACCTTTTGAAGGTCTAACCTTGAAGGAACTCATGAAATGGGTACAGATGTCAGAAAATATTGATCTATTATTCAGTCATTGATCCAATAATATCTAGGGATGCAAATACATGGTCACCCCAAATCTCATCGAAATGACCTTCATTCTACATTTTTAAGTGTATTTAGGAGAGCAAATGACCTTCTTCCTCACCCTAACTGGTCTTCAGACTAAGCTTCTCTGATATTGCTCCAAGCACCCATAGAGGGCTTGTCCCACAGCTTGGGAAGCTTGCAGGTAATTTATAAAACATTCTAAGCAGCGGTTTAGCCAAGACCATTCAAGGTCACCGACTGTATTCTGTTCCACCTTAAAGACATATTTCTTAGTGATATTTGGGAAGAAAAACTCCAGCCATAAGCCAAATCAACATAAAATTACTACCTTTTCTTAACATCCCATTCCTTTCCCAATTATGATCTACTCATTTAGTTTAAAGAGGATGTAAGCCTTTTTTAAAGGTGCACCCCTTACCACTTTAAAGTAGGCTTTCAAGCTTGAGATGCAAGGGCACCTTATGAAAATCATCCTTACTGGCACTAGTCATCTCTCTGTTATAAGGAAAAGTGAGATTAAAGTGATACTATATTTTCTTTTCAATTTCTATGATTATGCAAAAGAAGTACTGGTACAGTGCTGTATAGCTTTTACCAAAAATGTTTAGTGACAGTGACTTCGATTTTATGAAACAAAGAAGAGAAAAAAAGCAAAGGGTAAAAAGTTCATGTAATGATCTTATTGGATGATCCTCTTGTGTCTATTGGGCTGTTAAATTACTCAGTTTGCTTGAAGTATCTGTCTCTATAGTTTAGGTATGCACCGAACCCCCGAATCCTTTGCAAAAAGATTTGTCCGAATACCGAACCAAATCCGAATCCCAATTTGCATATGCAAATTAGCTGTGGGAAGAGGAAAAAAATTTTTACTTCCTTGTTTTTTAACAAAAAGTCATGCGATTTCCCTCTCCGCCCCTAATATGCATATGCAAATTAGGATTTGGTTCTGCTGGGAAGAAGGATTCGGCCGAATCCGAATCCTGCTGAAAAAGGCCAAATCCTGGCAGAATCCCGAATCGAATCCTGGATTCGGTGCATCCCTACTATAGTTAGACTGTAGCTCCCATTTTAAGTTATGGTGAAGAATGCTGAAAGGTTTATGTTCCCTTTAAATGTGTAATACTCTAATGTCTAAGAACACATCAAGTTGATATATCATCCCTAACAATTGTTTTGCCCCATATATTTTGTTGCCAAATACACACTCGGAAAAACAATATATTATCAATTAGAATGGAAGCAGTTAATAAGGGGTTAATAGGCTAAAAGTATCCATCAGAAGAGATGCTGTTTGTCTGAAGCTGGATCAATGAAATAATTAATGTATCAGCTGCCTTTGTGTAATTGGTTCCAAGCCCAAACGCCACTTTAAACAAAATTACATTTTATTTTCTTAAGGAGCAATAAGCCTTTACAAGATGATTAGTTAAAAAAATACTCATCTAGAGAAAAAATAAGAAACTATTTTTGTTTTGTGTTCCAAGGTGCATATATTTGTATACAAAAATTTGAGGGTCCTCTCTAGTAAATGAATGTCAAACTTCTTTTCTAAGCACTTTTGAAGCTTACTTTATTTGATGATGTTTTCAAGATATTAGCCTTTTCTAAACTAATATAATGTATTTGTACATACAGAGCCACCTGCTGGATGTTTTGTTCATCTGCTGAAAATTAATTTCATCAGAAAAGGAAAGTCTTGCAATGTGGCTATTCTCACCAGGGACTCATCAAAGCAACATCACAAGACTTTCCTCTTCTAACTAACTGAATTATCAGCTGACTGTAGGCAGCTTTAGGACTGCTTATGCCTTAAAGATTAGATAAAAATGTACACTGTAAAAGACAGTGCAGTTGCATGGCAGAAAATTTAATTCATGAGATAAGGTAAGCTGTTTGCTTAGAACTGTCAGAAGACTCTTCTCTGCTCACTGACTTAAGTAACTTTCTGCTTCTGACAAATTAAATTTTCAGCTGTCAAAATTTTTTTTTCAGCTGTCAGTTTGAAAACGGCAAATACCTTGAAAACTAGAGAAATCAAACCAACATTGCAAAAGTGCACTGGTGCAGCTTTATGATTGAAAATTAATTTCCTTTTTGGGCAAAAATTGAAAAGGGGGGTCACAATGAACAACAGGTAGGACTTTTTTTTTAATACATCATATTAGCAGTTTAACATTGCTATTTAGTGATGGGCGAATCTTACCCGTTTCGCTTCGCTGAAAAATTGGCGAAAAAATAATCGAAATGAGTCTCGCGTTGTTTCCGTCGAGTCGTTTCTGTAGTGTCGCGTCGTTTCTGTCGTGTTGCTGGCGTTTCGCGAATTGTGGGAATTCACCGTGAATTGCTATTATCTTTACAACTAGAACAAAATGTCAGCTGCATTTCACAATAATTTGTTCTTTTACAGTTTACAGTTTAGAGCAAAAAAATGGAATGAATGGCTAGATTTATTCTAAGCCTATTTTGTGGGGCTGGGGACGAAAGCCTGGTTAAAAAATCGCAGTAAATGGCTACTAAATGAAAAAGGGCGTCTGTAGACTTTCCTACTTTCACGTTAAATTCCGCACTTTCTCTCGTTCCATTTTCCAATTCATTTGTATTCTTTGATTTCCTCCTGGTTTTCACCTTCCTTGTCCTACTGTCCTGCCTTAACTTATTCTTAGTTACCTTGTTTTCACTAAATGCCACGTGTATCAATTAGTGATGGGCGAATTTATTCGCGGCGAATTCCAGCGATTCACCGCTGGCGAATAAATTCGCGAAACACCGCCAAAAATTCGCCAGCAAAAACGAGTCGCGCGTCGTTTTTGACGCGACGCGCATCGGAAATGACGCGACGCGCATCGGAAATGACGCGACGCGCATCGGAAATGACGCGCGACTCGTTTCGCGAATTGGCGAAAAATTCGCGAATTTCTCTGGAAATTCGTGAATTTTTCGGCGAAGCGAAACGCGGCCGTTTCGCCCATCACTAGTATCAATCCCTATTAATTCACCCTCTTAATTGAACTAACACCATCCACTTACTCTGCCCAGATCTCTCTGGTGATTTAAATTCACTTTTCTATGTTGAATATCTGTCTTGACTTCAGAGGGCTCAAATGAAAGGCTGGAAGGACAGAATGTGCCGCATTGAGAGACTCCAGAATACCGTTATTTGCCTGGAAATTGTAAACGCTTGTCTTTTAACTCCGTACTGATATACTTAAAGAGGAGAAGGCACAGGACTGTAACCGTTTCCAAAACCTTCTTCGGTGACACGTGAAGTAGCCGTAATTAGATGTAGATTATAATGCAGACAGTCACGGTGTCTGGAGCAAATATATATGCATTTCAATAATAAAACATTTGAGAGGAATAAAACCATCGGAATAAGCTCAGGAGGGAATATGCATGAAGTAATACTGGTAACCTGTGGTATAGGGAGACTGAAGGTCATTTGTTGTAGTGCTTATACGCCGATGTATTTCCATTCCAATCCCATAGATGAATGAAGCACCTGTGGTTTGAATCCTGAAAGGATCTGGCTCGATCAAGTCTATGAACATTAGCTGACAAATCATTTGAACCCACAGCACCGAGGTTTAAAACACTGCAGTAGGCCATGGTTCTACCTGACTGTGGGATGGGCATGGTTGAGTATGTGAGCTGTTTATTTTGGTTAGAATCTACCAAACAGGATTGTAATACAGAATACTGACCAATAACTGATTGATCCTCCTGTCTATATGGATACACATAAATAAGGTCCTCCTTCTAGAATAGCTGCTATCACTGTGGGTTACTCAACATCAGCAATCAATCAATATCCCTATAAAGAAGGTAAGTCTTGGATATAAAGAACTACAATGCTCTTTGCACTCCAGTTTGTCATGGTCAGCTTTGCTGGTAATTTGTGATTTGAACATATGTCAACTGAGCTGTATTTTTCAGGAGTCCCCTGTCCTCACCCACTTTCCCAGTAACAGATCTGCAGCCAGTTGTAATTTGCACCTTAAATCTAATGTGCAGGGAGAAATGCAGATGGGAGTTGGGAGCAGGGTAGGTTGGTCAGAACCATTGGTGGCATGTTTGCTCAATTCAGCAGGAACAGTCCCTAAGTTTGCTCATAGTCTGTACAGAGAGATCCCATAAAACTATGTCACATAGGTATTCCCTGTACTAAGCACAATTCAGCAGGAACAGTCCCTAAATTTGCTCATAGTCTGTACAGAGAGATCCCATAAAACTATGTCACATAGGTATTCTCTGTACTAAACACAATTCAGCAGGAACAGTCCCTAAGTTTGCTCATAGTCTGTACAGAGAGATCCCATAAAACTGTCACATAGGTATTCCCTGTACTAAGCACAATTCAGCAGGAACAGTCCCTAAGTTTGCTCATAGTCTGTACAGAGAGATCCCATAAAACTATGTCACATAGGTATTCCCTGTACTAAGCACAATTCAGCAGGAACAGTCCCTAAGTTTGCTCATAGTCTGTACAGAGAGATCCCATAAAACTATGTCACATAGGTATTCCCTGTACTAAGTATAATTCAGCAGGAACAGTCCTCTAAGTTTGCTCATAGCCTCTACAGAGAGCTTTAATCTTTTAAGATGCAGCCATGCCGAGGCACATTCATTTATACCACTTTTATATAGTTTCTATCATTATAATTTGTCATATTTTTTGCAGAATATACTTTCTCACAAAAAAGAGTCCTGGTATTTTGTTAATGTCTCTATTTTCAAGGAAGCTGCATGTGGATCTGTAAACAAGCAATAATGTCATATATTTTAGTCTCATTATAGATTCATATTTTACTCCGGCCTGATTTGAAGAAGACATGTTTTTTGTCCCCCCCTCCCACTTTTGTTCTTTCAATTAGAATTTTATTGAATCCACATAAAACAACACAGCTTTAGCAATAATCACTAACATTCTAAAATCAAAATAAGTTTATGATAAGAGTTGTTTTTCTCCACAATTAAATTGCGCTGTTATTGCCCAGGCCCGGAGCGCTTACAGTTATGCTAATTTTATCGTTCTAAATGAAATGTTTATGCTAAAACGAGGTCTCGCTCACCAGTTAAACAGCGTGAAGTCTGACTTCACAAGCGTCTATTTTCCTGGGACACCAATAAAAGGAGACTCACCAACTTCTCTTAATAACATCCAGTCTCACGCTAATGAGCCTCAAGTAGCATCCGGAAACCATCTGAAACCTTAAGTGCCACCTAATATGGAAATGCCTTTCTCCTTTTATCTATCTTTTATATGTTTATGGTTAATTTGATATCTTTTTTATTCAAATACATAGGATAAGAATTCCTTAAGATGGGCAGGTAATTAAAAAATTTGAATGTCTATGTTTTGGACAATACTGGAAAAAATGATTTATCATTATTGATATCAGATAATCCACATCAGAATGGAAGCTACATCAAACTGTTTCATAGTTATACTGTACAGTATAGCAGTTAAGGTCGTGGGCAGAAGAAGACTTGTCCATCAAGTTCTCCCTAGCTTGACCCAGAAGAAGAAGATCAAAAATCTAATCCTTTCATGAAACTATTTCATGTATCTTCTTGATCACATCTGGACCTCAGTGTTCCAAGTCAAGGCAATGCAATTAAATATTTTAATTCCACTGACACCCATGTTTATTGGTTGTTATGCCTGTGGTAGGTGCTCCTTACTGACTTCTGAGGAACTAGTTAAGGACTAGATGTGATCTGCTCTTGGGCTTTACCTTGTCATTCCATGTATTGTGCTGAGATTTTGGAATTTCTATGGTAAGTTCAATGCACCTTTACTAGTGATGGGTGAATCTATCCCGTTTCGCAGAAAAATTAGCGAATTTCCAGCAAAATTTGTGAATTGGTGAAAAATTTGCGAATCGCGGCACGTTTTTGATATGCGTCGCTTTTGTCACGTTGCGTCGTTTGCGACATGCGTTGCGTCATTCTTGATGCGTCGTGTCATTTTTGGCGCACGTTGCGTCAATTTTCGTCTCGCACGTTTTTTTTTACGCCAGTGAATTTTCGCCGCGATTTCGCATCTGGCGAATAAATTCGCCCATCACTAACCTTTACTTTTTGTACATGATTATTTTTGTATTGACCCTGCATGACCTTGCTTGAACATTAGACTTTGAGTTGCATTAAACCTTGCTGTGCCAAGCCTTGGACTTTCTCCATTCTTATTGTTCCAGTCCCTCCTTTCAATTAACCCTTCAATTAACTTCCTACTACTCCAAATTTTACCACCAGTTGCCCGTGAAACTCCATTGTGGCCCTCTAATGTTTATGTCCAGGCCCAGATTTGTGGAAAGGCCACCAAGGACCAGGTCTAGGGTGGCAGGATTTTAAGGGCAGCATGCTGGCCAACCACACCCACACTAGTTCAGAAAAACTGGGAATGCTCAAAATATATGATAGTTTTCTATATTTCCAGTGTGCCAATCCCCATTGAGCCGATCTCGATGATGAAAATCTGCACAAATAAAAGGGAGGGGACAGGGGAGACAAATGGTAGTGGGCCTCAGGGCGCCCGATATGAAAATCTAGCCCTGTTTATGTCAGTATGATTTTCCCACTGGTTGGTGACAGGGAAGAAAATGCCACATCACTCATGGCATAAATATACAAGATAGAGCCTCGTTTCTTACATTTACTTTTACATTTCCATTTAATACCAAAAAAAGGCAATTTTGGTGGGTTTTCATAGAAGATAGAAGTACAAGAAAGAGTATTAAGGGACGTACATGGATTCAGAGAGCACATCTGAGGGGATTCTGAGTTTGATGGTAGGGGGGTGGGAAGGGGACAGAAAAGGGGGTGCTTATGTCCTGCCCCCTTCCAGCCACTCGTGAATACAGTGCTGCCAGATGCAGATATTCATGGAGTGAACATAGATCTCAATAACTATTCTACTTCCTGCAGTACAGGTTGGAAAGGGCAAATAACATGGCTTATCAAGTCCATGTGCACATAAATGACTAGTGATGGGCGAATTCAGAAAAAATCGAGTTGGCGTGTCAAATTTTTTCGCCAATTCTCAAAACTTCACTGGAAATTCGCAAATTTTTCGGCGAAGCGAAACTGGGTAGATTCGCCCATCACTATAAATGACCCCTATCGTCTAATTACAATTATTGAAGTGCTATAGAAAAAGATTTTATCTGAGCTGAGTTTTTCCAAATTGAACATGAAGAACTCAAAAAGAGTAATATTATGAGCTAAGTGTTAATTAATTTGATGCTTATTAACAATAGAATAATAATTATGATGCTGCTTCGGAAGTATTGTACCTACAGCTATAAATTCTCACTGGCTACTGTACCTTTTTAATTTTATTGTTTCATTTTGTTTCACCTCCTGTATCATTAGTACATTAGTGCATTATAAATGAGCTTGATATAACCCATGTACCAATTACAATGACAGAGTCATTGGATTTTATTTATCCAAGGGCTCAAATGATCAATTAAAACAATGGCACCTTGGTCTGTCTCTCATTATAATTTTTGCAGCTAATTAATATGGAATGGAGAATGTATAACCTACAATATGAAGAACTGACCCATTTCCATCAGCTTTTAAGCAGTTTCCATGTATGTAAAGGGCATTATAGGGGCATTGACCTGCAGCTTGGAGACAGGGTTAGCTGTGGTTTGGATGAAAAAAAAATATCAATTATGGCTGAATGCAAGATGGAACAAACAATTTCCAAAGGCACACAGATCTAGGTGAAATTTCTTCCAAGTTTATTAAGCGGAGTGCTGATGCAACGTTTCGAGAGAACAAAACTCCTTTGTCAAGGAGTTTTGTTCTCCGAAACGTTGCATCAGCACTCCGCTTAATAAACTTGGAAGAAATTTCACCTAGACCTGTGTGCCTTTGGAAATTGTTTGTTCCTGAATTGTGAGGTGGCCGAGCCTCTACCTTAGTGCACCAGGCGTCTCAAGTACAGATTTAGGGTGTGCGAGGCCCTGCACCTGTTCCTGAATGCAAGATGGGGCATTGAAAACTTCTTCATGGGCAGAACCACCATTTTTCTATGTAGAAAGTGCTACGCAATGTGCAATTGACAACTCTAGTTTTAGATCGGAATGCCATAAACACATCCCAGCCTCCAAAATGGCAATACAGTATGTCTCCCCGTGGCCACCCAACATGTTCTTCCAAATGCAGTTAATGCTCATGATTTGCAGATACTGCCAAGGCACATTTAGAATGTTCAAGACAATTTTTAGCCAAGTCCAACTCACAGCTAACCCCTTATCCCCATGGATCTTAAAGGGATTATGTCATGAAAATGCATTCAAAAAGAAAAAAATCCCATTGTAAAGCCAATAATTTTGTATTCTCACCAGTAGTATGTGGGGTTTGGGTGTACATGCCCCAGAACTAGAACTCAAGGCGGAGGTATTCAACCAAAACTGAAAATGGCAGGCACTCACATATCCCACAAATATACAAAAATATACAAAAATAACTGAGTAATTTATTTCATGCCACAAAGTAAATTTACAATACATAGCCTACTGTATATCTGACATGGGGCTAGACATGTTATTAGTTTCCTAGTTCCTCTCAGTCATGTGACTTGTGTTCTGCCACTTCAGTCACTTTTTATGCTGCTGGAGTTGTGATGCCACCCAACTCCCCCCCAGCATCCTCTTAACAGAACAATGGGAAGATAAGAAGATAACTCCCTGGTAGATTTAACATTAGCACGCAATAATAAAAATCCAAGTACCACTGGTTGAGAAATGAACTTGGTATATGGTAAAGTGATTTATTTGCAGTGTAATTTAGAAATAAAAACTACACCATAAAAATCATGACAGAATCCCTTTAGCCACAATGCAAAATATGTTTACAAATATATAAAATTTGGCCTGACTATATTCTGTACTGTGCTGTTGTGGTGCTATTTTCTGTATACTTGAATTAGTACTCCAAGAAAATGCTGGGTTTTCTTTTGTACAAAGTACAATGTATGTCTTTGCATCATATATTTATCAAATTTCAAAAAACATTTTTTTGGGGGGATGATTATTAATGACCAGAGCTAGTGAGCAAGGAGACAAGAAGATTTACTTACTTATATTCTGTTTAATCACTGGTTCACTTCACTGTAGCTCTTTTTGATATATTATTCAATGCAATATGCAATGCTAAGGAACCTACCTACAGTACATGTAAATAACTGACAAGAACAAATCAGGCAATGCTTGCTATATAGTTTATCATATTTTATCATATTTGTATGTATTTGTATGGCCCAAGAGGACTGGGGGCCTGTTGGGTTTTCTCCCAATGTCCCACTGGTTCAGTCCAACCCTGCCCTTGCCCACATCTAAAAACTAAATTTGTGCATATGTAGTACTGAAAAGGTACTTACCTGTTGGTCTGTTTGTCAGTTGTTGCTTATACCTCACCAACAAACAAAAACATCCGTACTAGGCACCACTAATAATCACAACAAAATACCATAATATTAAACAAAGAAAACCAACAGTGATTTTAAGCCAGTAAAGAGCTTTACCTTCAATTCTTTATTCGTGGAATAAACAAATAACCAGAACAACTTGCTTTAAAATAATATATATCAGCTTCTTCTAGCAAATCCCTTTGAAAATTCACATTTGATCTTGAATATTTTATATTGCAATTGCGTGGGACAGGGAGATTGGGGAATTGCGCACATCTCTGTGAAGCACAAGGAAGAAATTTGAAGAGTCCATTACAGTGTCCAGAGGGAATCTTTAAATATCTGAAGGACAATCTAATTGAGAGGGTCTATGCCTCCTTCAGCACTCGTGGGAGCATTGAAATTGTGACCTGTGGCTTAGCCGTTTGCCTTTTATGCACATTGACATATTTTTTTCTTTTGTTTGGAAGTCCTTGAAATAAACCTAGAAGTTGGTGGTAATAAAAGCAGGCCATACATTTTATTCATTTGCAAAATTAAACCACCAACTGTAAAACTTTGGGAACAGCTCCCATAGGTGATTTAAGCAGTGCAGGACATCTAAGATGTTAAGGTCCTCAAGAGAAGTAAGTTTTTAGGATTTTTATACAAGGGCTTAAGTGAATGCTGAAGCCAGATCCCACAAATAATCAAAATACAAAAACTTGTGTGATGCAAGCTATCAAGTGGTTTGGTCATTCCCTGTTATATAAAGCAATTCATTCATTTAAAGGGGTCCTAAAACATTCTAAAAAAAAAGTCCTTTCATTGCAGTGGCCAACTGTCCAAAGAAGGCTGCCGAAACTTAATTACAATTGAAAATTCTTTACCGAGAATCCCTCTGAGAATCAGTAATATTGATATTAACTAAAATAAAGAGATTATTATACATATACAGTACATGCATCACAGAAGAATAAAGGTGATTGCTTTCATATTGAAAGAAAATATTTCATCCGCCATGATTTATTACCAATGACTAAAGATACAATGTATTTTGCTATACCATCCATCATCCCCTTATATATGTGAAGGGAATATCTTGCCCATATTATGCTGTATTCAGACATCAGAAGGGTAGACACATTCCAGTTTTGGTGTTCACAAGGGCATATAACAGGGACTGAGTGCACACAGGGAGGTCTAGGTTTCTGTTCCTATTGGAGAAGCCCATTACCTTGAGTGGGCCTCTAGCCTTGGAGAATTGGGGAAAATCTATATTTTTTTTTATCAAAAAAGAACAGAATTCTGTTCTTTTTTGATAAAATTTGGTAAACTCATGTTTCAGTTTTGCTGTCATAGAAGATTTATACCCTTTTGAATTCTATAAAAAGCACAATATTATATAGACTTTATGCCATTATTTGCTTCTGTATCTGCTCAAATGATTACACATTTAAACCTGTACTTGAATATGACTTATGCGTTTTCTGTTAGATTCAGCCTACAGTCTAATCGCCCCTGCTCCAAGGTATCTATATCTCAATGTATTATTCCCTATGCTAATAGCTTTTCATTTAAAGTGACACTTCGCACTGAACATTGCCAGCCTCACTTAGCAATGATCAGGATTCAATTCAGATTCCAGTGGATAATTAATCATAATGTTTTGACAGGGTACTTCAAAGTTATACTTGTCCTTTTTTGCCTTCTATTTTTATAATTGATAACCATTTTGAACAAAGTCAAGAGGAAGTTAAGGTAGTGAGGACCCCGAGGAGCCATGAGTAATATTGTTGTTATTAAAGGTTTTTTTCCATTGCAACTTATTATGCACGCTGTGAAATAAAGTACAATTCTCAGTGGCTGGCCTGTGTAGCCATTTCTGATAGATACAGGGAAGAAAGAAAGAAAGAAAAAGAAAGAAAGAAAGAAAGAAAGAAAAAGAAAGAAAGAAAGAAAGAAAGAAAGAAAGAAAGAAAGAAAGAAAGAAAGAAAGAAAGGAAGAAAGAAAGATGGGAATTGGGTAGAAGTGGTCCAATTTTTAGCGTGTGAAAGTAGTCAGAAGAAAGAGAGAACAGAAGCAAGGTATTAATATTTTTTAATGAGAAGATGCTTCAAATATCAAAAAGATTTGCTTAGTCGAATCACTTCATGAAGCATTTTTTTTATTCTAAAGCATTCACACTTTTTGTTTTTTCTGTCAACTGCTTCACAATTCCTTGCTTGATTGTTTTGTCTTAAATTGCAGCAAATATTAGCTATGGAAAAATTAGCAAAAATGTTGCTAAAATAAAAAGTTGCCACAGAAAGAAACTCCTATTGACTTTAAAGCATTTGGAGTGAGAATTGTTGCACATTTAAAAAATTGTCACGTGTAAAATAAATTTTGGCGCTCATTGATTTCATTGTGTTTCACAAATTTTATGCCATTTTCACAAATTTTTTGATTTTCTAACCTTTCAGATTCCCGCATAACCAATGATGACTGAATCCCAACTTGAGAACACTCAACCTTCAACCCATCATTAATAAATGAAGCCTGTGGTCTCATACCACATGATATAATAGTCGGTAGAGGTCAAACAAAAAAACAAGATGAAGCTCACAAAATTGCTTTGCTCATTCATAGTTTTATGGAATTTGATACCCTCAGAGCTCAGGATTTACCACCATAAGTAGTCCTGCCCTTATTTAATAACAGTAAGGTTTCTTGTGTATAAGTTATAACTTTTGGCCAGTAATGCCTACCAAACTATACATCATACATTTTAACAAAGTTGTAGTCCAGAAAGTTATTGAAGGATTTTTCTAACAAAAGCCAGCCCTGCCACTGGCAATTTGCATTGAAAGATAACTTGCATGATATCTAATTTAAAAATGTTTCTCTCTGTCTCTCTCTTTCTTTTTTTGATTCAAGTGAAAAAAAAATACTTCATGAAATCTATTTGGAAAATCAAAAATAATAGTTTCCATTCAGAAAGGTCTGACTGCCTGTGGGAAAGTCATTGCAACAAAAATCCAGCTAGAATCAACATTACCTGAAAGGAAACAGTCGGAACATTGTAATGAACCTTGACACCCCAATTAGGTGGGGAATATCTGAGAGCTTCAAAGAGCCACTTAGGTACAGATAAGATCAAAGTTTTCCGCCAATTGTCTTTGGAAAAAAAACATATTCAATCGGGCTGCCATTTTCTTTACTCTTCTGTAGTCGACAGTTTCCTAAGAGCGCAGACAACTTGTGATGACTATCAATCAGCAGCACAGTGGGTGGAACACTGGAACACAATGACGAGGGAACAGAGGATGAAAACTCTCACTCTTTGCACAGTTTTCTTTTATCCTCTTTTGAAGAAGCATTCACGTCTTTGATGATTTTATTTTTGAGATTGTGTGAAATTAATTGTTGCTTTCAAATAGAAGAAAACACCTTGTCCTACTGTTTGTCATGTGCTTAATCTTTCTTTAACCAGGTGGTAACCAATGGGGAGAAACAATGGAATCTTTGGTATTGTGCTTTATATGAATGAGTGACTGATACTTTGAAATCAGAATGTTGGGGATGGAGGCTGAAAACAACAATTTAAAGTGGCATTGTGCATTCAACAATACTTTATTCTAGTGATAAATATAGAATAAAGGTGTATTGCAGACCCGAGGAGGCCTGTTTATCAAAAGGTTGGTTTTGGTGGTTTTAGAGGTTTTTGACTTTTTGACTTAAACTCACTTTCTCTAAAAATACAAATATCATGACATTTATAAAAAGATTGGAATACAATAAGTAAAAGTGGAAAATAATACCCTCAAAAATCTAAATACTTCTGACAATCCTAAGCAAAAGCAAAAAAAAAAAAATCAGAAAACCTGTAAAAGTCCAAACTGATTTAAAATGGTCCAGTAGGATCAGCACAGCTCTAATTGAGGAGCTTGACAACTTTTACCTGACAAAGTTTTGTATTTGAGGTTTTCATGGTTTTTATATTTAATACCTTGAATTTTAAAATCACATTTTTTGAGATTTTTTCGAAAATTACAAATGTGAGTGTTAATAAATGGACCCAATGTATTTGCAACATATGGTCTCCCTAACCCAGAACTAACCCCAAGATTCTGGTCACTGCAGGCTCTTCTTCACTTAAAACCCAGAATTAATAGGTGCCTGATCTTGCAGCACCAGTGGACAGACCTCCTCAGTCCAATATTACAGAAACCTATACACAGACACTGCATTTTGGGTAGGGGTTTGTTTCCTTGCATCTTGGATGCAGGACCATGAAGGGGTGAAAAATCAGTGGGTGCAAGGCAGTCCTCACATGAATGCAGCTCTGTATTAATCAAGTGATTAAGTGCAGGGAATGCTCTGCATGTAGTACGTTACATAGTAACATAGTAAGTTAGGTTGAAAACCTTTTAACTTTTTTTTTTTTAACCTTCCTCTGTCAATTACTACGCCTGGAGCCATTCCAGTCGGCAGCGCTTCTAAGATGGCAGCGCCCATAGCCGACACGTGGTTATGGCGCTGCCGGTGACGTCATCCCGCTGCGCCAGAGGCATTGCCAAATTCTAAATATAAAGACGCTGAAGACACTGGTTCGATGCCCAAATATACAGTAGGTCTTCTTGCTGAAAGACCCTAGGTGTGCTATTTTTGTCTGGATTCCTGTTTTTGATCCCTGCCTGTCCTTGAACCTGATCCTGTGCTGCCTGCCTTTTGACTTTTGCCTGGACTTGACCATTCTCTTGAATTACCCTGATTTTTATTCTGCCTTGGACTCTCTAGATCCTGACTACCACCTAGTGGGTGTCGCTGGCCCCCGCTGACAGCCTAACTGCTAGTTGATCCAGAGGAAGGTAAAAACCCCAACTGAAGCCTCTCCAATTTGCCTCAGAGGGGGAAAAATTTTTCTTAGCAATCAGACTAATCCCTGGATCAACTTGTACTATGAGCTATCTCCCATAACCCTGTATTCCCTCACTTGCTAAAAGTTCTAGTTACCTCTCTAGACCTGGAGTAGGAGGAAGGCTCCCAAAATGTATATTAAATTTGCAATGTGTGGAGAGTTTAACGGTAGACTGGCTCTCATCTTAGGAATAGTAATAGCTTCTAAGAACACCTCCACTTCACTGGGAAAGACTTTATTGTTTTGGGTCATTGAAGGTCTAATCAGAACTCAAGGTCTGTTTGCCATTTTTCCCTATATGGTCAAAGGAAATTCAAGCCTCAAGATTAATGGAGAAGCCAAGTACCTGACTGGATTATATGCACTGCTATTGATACAATTCACTAGAAGCTAAATGTGATACATCTTTACCCAACACAAATAGATTAACAGTGGAATGATTATTCTAGGTTATTCCCCACAGTCTAACACTCTGCATTACATGTTCATGTGTGTTCATGTCATTCTTCATTGAGGTGGAATAAGCACATCTTTTCAGTGCCTTTCGTATGGATTTATTGTTAATGATCAAATCTCAAGAGCTACCAGCACATAAATGTATTGTAAACACTCATCTTCCCAAGTGCACCTATATGAATAATTTTCATGTTTCCAGTGAAAGCGACGCATTTCACTCTACATACGGTATATCGGAACAATGCATGCAGGGGCGCCCAACAGCCACAACACGGGGAAAAATATAATGAATGTATTTCTAATGAGAGCAGTTCTATATTTCTCACAATTTACATCACAGGTTAAAAAAATCCATTATTCATAAAAAAGCATGACAAAGAAAAATAGGTGAGTTAAATATCTGGAAATAAGAATATCTAATGGCCTTTGTTTTATTCCAGAATAGTATCTATGCTAAACATTGTGTCGTTCACATACGGCCGCTATCAGATATTTCTTGGCAACTTTTGGCTCCTTTTTCACTTTGATGGACTTCTCTCAGTCTAAGTAATTAGACTTTCTTTAAAATGCATTAAACATTAGTCCTTGCCATAGGCTGAACTGGCAGTCTATTAAAAACTCTCGCCTACATTATGTCCACCTGAATTGTGTATAGACATTATGTGCATCTTCAATGAGATCTGGCCTTTTGTCTCTGTTCCAGATTTGAGAAGAACAAAAAAGTGCCTTGTTCGTATCCATTAGTTACACTGTATCTTCTTTCTGTATTTGTCTAATGACAACTTCTAGGTATGTATTTATACTGTACAGATTTCCTTTGATTTAATTCCTTACCTTCTATGAAGTTGTTGCTGAGTTTGCAATACACTGTTATTTTGGAAGCTTTTCCATCACTGAAGAGCCACCACACCTTGTTTTCCCTTTGTATACTTAATGCCAATAATATAATATGGATAAATATGTTCCTTTGGATTATACAAAGTGCTATTCTTTGCATGAGATCTCCATTGTTGTATTTCTTTGCCATACTTTTATTTATCTACTCCCAAAAAACTTCAAGGTATGCCAGTGCTCAACAGAAGAGATTGGGACTGGTCAAATAGAGTGAAGTAAATAAAACTACTGCCTCTAAACAAGCTTTGTCTATGTGTCCTGTGGTTGTAAGGTAAAGGATTGTGGGCCAGTAGCATAACAGCGTATCAGCAGATGGGCCAGCGTGATTGACCAAATAATGTGTTTCCATCCCACATAATCATAGTCAGGTACGCAGTGGGTGAGCATGTGCCTTGGTCATTCATGAGTAGTGACTTTTCAGTCAACAAGCTATTAATTAAGTGCCATGGATGAGTAAATTATTGTCATTTGTTGATGAATGGCACATTAGCTTTGTGCCTTTGCTTTGGAATTATGGTAATGATGTTTTAGTTGTTCTTAAAGGAGAACTAGACCCCCCAATAAGAAAAGCCCCTACCTACTTCCATGCTTCCCCTTTACATAGCTGATTACCCCTGAAAGTGCCCCTAACAGTATGCTCACATATTGGTGCAGAGTAAACACAGCTGAGCTCATGGGCGTCATCTTCCGGCTCTTCGGTAGCTTTCCTTAAGTGAAAACTGTATTGGTGCATGCACAGTTAGAGCAGTCTTCTGGTTTGTAGCAACTGTGTGTGCGCCAAAAGTGCAGGAAATTACGAAGGGAAGGAAGATGACCAAAAGAATACCGAAGAGCCAGGAGATGGCACCCATGAGCTCTGCTGTGCTTACTCTGCTTATTCAAATAACTGATGTTTCAAATTAAAATTTGGAAGATTATCAACCAGACATTGTACTTTCAATTGCTACTGCATCCCCCCCACCTCCCTCCATAGCTCTGGTCATGGTCATGAGAAGGAAAAAGGTACACCAAGGGGGGCCAGAGGGAGTTTGTGGCTAAGATGGGCCCAATTTTGTTATAGAAGAAGATATAAACAAATGTAGGTTCGTTTCATGTTAGTTGAACCAGAATATATATTACATATATATGTATATCAGTATATATATATACCTTGACGTGGTATGGTGGCTTATCAATTTTATGATCATAACTTTGTAACAAAATAACCCCTGTTTTGGGTGTATATGCATTAGCATCTATAATACTTATATATACTTTAAAGTGCTCCCACAACCCCCCTGTTTTGGTATTGTATATATATATATATATATATATATATATATGTAATTAGAGTTTAATACAACAGTCCCTAGCTCAGTGACATGGCAGTTGTAGTATAACAACACCTGGAAGGTTACAAGTTAAGATTTTCCCATAAGACTGGGGCCACAGTCCCCCTGCATCAATATGAAGTTAAGTAAAGCTCCTCTTTGCTGTGCTTTACCAAACAATCTGAAACACGGCTCTATCTCGCTGACTTCGATTTCTTTTCCTGACATCCCATATCTTTTTTTTTGTGATTGAAACAGAAAAAAAGCAAAAGAGGTGATAAAAGCAATAGCGCTTCTCCTTCGTCGCATGCAGTCAAGGTGCTACTGAGTTCACATCTTAATGGAACAGTTTCTTCTCCAGGGGACGGATCAGACTTAAAGCGAAGAGCTTCCCTTCTAACTAGGAGAGCATTAAGGAATCAGTCCAGCAGCAATATGTCCCCTGTGTAGGTTTTTTTCTGATTCGGGAAGTGCTGATGGAGCAGAGGTTTAGGGCACAGAAATTTTACATTCATCTAACTTTGGGCTGCTTTGAAAGTCATATTAGTCACTGATTTTTTGTTTTTTTCCCATAGATAGAGTAAAGAATAGGTGACTACCCACAAGGCTTTTCTCTATGGGGTGGGGTGGCCAACGCACTTTTCAAATTACATTTTCATGCTGACATGGATTTTTTTATAATCTATTTTAGGCAGGGGACGTCAAGGGACTATTTTTTTCACTTGTTAAATTGTGATACAGGGAAACACTGCTATCCATCAGTCTCATTCATCCATAATAGTTCATGGATTTATCAAACTATTTAATGATTTAATCGGATCCTTTCAGGGTGTTTAGATGGATCTAATGTAGATCAATCATCTTCGGCTCTGAGCCCTCACTTCAATTTGATTAATAATATCCACAATGGAGATTGAATGATTGAACTGTAAAAAAAATTATATATATTGATAATATTAATAAAATAATATTAATTAATAATATATTAAGGGGGTTATTTACTAATCGCTGATTTTTTCTGGTTGGGTTTTTTTTGGCAAAAACTAAAAGCTTTCATGAAAAAAACTTGAATCTGAAACCTGCCAAGGTCGTATAGAAGTCGATGAAGATTTTGTATAAGTCATGTAGAAGTCATTGTACATTTTGAAGCTATTGTGGTCATCATTGCGTTTTGTCCCATAATCCAAAAAATTCTAGGTTTTCGGGTGATAACCCAAAATAATTTAGCGATTTTAAAAATTAGTGCGATTCGGGTTTAGATCGATTTTATCAAGTTTTTTACTGACCCAACTTTTTCAAGATACAATTGTGAATTGGAGTTTGGTCGAACTTGGTTTATTAAATATATTAGATAACTTTGAGTTAATGTCACCTGGAGAAATTCATATAAATATTTATGAATTAACAATATCGCTCTGGAAAACCTGAAGGAACTTTTATCTATGTAGTGCCATTTTCTAAATAAGTTTGGCTGATACGGTTCTCCAGATTAATATTGTTGATTTGTGAAGAGAGGTGTGCCAGTGACTGGATCTGTGTGATGAACCTTAACCCCAAGGAATAACAAAGGCAATCTGTTTATACCTATAAATATTTATATCCTCCAACAGATTTTCTATAGATGGAGATACATGTTCCTTCTCTTGACTGAGCTGAGCTTGGAGTGTTAGACTGAATTGAACTCATTTCTTTCTACATTCTGTACCCATAGTTGATGTTTTTCAAGAAGACATTTTTTTGTGCTTTATTAATTTATTAAAACCTGTTATACTACCCCTTGTACGTTTTACATCCAACCAGGACCATTTGCACCTGTATTACTTATGCATGCAGCTATTCTGACGTGTATCCAGATATTTTTGACATAGTAAATTTATAAGCTGTCGCTGAAACATGGAAATTTGCTGCAAATTTGCGCCAGGCGAATTAATCAATTCATCACTACAGATCACACAACTTTAAGTGGATTTTAGTAGTCACTTTTCACACTTACTTTCATTTACATATAATCTTTATTATCTTATTACACTATATGGTTTTATCTATTGTGCACTTCCTTATAGTACTACTACTTCAATATCAGATATGGTAACTTCTTCCATGCTTCCCTAGACTCTCACATGGATTTACATGGTGCTTTACTAGAACAATTAGTCAAAGCTGTAAAATGTTTTAGAAATGTTTACAAATTAGTCTTCCAGCATCATTTCTGGAATTGAAGATGTGGGTTTCCTCTCCTAGCTGAACTCATTAGGGGAACTTCCTTCATTGTGCTCTAGACAGTCTCACATAGGTTTTCATGGTGCTTTTAACAGCAAAACAACATGGCAGCTCCTATACAGAGAAGGAATATAGCAGTTCCCACCTGTAGATACATGTAAATAATTGTCAAAAGAATGTTTTGCGCACACAATAAACTATATCATTCATTATACTACCTAGGTATCTCCAATATCCGATATCCAATATTGCTGAAAAGCTGAGATATGTATTAATAGGTAATGTACAGATACATATCACTATGACTTATTTGGACTTATATAGACACAACTTTGTTCCTATGATTCAGCAAATTAAGTTACTTTTACAAAAATGGTCCAAATTCTCTGTCATGGTTTGGGAGGATTTCGCCCATCAAAATGTTGATAGTGCCAAAACTCAACTAGAACACTTAAAGATCTTCAATCTCTATGTCAGGATTTTATATGGGGAAACCAAAGGCACAGAATAGTTGCAGAGGTGTTGATAAGACCCTGTAGATTAGGAGGTTTGGGTATCCCTAGCTTTCAGAGGTAATATGCAGCAGCTAATATCATACAACTTTTCGCCTGGTCACACTGGCAGTCTGACACTAAATGGGGCCTAATTGAGAATTCCATAACCTCCTTACTTCACTTGAATCGTTTAATTTGGTCATCTACATGTAGTCTAGCTGGAATGCATGCTCTCCTATCCTTGACAAGGCACACACTATCTATATGGTATTCTACTAATCAGAAACACAGGCTCGTGTCCTGTAAATCACTTAACACTGGGTTCCAAATATGACATAATGCAAAAAAGCAAAGACATGTTCAGTAACTAAATGCAATCCCAAAAAATACCATTGTACAGTAGTTCCTTTAACCTTTCACACATTTCAAGTCTCTGCTACTATTATCACTTCCCTATTGCTAACAAGCTGCTGTATAGAGTTAAGTACAATGGTACCGAAAAAAAATATTTGCCCACATTTTCTCTCAATGATCTATTGTTTAGTTCCATGGATTTTCTTATTGCCTATTTCATCATTCTGAGATGTGAACATACGCTTCTGAATCATACATTAATTGCCTGCTTCCCACTCCTTAACTTGGGTTTCATATATCATGAGCAGAGAGTATTTATTATGGCTGAGCACTGCACATTACACACACAGTGGTGCATTGGCCCGGGCAACTACTAATCTAATTATGAATTATTAAGACAGACTGGAAAACTTTAGAGAACTGATTACCTTAACAATGCATAAAACTAGCAGAAACACTGTGGAATTAGATTTAGTAGTCTTAGGATCAACACCTTTGTTTACTTGTACTATCTGAGTTTGGCATTGCTGCATACAGGGTGGGTAGCTTGTGGGCATCCCTTGGAATGCCTCTGGCTCATGGGACATTGAGAATGTTCAAGCTGGCAGCACCAGGCAATGGAAGGTGCAAAGGAACTTAGCATTCAAGTCTGAGGTGGATACATCTCAACTATGCTTGGTCTATATACTGTATGTGCATCAATCTTCAAGCCTAAGGTGGATGCAACTATACCTGATTACAATAAGACCCTCACAATTCTGGGTGCACATAAATCTTCAAACCTGAGGTGAATGAATCTCATCTATGCCAAGTTGCTATAGATTATCTAATAACTTCTGGTTGCGCACCAGTCTTCAAGCCTGAGATAGATGCATCTAACCTACGCATAGTTCATATAGGTTCCTTACAACTTCTGGATTCTCATCAGTCCTCAAGTCTAAGGTGGATCTGTCTCAACTATGACTGATCCAAATAGGTTCCCCAACAAATTCTAGTTGCACATCAAACTAGAAGTCTGAAATGGATGCATCTCAACCATGCCAAACCTCTGAATCTCTGAAACAAGCAATCTTTGTAATGTTGACCTTAGGCATTCTGTTGAGAAAAGGCTTATTGGAAACTCCATGTCCATTAATTAATTAATATTATATAAATTAATTGATCTTCAGATATTATGGGCGAAGATGAAAAATGTTTTCTTCCAAGAATCAAATCTGCCCACATACAATTTATTTTGATTGAAGTTAAATGCTATGAACATATTCATTTATTTACTGTAGGAACTAGCAATGCTTTCTGTCTATTAATTCATTTTACAGAAAAGCTTTTCCCCTTAGTTCTTACCTTAAATGGGGTAAAATAGGATTTATGTAATTATATATTTAGTCTTATGCAATGTTTCAAAGTGTAACTTAATTACAGATGCATAATCAGTGATAAATACTTTCAACAGTCTTTAAATGTAATTACGTGCTGCTCTTGTGTTTTGAAAATCATTAGCTTTTGTTATTGGCACAATTGTATTTTTGGAACAACAGTACAAATTATAATAAAAAATAAGCATAGGACTATTAAGTAGGGGGTTTGCTGTTTGAACATTGTTTACCACTTAAAGGGGAACTGTGTAGTCAGAGCCAGACCCTGAGAGCAGGTAGATGAGTAAAATGTCTGGTGAGAAAGAACATCTGCCCATTGTAATTGGTGTAAAGTCTTGTTTCAAGCCCACTTTTTTTTTTTTGCCTTAGTTCCCTACATCACTTACTTGTCTCCTCTAACATGAGAAAGTGAGTCAATAAATAACAGAACCTTCAAGCTCATGGAAATTACTTACTAGCCACTGTTACTTTAAAAGGTGCCCCTTCGAGATCAGACACCACAAAAGACATCAAAGCATCCCAAGTAAACTCTGCAAAAAAGAAACCTGTTAAGGAGACAAAGCTGTTAGACCTCCATCTCCTCTCTTAAACCTCTCCTTCCAGGACTGCTATCAGAGAGCTTGACAAACAGCTACAAGGTAGTTTCCATAATGACAGTGAAGATGCAAGAGTAGAGTGAGTGAGTGAGTGAGTGAGTGAGTGAGTGAGGGAGTGAGTGAGTGAATAGTGTAGGTTGAAACTAAGATGTGGCAAGGGGCATAAATATAGAGGATGCACACACTGCAACCAGAGTGGAGCCCAGGAGTAAAGGAGGGATGTTTTTAAAAAATTATTTTGTTGTGGGGCTCAACCTTCTAGGTATAGTATGCCACTGGTTGTAGGAGCTGTTTGACAATAAACTGACTTGTGGTTATTGATGATAATAACAGTTTAGATGAAGTATCTTGTACAGGGGTGCCAAAAATTAAGGTCCGGATCTACCAGTAGACCTTTAGCTGGTGATCAGTAGATCTCAAGACACTGTGAACAGCTTGACTAAATTACCCTCCTATATTGTTGTTTTGATAAATATATTATTATACATTCTCTTATAAATAACTATAATATTTAAGCATTGTGATGTTATGGATGTAGATCATAATGGGACAAAATCACTAAAAGTAGACCCTGCATTCGTAAAGTATGGGCACTACTGATCTAGTATAAGTGAATCTCGAGAAACTGTACTTGCTTTGTAAGTCCAGAAGAAGCTGCTCGGATGAGTAGTAAAACATATTCAGTGATCAATAAGCAAGTCCAGTTGCTGTAGCTTTACTTCTACTAGATACATCATGACCTAGATGAATGAAAACCTTCATAGACTGTTTAGATGAAGGACTTAAACCACTATAGGATAAAATAAAATGGAAGGAAAATGGTGGGATATATGTGGAAATTCATGTTATTTCTTATGCCTGAACTAATCCATACCTCATGCCAACAAGGTTCATTGACATCCTACCTAAATCATGATTTGCCCACTAATAAACATCAATAAATATAATAGTGGGTATTCATGTTTTCCAAGACTAATGAAGGTATCCTAGGCTAGGATGATAAATATATCTAGACATTTCCTGTGCAAATGTAGACTGTAGAATTTTCATAAGAATTTGCACCAGTAACGTGGAACCTGAGGGATATGGGTTTGGGGTTAAAAAAAGGCTTTCCCTACCAAAATGCTCTTTTCAAGGAACAGAACATTAAACCTCTTTTCCCATTTGTAAACTTTAAGACTTGGAGACCTTGACTCCTACTTGACTACTGAGAAGAATGGTCTATTTCAAACTGACCAGTAAAACCTTTTACTGCCCTCCTATAGGGAAGTTGCGTAAGTTGTGTTAATTGAAACATCTGCTGCAAGAGTAGAACTCTACTCTTTCTATCCCTTACCACTGCCCCTACAGCCCAAACAAATACCAGTCAAATGGTGCTTAACACCTCATTCAAAGTTCCAAGAATATCTAGGGCAGAAAATATACATTCACTCCCATTTTAGTCTTAACAGACCCTCAAGTTGGGTATCCAGATGACGTAGATGATCTAGAAAGCAGATAACAGTTCTTCCCAATTCATCCTCTGAGGTCCCCCGATCACTGCTTCGAGTCTAATGAGAACAAATCCACTTCCATGAACCCTTTCTTGTGGATGTTTTGGTTTAAAAATTAGGTTTACATTATGCAGTGGGATTATTTGTCCACTGGAACTCTACCTCTCTAAAACCAGGAAGTTAGAAACATAAAGTTACACTGTTTCCCTGTAAAAAGAGCAAAAAATATAGATTTGCACTGGTTTGTGCTTTAGAAGCAGGGAGGGACATCAAGTCATCCCTCACATTCCTATAAGCTAAATTAGATGGCCTTAAAGGGGTGGTTCACCTTTAAGGTAACTTTTATTATGTTATACAATGACCAATTCTAAGCAACTTTTTAATTGGTTTTCCTTATTTATTATTTATAGTTTTATAGTTATTTGTCTTTTTCTTCTAGTTCTTTGCAGCTTTCAAATGGGCGTCGCCTTCTAAAGAAACAAATGATCTGTAAGGCTACAAATGTATTGTTATTGTTACTTTTTATTGCTGATCCTTCTATTTAGACTCTCTCCTCCTCATATTCCAGTCTCTTATTCAAATTAATGCATGGTTGCTAGGGTAATTTGGGCCCTAGTTACCAGATTGCTTAAAATTCAAATTGAAGAGCTGCTGAATAAAAAGCTAAATAACCCAAAAACCAAGAATAATAAAAAATGAAAACCAATTGCAAATTGTCTCAGAATATCACTCTCTACATTATACTAACAGTTATCTCAAAGGTGAACAACCCCTTTAATTACTTTTTACTAATTTCCTAACCTCTAAGACAAAGACAGAAACAATATATATTATATGTAGCATCCCTCCATACCATACATAACATATTCCTTCTTCAGGATGGTTTCCCCTTTATGTACAATTATAATTTCTGCAGTTTTATTTTTTGACCTGTGCTTGACTTTCCCATAATTGACACAAATGTATTTAACTGTCACATAAAAAGAGAGACTGTGACCTTTTTTTTTTTTCTTCTCTAACTGTTAACTGATAATTGTGCCTGTGGGAGATTCTCTACTGTATTTAAATGGGGCTATGTATAATAATAAGAATAATATGCTAATTAATAATTGTGCATTACTGGGAAGTCATGATGTTATGATAGAATCATATTAAATCCAACTAAGTTTACTCTTTTGTGATAAGGACTAGGTTGATGTATGATATTGGTATTATATTTGTATTTATACTGTACATATAGGGTTGCCTTATTGTAACCTTTAGACAGTACATTATTATAGCTTATTGTATGCCCAGAACATACCTTTTCTGTATTTGTTTTTATACATATAAGAAGAGGGAGGTGCCATATTGATTCCCTTAGACAGTACAGTATGAGGGTATAGCTTATTGGGT
>JAMBMQ010000019.1:394443-406004 GCA_024363595.1 Xenopus borealis | reverse complement strand
GTATATTTGTATTTACACATATGGAAAGAGGTTCCATATTGACTCCCTATTGACAGTACAATACTTTATGTTACTGCATGTGCAGTCTGTTACTGTTTCTTTGTTTAGATCTCTCTTTCCCAGTCTGTGTCTGTTCCTGGTACAAGTTGATGACTATACAGAGTGACTGAATTATATTCTCCCTGAAATTAATTAGGAAATCCTCCCAAGTTGCAAGAAATGCTGTGTGCACCTCTTAAATAAATCAACTGGCAACAAAGGTAGAGTTGCAGATGAGATGCCAAGCAGAGCGCTAGTATCTGTCTATTTTATGTTTCTGGAGCTCAGTGTTCCTATAATATAGTGCTTGCAATTAGAGGAGAATGAAATGATTCAGCCTGTGCTGAGATTCTGTAAATTTAGGTGGTTTGTATTTGGAAATCTAGTGAATTATAACATTTTGTACCTACGAAAAATACTTCTGCCTGAAGACACTGCAGTGTAGAGAATTTTTTTTTTGTTTTATTTTTTGGAATTCTGAACAATATAAAGAAACTTACTTAAAGGGGAACTATACCCATAAAAAAAACTTGGTATTTTTGTAACTGACATGATTTTATTTTATTTTAGTTTTCATTATAATTGCACTGCCAACATCATGAATTCCATCCATTGGTCTGACTGGATCCAATGCCAGAAGGTTGTTTCTAATGCTTATCTGCTCAGTCCTATTGCTCATTTAAAGGGATTTTTCACAATTTTTATGGGCCATTGGGGCACCTGGACAACAAGGGGGCTAGAATAGGAGACTTGATTTAAAATGGCACCTTCACAGAATACTAAGAGCACATGGAGAGAGCAAAACATAGTTCCACCGTAACAAACTTTTTTTTCTCCTGGAATAAAAAAAATTGCATGGGAAATTACCCACTTACTTTGCTCGTAGAAAGCGAGAGACTGTTCACAGATACAAATCATTTCCTCCATATGGATATGAAATTATTATTTGCAAACATTTGGGATGGCTTGCTGTCTGCTTCTTACTATTTGCTGAAACAGCCAGTGAAAACCTGTCTAATGGGAAACAAGATAAGTAAATTATTAGTTCCCCTTGACTGCAATGATATTCCTCCCTTTCAATTTACTTTATTTTATACTCATTTATTTTTTCCACATATCTCATGATGACTTTTAATGCTTGAATCAGTGCTGAATGGAAGTATGTTGGGGCTTCCATACCTTAGAAAGATTTGAGGGTATTGTGGATAAAAGACTGTGCAGCTCTGGGCAGTGTCAGTACAGGGCAATTAAGCTAATAAAGTTCTTTCTTGTTTAAAAAAGAGCATGAACTGGAAGGAAAAAACATAATTTTACCTCTTTATATGCCTCACTTTGAGTATGAGGGGCAGCTTTGGGCCCTGAAAATGGTTAATGAGCTGGAGAGAGTGCAGAAACGGGCAATGACAGGATAATGACAATAAAAGGGAAGACTGGGTTTTGTTTACTATGGGTAACATAAATAATAGAAACAGAACTGTATCAGTTAAGGATCATGCCAATTGATCCAATAATTATTGGCTGAAATCATTATACATTGGACTGAGACTTGAAGCAAACAAACTTTCCAACCCCCATAGGACTATCAAATGCGGCAATTGCCGTGCACCATATAGATTGTGTTGGCTTCTTCCAACAGCTCCCTCACCTTTACACCTCACTTTACACCATTAAATATTTTGTTTGTAATGGGTAGCCCTCAATATAAATAACCAACTCTTATTCCTAATTCTATTTCCATCCTTCTCATTTTAACCTGTGCTTCTCTTAAGCTCATACTGGAACCCATTTGTTTTGTTTCTTTGTCTTAATAAATCTCTCGAGTCAATCACAATATTGACCATGGTCTTTTAATGAAGTAGTAGCAAAGGAATGTAAAATGGATTGGTTTGGGGATTGTTTGAGATTGGGGTGGGGGGGGAAGCCAAATATCAGTGAGCTGCAGCAATCAATATTGAGTTGAAAAATGGAGTACGCATTGGTTTCCATGGTTGCATAAGAAGAGAATTTTTCAAACAGTGTATAATATGCAGGATATAAACATGAATAAGGCCTGATTCTAAAGTTTTGAAGACAGATTATAATGAGCCAGGCATAAAAAACACAAATTTAATATGCAAAAGAATTTTCTACTGAAAAAAAATACATATACAATAAATGCATCTCGTACATTTGTATATTTTTTCAGTCGATTTTGCATAAGAGCAAGCAGTAACTACTTTCTATTTATCTCTCTTACTACATTTGTGAGCTACCATTACAAGAGAAAGAAGTACACAAAGTAAACCTTCAAACATTTCACTTAATTATTTGCCTATACAGGTATGGAACCTGTTATCCAGAATGTTTGGGAACTGGGGTTTTGCAGATAATAGATTTGTCTGTAATTTGGATCTTTGCATCTGCAGTCTACTAGAAAATCATGTAAACATGAATCTAATCAAGTATAGGTAATTCTAAAACAACTGGACTTGCTGAGTAATCACTGAAGACGTTTCACTACTCATCCAAGCAGCTTCTTCAGTTCAATTGCTCTGATGAGTAGTGAAATGTCTTCAATGATTAATCAGCAAGTCTAGTTGTTTTAGAATTACCTATACCAGATATACCATGACCTGGTTGAATGAAAATCTTCATAGTTGTTTAAACATGAAATTAACCTAATGGGCTGGTCTTGTTTCCAATAAGGATTAATTATATCTTAGTTCAGATTATTTGGATAAAATGGAGTCCATTGGAGATGGCCTTTCTGTCATTTGGACTTTCTGGAAACCTAGTTCCTAGATAACAGATCCCATACCTCTCTGTATATTAGGTACTTATCTGGGCTACCAATCCATATGTCTGTGGGGGGAAAGAGCACAGCGGAGGTAGTAACCTTTTCAAGACTTCCCTTTACCTCTGTTCACCACTTCCACCATCAGTTTAACCCATTGTGTCATCTTGTTCCATTAAACCCTTTTGACCCAAAGTGTGCCACGCTGCCATCTTATAGCTTTGAGGTTCTTCAGCTTTTTCCATGAAGGCATCACATGCAAATGATCACCAGCCATCACCTGAGCCAACCAGTGGCTCAACAACATGTTGTGTACCACCCTCTTTGATTTTCACAATGGACACAAAGCAGATGATCATTTTTTAATTTCTGGCTTGGAGGTGAGATTGAATAAAGATCTTTTTTTGAGTTTCTTCTTTTTTGTGGTCTCCCAAAATGAGTCTACTACAGGCTGCCAGTCCAAATAGGTGTGCCACATAAAAAAGGATGGAGACCCACTCTATTAACAGCAGCATTTATAAGGTTTTTGGAGGAGAAGCAACAGCTACTGCGATGTTAAAGGAGCAAGGGCCAGTCAGGCCAGTCTAAATACCAAGTCTGACAAGTCAGCCATGCATATAGTTAGGGTATCACTTGTATTTTGTTTTTAATGGTATATATATTATAGCATTCTGGCTTTATAGGGTGCAATATTACAAAAATTGCCTCCATTTCCTACCCAAGCTTCATAAGAGAAAGATAATGTGCCTGGCTTATAAATTGTTCATCTCTCTCTTTAGTTATTATTTGATAAATACAAAGTTTTTCTCTGGCCAGAGAGCATTTTTATACCTGCAGGATATTATTCTCTGCAAGTGTACTCTCATTGTATTAATAATTGATTAATTAATATAGAATTAATGTGGAATCAGGGCTCATAAGAAATTCATTGGAAGGATCATGAAGGCAATTCTCCTTTGGTTATGTGTGTTTTTATAATGAGGACGTTTAACTATGCATTTCTGCATAGCGTTGGAACCTACGTTTGAAGTTACATACCTACGTTTGTATGTTCATTCCCATGGTTCTGCAATTGTTTTCAAATTTTTGTGTCACTGATGAATCATGCACTATTCTGATAATTGAATATATTGTTTTGATCTTATAATAATATATTATTAATTTGCCTGATTTATTATATTTGTATCTGAATACAGACTGCCATGTTGTGTTGAGATTTGTATGTTAGGGTATCAACATTTGAGTTTTAGAGAATAACCAAGAATAATATTCTTTTATATTTCAGGACAACATCAAAAACCATAAAAAATAAGTTTTTTTTGAAAAGCTACCAGACTTGTAATGTTTATATTTTTAGCTCTGTTGCCTAGAGAAGCCCAAACAAGTGTAATTAGTATGGAGGCAAAGCAAAATCCATTAAAAATGCATAAGCAGGGCCAGCCCTTTTTCATAGCAGGGATTGCATGACTTCCGACAAACCAATGTGGCAGAATTTTTGGGATTCTGCACTAGAATTTTACCTTGTGTTATGTTTTGCCACAAAAAATGCAAATTTTTGCTCAACAACAGCATTATTATAATTTCACTATAAATGTTTTTACACTGAAAAAAGTGAAGAAAATGACCATAGACTCCAGTAACCTCAACAGAATGAAATGCATTTGGTGAAATCTCTGAAAAATTCATCAGCCCATGCCATAGTGGAGCTTAAAATCTGAGTTCTATCACACTCATATACAGAAGAGTCAGTTCAAGAACCAATGAACCTGCCTATGTATTCAGATTGTAGAGGAAAACCCATACATGTATGCTGTGAACGTGCAAACTTTTTGTAGATAGTGTTCTGGCTGGAATTAATTCTAGTAAAACCCAGAGCAATACTACTTCCATGGGCAGCAATACTACTTCCATGGGCAGCACAATGGCCCCATGCTCAGTTATGAAAGCAGCTCATAAAAGCAGATGTAACAGGTGCATTTTCTGTCTTTTGCTATCTTCTCCCCAGGGTTGGATTGGGCTGGTGGGACACCAGGAAAAGAAACCTGCTCTCAAGGGTCCCACTGAACCAGGCCTGATCCCTGATTCTTCTATTTGTGGCCATCAAAGTCAAAAAGGTTTGCTGGGGGGTGGAGGTGCTTGGCTGACCCAGGGTGAGTGATTCTAGAAGGGCCGTAACTGGAGTTGGCAGCCTACTGCTGGGCAAGGTGTGCTGTGACTCTCTGGAGTACCCTAAACTGGTATCCCAGACACCCCAGTCTGACACTGTTTCTTCCCAATGTGTAGCTCTACCACTAGATAAATGTTTGCACGCTGCTCCTCGCAAATTCCCAATGCAAAACTAGCTACGGCAGGACTAGTGTGATGTTGAACTGGGCCCCAAAGGGCTTAGCACTGACAGTGACACTATTTAAATATTCTGGGGGGCATGTGAAACAGAACTGCTATTACACATTCTGGAGCTGGTGTTTGGGGAATCTTCATGTGAAATTTTCCCATCAAATTTTTGGGAGTCTACATTCACAATATGTAATTTTGTAGCGGAGATGAATGGATAACAGGAAAAAAGACTGCAGACTATGGATATAATGTTTCTCTGTTCAAAGCTGTTGTCTGTGATTTGCTGAGTCCGCTGATATAAGATGACATTGATATCCCCAGCTGAGACAGACCAATATATCCCCGAGGGGTGAGAACTAAAATATAACGTTTTATTTTTCACACTGGAATGATTAGCATAGAAAATATTGTTTTAGGGGGAGTTTTGGGGTTAGTGCTTGTTTGTGCCCTGGATACCCCTGGAACTATAGCAGGGTGACTGTTACCCCAATGTTTCTATTTATCTGTAACCTTGTTATGAGCTAAGGGGGCCCAGTCTGAAGGTCAGTTAGGGGGAGATTTGGGGTGAGTGCTTATTTGTACCCTGGGTACCCCTGGAACTATAGCAGGGTGATTGTTACCCCAATGTTTCTATATATCTGTAACCTTGTTATGAGCTAAGGGGGCCCAGTTTGAAGGACAGTTAGGGGGGATTTGGGATGAGTGCTTATTTTTGAACTTGAAATTATAGTAGGGTCACTTTTACCCCAATGTGATAGGTATGTATATGTATATATGTACTGGGGGTCATTTAGAGAGGTTTAGAGGGGTTGATTCAGTCTCCAATAAATTTATATCTGGGAATTTCCAATTCAACCGTTGCTTTATGAGTTTCATCTTGAGACAACAGCAATTAAATGTAATGTTCTCTATGGACATTTAAAAAATTGCTCTTAAAAGGACAAGGAAAGTCTAAAAGCAGCAATGATTCATAACTTCAAACTTGTCACAGGAGGTCACCATCTTGGAAAGTGTCTACGACACTCACACGCTCAGTGGGCTCTGAGCAGCTAAGCTTAGGGGTTGTTGCAAATTATCAAACAGAAAATGAGGCTGGCCTGTAATATAAACTGATGCTAGAGGGATTATTATTAAATTCTGATGCTAATTGCATTGGTCTCTGTGCTGCCATGTAGTAATTATCTGTTTTAATGACTAATCAGCCTTATATTGTGACATTTCTATTCTATGTGTACTGTATATTGTGAGTGGGTCCCTAAGCTCAGTAATGGACATCAGCACAGAGCATGTGAATCAGTGAATCAGCAGAAAAGAAGATGGGGAGCTACTGGGGCATCTTCTGGGGAGACACAGATCTTTACTGCTAAAGGGCTGTGGTTGCCTTGGGCTGGTGCACAAGCACAAAACATAATGTACAACATTTCTAGTCTACTTCTTTAGTTTCACTTTCCTTGTCCTTTAAGATAAAGTAATTTGATTTTATGGATCTTAATGTGGTTGTAATAAACATGTACTTTTCCAATTTTTCTAGGGATAATTGCTGCTCAAAACAACTGTGGAGATCTGGCCATGCCACTTGGCTTTATAGGTAGGAAGGAGAAAATGATCACACAAGTAATTCCATCATGGGTGTAAGAGTAAATTAGAAAGCTGTACCTCTTCACTGAGCCAAAACCCCACCACAACACCATAATGTTCCTCATACTCAACTCTGTTCATTTACAAAAACCTGTATAAGAAACTTAAAATATTTTTTGTGCAGATGGCTGTAAAAAAAACGAGAGAGAAGAACATATCTGGCCTCCAGCACTGAATGTATTTCCTATTTTAGACTCTCCTTTCAACAACCTTGTTCTACTTATCCTTCCTCCCTCCTGTACTTAGCACATTATCATTCTAGCTCTATGGTCACTGATGTCCTTTGACATATTAACATACACGGCAAGAAGAGGACAGTTATGAAAGTGCAGAGGCAACTTTAATCCTCCGTAAATAAAATAAGTAAATATCATGAGTTTCTCCATCTATGAGCATGATACGTATAATATCACTAAGGCTATGTCATGAAAATAAATTGTATTGGCTTATTTTTTGAAATTCTTTGAGTGGGTTGTTGTGTTGTTAGTTCCAAATCCTCAAGGCTTCGAGGGGTTAAAGTACAGATCTAAGCGAACCTCGTAAAAAAAAAAAACCTAATAAATCATAAGGGCGAATGGTATTGAGACAATTGAGATGAAATCGTGATTGCCCTTGCGAGATGTGGATGGACATATTTGTGTTTGTTCAACTATGTCAGCAGACAGCATAATGCGGCTGTTTGTGTTGACAACATCTGCTCCCTGTGACAGCCCAGAGGTTGTCAGAGCAGAAATTGGAAAAATGTAAATTACGTCGCTTAGTTTAAGAAAAGCAAAAACTGTACTGATGTGCCATGATGAGACTGTTTGTTTCTTACCATAGGAATACTCTTCTTTGACCCATTTAAAAAATGAGTGCAAAAATTTAGGCACAGGAGATGCAACGTTCCTTTCTAGAATTCCAGCGGAATTGCACTTGTTGCAAAAGATTTGGGATTAGCCTCATTGCACTCAAGTGGGTGGAAATTGGTGGAAGAATGTGGAAGCCTCTGGGAGGAAAGAACTGGCACACAAGCAGGACCATCCACTAGATTCCAACTTTTCTTCCAGTTGCATTACAATCAACGGATAGTGATGGGCGAATTTATTCGCCAAGGGTGAATTTGCAGTGAATTCCCGTGATTCAGCGCAGGCAATTAAATTAGCAACACGCCAGAAAAATTTGGCCTGGTGAAAATTCACTGGATCTTGATTTGGATGTGGGCGTCCATTTTTGACGCATGCGTCCGTTTTTGGATGGTGGCGCCAATTGCTGGTGTCGAAAAATCGGACACCCGTGTCAAATAATGGACGTCGGCTAGAAGCAGTAGCGTTTTGCTTCACTGAAATTTCACAAAAAGAGGTGAAAAAATTGCGAAAAGTCACCGCATCTCGTTTTGGACGAGATTCTTCCATCACCATCAACAGATTTAACTCCAAATGTGCATTTTTGCTTATTTGTGAAATTTTTTTAGTCACAAATTTTTGCCTTAGTGTCACGAAAAATTCTCTGATGCCAAAACGCAAAATTTGAATTGATGCATGGTGTAAAAAATTCACTCATCGCTAAAAAATTACTCTAATTTTCCATATTCACTGGCGTAACTGAGCATTATATCAGTATGGACACCATGCCAAGTAATTATCATAATCTTTCAATGTTTTTCAAAGAATAATAAAGTTATAGCTACCTGCAGGAGAAATATGACTAAATTTGATATATCATATATTACCATACATATTGTATGTGTTTGTAGATTAATTGTGCTTTTTATGTACAAGATATAACGCTTGGTGTTCAAGCTCAGCCTTTGAAGAACTTAGGTTTTCTTTCTATTTTTATATATTTTGCACTATTCTTTGTGCTTCTTTGCATGCCAGTCTTTAAGCATACCATCCTACCACCCAATAACTATATCATTTACTGCTTTGAATACAGAAGGAAAGCAACAAGGGCGGATAATTCTGTTTATAAAGTTCAAATGGATTTATAAATTGCACAGTAACAAGCTTTATGAGTCATGCTTGGAAGATAAGAAAAGATTCAAACAAATTCTGATTGGTTGGCTGACATCATTGAATACATCTAAATGGATTAGGAGAAATATTAAACATTATAGTTTGAAACATACTGGGCTTGATATCCTGGAGGGCTAAAAGCCTAGTAGGCTAAAATATGGCCAAAATGCATATTTGTGCCTTGGATACCCCTGTAACTATAGCAGTGTGACTGTTACCCCAATGTTTCAATATCTCTGTATCCTTGTTATGAGCTAAGGGGGCCCAGTCTGAAGGTCAGTTAGGGGGAGATTTGGGGTGAGTGCTTATTTGTACCCTGGGTACCCCTGGAACTATAGCAGGGTGACACCCCAATGTTTCTATATATCTGTAACCTTGTTATGAGCTAAGGGGGCCCAGTCTGAAGGTCAGTTAGGGGTAAATTTGGGGTGTGTTTATTTGTACCCTGGGTACCCCTGGTACTATAGTGACACCCCAATGTTTCTATATATCTTTAACCTTGTTATGAGCTAAGGGGGCCCAGTCTGAAGGTCAGTTAGGGGGAGATTTGGGGTGAGTGTTTATTTGTACCCTGGGTACCCCTGGAACTATAGCAGGGTGACACCCCAATGTTTCTATATATCTGTATCCTTGTTATGAGCTAAAGGGACCCAACCTGAAGGCCAGTTAGGGGGAGAGTTGGGGTGAGTGCTCATTTGTTCCCTAGGTACCCATAAATGATAGTAGGTTGACTTTTATCCCACAGTGAGGTCAGAGTACAGTACCTCAATACTAGAGCAGCAATCCTGTTAATGTAAAAGCAACTAAATTTTTAAGCATTTATTACTGTAGCATAGATAGAATGTAGACTGGTAGGACCACCTCATGCTAGTAATAGCCTAGTAATTATCCTGCTTGCCTCTGCAATTATTGCAAAGACACACCTCCTTGATGCATGACATCATGTAGGTATTGGTATACCTTGGTCAATAGGACAAGTTCTAACAGAATGCAGGGTTAGGAAAGAGTACAGTATAGTAAAATATTATATATAGGGACAAAAAGGATTCTCACCGATAACTGATCTTTAACAAGCTCTTGTATTTATACTGGAATACTTACAAAGGAAAATAAACCTTTTTCACCACTCACCCCCACCACCAGCACCACCAAAAAAATAAAATCATTGTGCAATTACTTATGCATTAATAAATAGGGGCATTGACCTCTTGCTCCATCGCTTCTGTGGATCTGCTATTCATTTATGCAGAAAATCGAGCAACGCACTGCTGTTTATATTTACAAGTTCCGATGAGCTTTGGAAGCCAGGAGGTGAATCTCATTCTCAGTGGTTTCTTTGCCTGTGACACTTCTGGAATAATCTAAATTCTAACAGCTGTATTGATCTAAACTTGTTGACCTTTCAGAAGATTGTGAAGAGGATGCCATCTAAATACTTTGGCATGTGCTGTGTGTCTAGAAGAGACTGTGATGTGCATCAATACTGGTTGAAATGTGCAGTTCAGGCCAAATTTCCATTAGAAATCATTAGGATCTCATTGAGGAAGAATATTGATGAGCTGGGAGCTAAGACATTGATTGGAAAATGACTTCAGCACTGCCTATCCCTGGTGGATGTTCAGATCTAAGAATCTATTTGTAGTTCCATCACTGCACATTTAGTAGAAAAAAACACTCTTGCCGCCTACTGAATAACTTCGCATTAAGGTAAATATAAGCCAAGCAATAAATGAGCTTAACATCCTCGATTTCCAGCCTCATATTCAAGTTTGCTGCAAACACATAGGCACATTTAGGGGCATATTCACTAAGGACAAAGCGTCTAACACTAGCGTTAATTCGCCAGCATGACGTCATTTCACAACTTCGCAAATTCACTAACACGGACTCTGGCGAATTTTCGCTAGCGAAATAGATAGACTTGCGCAACTTCGCACCCTTACGCCAGGCGAAGTTGCGCACTGACGAAGGATCGTAACTTCACAAATTCACTAAGATTAAAATTTTCCTCAACGTTAGCACTTACGCTAGACGTTACTTCGCCTGAACAAACCAGGCGAAGTTCAATACAATAGTTAGGAGGTTGAAAAAATTTTTTAAAATTTTTCTAACTCCCAAAAATAGGCGTATTTTAGCATAGGAGGGTGATAGTCTGAAAAAGATTTTTTTGGGGGGTTACCCTCCTTCCCCCCTACATTTCCTAACATATGGCAACACAACTATACAGGGGGCACATGTAGGGCAATAGGACAACTTTATATAATTAATTAAAGGTTTCCTGGGCTTGTGTAGTGGAATGTAGCATATACTTCTATTATAAGTTAACATTCCTGCCGTATGCAAATTAGGCTTCGATAGCGTAACAGTGCTCTGCCTAGCGAAGTAACACTAGCGCAACTACGCTACTGTTCACCAACCTAAGCGTAAATTCGCACTTTAGTGGATTTGCGTAGCGCTGGAGAAAATTCGCCTGGCGAAGTGCAGCGAACGCTAGCGAAGCCTACGCTGGCGAATTTTCGGATCTTAGTGAATCTGCCCCATAGTATGCAGATAAAGCAGGTATAGCCTTTTCCCACTGAAATTATAGTGAACATTGCATATGACCTATGCACCATAATAATAATTTCTATGAGCCTAAAAATGTATGATGTTATTATGTACCATTGTAACAGACATTTTTGGAATTGTTAAACTCTCTTTTAGGCTATACTTTATATGACTCGACACCTAAGTACAGATGTTTCATGATATTACACTAGACTCAAACATTAGAAGGG
>JAMBMQ010000019.1:345062-371783 GCA_024363595.1 Xenopus borealis | reverse complement strand
TAAGGATATTAGAAGTCACTGAGGGGTGTGACCATATAAAGGCACAAGGCTGCAGGTTCTGCAGGTATTATCAGTAAAGCTAATAGTACACGTTTCATTGGGTCATGTGACACAAGTGACATCACTGAGCATCATTTATTACAATATATTTTATTTATGGCGCTTATGTTGGTTTGCGTCTTGCTTTGAAGCACATGATGGATCACCTTTAAGTCACAAAGGCGTTTTTCTTTTGCCGATGACACTGATGTGAAAACTTTGTGACATCTGTTAATTAAGGTGTGACAGTCCATCAGAAGCTAACAGACACCAGATTCATTTTAATGCAAGGGATCAAGTGCATCTCTAACATATTGCGAGCACTATTTATTTCCCTGCACTTGATGGTATTTCATGGGCTGACATCCATCTACAGTATGATGTAATTAGGGCAGCAATAAGGAACACAAGCCGAGTTTCCATGCTGAGCTATTTACATACCCCCCTGACTAAATTAGATGACTGGGGTTACATTCCTTAGACAAATACAAACTATTAAATCCAGCGGCTATGAAAAAAAAAAAAAGAGAGACAGTTACATTTTTCAGTGGATTCTTTCTAAAGGCTAATTTATGTCGGTTTCGGTGGAGTGCCGCAGAATAGAGAGAGTAATGATTCATGAGACAGTTAATCCTTAAAGTGTTTGCAATACAGTGCTAGCAAATGAGCTGGTTACCTTAGAAGCCCTTCCATAATGAATAGGTTAGTTTTGTATTGTGCCGGGGCCTCCGATGCTGCTTCACTTGCTGAGTCTTATGTATTAAAGGAGAACTAAACCCTATAAATGATTCAAGACTTGAAACTTGTCACGGGGGGTCACCATCTTGGAAAGCGTCTGTGACACTCACATGCTCAGTGGGCTCTGAGCAGCTGTTGAGAAGCTAAGCTTAGGGGTCATCACTAATTATCCAGTAGTAGCAGAAAATGAGCTTCCCTGGCTGTAATATAAGCTGATGCTACAGGTGATGCTAATTGCACTGGTTTCTGTGCTGCCATGTAGTAATTACCCATATTAATGACTAATTAGCCTTCTACTTTGACATTTATCTGCAGACCACCCTTCCGGTCAAGGAATTGGGGATTTGTGCTGAAAATCTGACCACTTTTTAGATAATCCACAGACGTCTCCAACGAATGAAAAAATACATTGGTGCTCATTCTAAGAGCACTTCTATCTGGGTCTAGCAAGGGTGCAGCATTGCGCCTGTCCTGGCCCATTGCAGCCTGTGCAATCCCCTTCTTAGTCTTCTGAATAAGATGGTGGGCAGGAGAAGGATGTCTACACCCTGGGCAGGGTGCAGAAATATGGTGGATTGGGCCCATTTTCTTGGACAAAGAAAGGTGAAGGATGTCTACATCTTGGGCATTAGACCCTTTTTCTTGGACAGTGTCAAGAGGAGAATTTCTACGGTACATTCATATTAGGGTTCAAAAATCCAGATTGGGCTCATTTTCATGGACAGGGGCAGGAGGAGAATGTCTGTGCCTTTCACAGGGTGAAAAAACATGGCCAATTTTCATAGGCAAAATGGACAAAGCCTACACTTTGGGCAGGGTGCAAAAACATGGTAGATTGGGCCCATTTTCAAGATCAGGAGGAGAATGTCTACCTTGGGCAGAGTGTAAAAAAATATCTTGGATTGGACCATTTTCATGGGCAGGAGGAGAATGTCTACCTTGGGCAGAGTGTAAAAAAATATCTTGGATTGGACCATTTTCATGGGCAGGAGGAGAATGTCTACCTTGGGCAGAGTGTAAAAAAATATCTTGGATTGGACCATTTTCAAGATCAGGAGGAGAATGTCTACCTTGGGCAGAGTGTAAAAAAATATCTTGGATTGGACCATTTTCAAGATCAGGAGGAGAATGTCTACCTTGGGCAGAGTGTAAAAAAATATCTTGGATTGGACCATTTTCATGGGCAGGAGGAGAATGTCAACACCCTGGGCAGGATCCAAAAACATGGCAGGTTGGGCCCATTCTCTTGTACATTGTTCTTTGTCCTAGACATGATCAATGACCCCTGTGGTATCTCTGTGCAGATTATGATGAAACCTATGCTGATAATGGAAGACAGGATATTAACATGTTTTCTGTTCAACTATGGGGTTGGAATGTTCACAATTATTATTTACAGTTGCTGTATGACTTTAGAAGGATTCTCCTATCAGATGTCGCACGGCGACTGCTCAGCGTTCCCCGTTCGGGTGACATATACTCATTACAGCAGGGACCTTGTTTCAGAGATTCACTGGAGGCAAAGTCATCATTCTCCCCTACCTACACTAACATATGCGTCGGTTTGTAACCATGTCCTGGTTACCGTGTAACTGTCTGTTCAGCTTTCATTTACACAGAGAATTTGCATATCTTTCAAATCTCTGCAACACCAGAGCCATAATCAATCTGTCAGCCACATTGTTCCCTGCCTGTAACGGCGGCACTAAGAGGGGCGAGTGACAGGCACTTTGGGTGCGTTTTCCAACACCGGCGCTCTTTTCTCTCACTCTGTGCTTTGTGTGTAAATTGGGGTAAAAGCTGAATAAAAGATGACCCGATGCGGAAACTGTGGCTTGCTGTCTGATGTTTTGCAGGAAATGAAGGCTTTTCGAGAAAAGGGCATCGAGAGGACCCGGGGGCAGGAGATTTGTATTAGAAGATAGGATCTTAGTAGGATATTTATATTTGATTATATAGAAACGATGAATTTAATGGAAAGAGAGATAAAGGAACTGCATTTGGAATTTCTGATCCCCCCCCCCCAAAAAAAAATATATATATATATAAATTCTTCCATCCTTTTATCTTTGGGGGGGAAGGGTTGTTTTTAAAAATTACATCACAATTACACTTTAAATCTATTTGTAGCACAGGAGCTATGGCTGCTCTCCGGGACTGCTGCATGCAATTCTCTCTCTCTCTCTCTAAAATGATATACATTGGAGCTACAGGTATGGAACCTGTAATCCAGAATGCTCAGGACCTGGGGCTTTCTGGATAATGGATATTTGCATGATTTAGACCTGCATACCTTAAGTCTAACAGGAAATCCTGTAAAAATTGAATCAAGCTGTTTCTGCTTCGAATATGGATTAATCACGTCTTAATTGGAATGGAGTACAAGGTACTGTTTTACTATTATAGAGGAAAAGGAAATAATTTTTAAACAATGTCATTATTTGTGTAAAATGGAGTCTATAAAAGCCTTTCCATAATTCTGAGCTTTCTGGACAATGTGTTTCCGGATAACAGATCCCATACCTGTTTATAGCATTTCCTTTTATAGGTTGATTTCAATACCGGGCAAAAATTCAGCGGTATCTCTTAAGGGAATGTTATTTATCCCTACTCACTAAAATCCACATTGCTTGGGGAGCTAACCCTACACTGTTTCTCTTTAGTGATATACTAGATTACTCTGACTTTCTACTACTCCTTTGTGTGTTATGATAGGTGCTAGCGTATCACTTCCTCATTCACAGGGTTGCACTTCCCAACTCTCTGTAAGGTGTTGTCCATTATCTGGGACCAGGCTTCTCCATTACCGAGCCTCCTGCATCAAGCTCTCCAGCCTGCTGGAATGGAGTCCAAAGAGGAAAAACACAACTGCTCCTTCCTTTCTATAGCTAGGAAAAATCACAACAGTCTATGATTAACTGCCTACTGGCACAAAACGCGTAAGGTTAGGTATTCATCCACTTTTTGGCCTAAATAAAGTTCTCAGGATCCTGTTTGCAGGATCTGTGAGTGTCTGTTGTTTTGTTTTTTGGTTGGGTACCTCCACCTTGAGCTTTAGGTCTGGGGCAGGAGCACCCAGGCCTCACATATTACTGGTGAGTGAAGTAAAAAATCAAACATCCCTGGGTTAACAAGAGCACATCCAGTACATGATGTATGCAAGGCTGCCCTCAAGGGGGAACATGGGGTATTTAGGGGTAGTCAGGTACCCTGTGGCAGAGGAGGCACAAAGAGATGTAAAAAGAAACAAGATACTTTACAAAGAGGTGGCACTTGCAGGCAAATGAACAGGGTTTGGGTGGATCATGGGTGGGGGTTTGGCATAATGGGACATTCATGCATTCACATTACTTTTTTTCATAGAGTTCCATTGTATTTGTTGGCAGGTCCCTCCTTCGGGGTGCCTCAGGTGAGAGACGGCCCTGCAAACTTACCCAAATTACCATTATCCACTGAAATAGAACATTTTGCAGCCAGCATTTGGCAGCCCTATCATTCAAGGCATGCCTGGACTGGCAATCTGTGGGTTCTGGCAAACTGTAAGTTGCCATAGACAATCACTATTTCTTGGGCTGGTGGAGACTGTTTGGGCTGCTGTGTGGCCTTTTCTGGCCTCTGTGTACCTGAAATGCTAGGGCATATTTTGAATACCAGCCCAAACCTGGTTCATGGTGCTGCAATCTTTCAGATTACTGTCAGTGCTGTCTTCTCATGAACATGTGAGCAAGATCAAAACATTCTGGGACCAAAGAGGAGCCTTATATGAACCCTTTTCCCTTGCTGGCTTAATCAGATTTGTTTTTTGATTAACTGATTTGCAAAAATTCTGACCAATACATCATCTGCCCCCACCATAACAACTTGTGACAGTCCCACCCAATTAATCACCATTGTATTTTATGGGTCATATTTTATAACTGAAAGAGATGCAGGGGGCATGAAAAGACTCAACAAGACTACTCTGTGCCAACTCTGCTGAACACCTGCAATAACAAACAGTTCAGAGCGTATTTGTATGCACAGGAACAAAACAGTTTTAAGCGTATGAAGGTCTAATTTCAATGGCCTTTAATGTTCTGGAACACAAAGGTGCCCTTAAACTTGAAAGTGGATTGACACTGTTGAGTCTACCCTTCTATAAAATGCTGTCTATAGATGAGTTGCTCTATTAATGCACAGATGATGATTATGGCATAAACCTATGAATATTTGCTAAATTTGTCATTTTCATGATTATAAAGGTCTTCAGATATCAAACAACATGTTCTTTTATTCTGATATATTGATGACAAACAATTGAATTCCTGTGCCTTGTGTTCTGTATGCTCCGAACATGATTATTCTGAGATTAAAGGAATGCAAATAAGGGAAGAGAGATTGACTATAGAAGAGATGCAGTGATAAAATTTGGAACAGAGCTGAAAGACAACAGGTCATATATTAAAGGGGTACTACACTTTTAAAATGAATATGGCCAAACACCTGTATTTTATGTACTGAGCTGTACCACATTTTTCATGTCATAGGGAAGGAATTGTAAACAATGTATTTGTGTTTGTCAGTGACACAAACAATGAAGGGCAAAAACTGTGGGGCTGGTACCATTGCCCCTCCTCCCTTTAGGGCATGTGCCCCTCTTAAAAGTCCAGACTGAAGCTAAGTTATGGTAAGATTCATAGAAAATACTTTTATGCTGCCCTAAATATTCTTTAAACTATGCTTAAATGTCTTATACACCAATGTTTATATATATATGGTCTTCATATTAACTGGGGGCCTTGGCATAATGTTGGACCTCCAAGGAAGGCTTGGACTAGAAACATTTGATTTGCCAATGTTTTTGTATTATTACACAACCGAAAGGCTGTGGGAAGTAATAAGGATGGTTGTCCATCCAACCTACAGTATAGCAGTGACAATAGAAAAAAGCAAGTGGACAAATATAAAGGGTCAATGAAATATGAATACTCATTGTTCCTCGCTGTCATATTAACACGTGTGTTTTCTTCAGACATTGTACAGCGGGGTTCTGGTCTTGATAAGGCCTCAGTCACAGATTATTACCTATCTATTCATAATATATTAATTGGGTTAAACCTAAACAGCGGCAACGGTTATGACTGTTTAGGATATCACCAGTGTCTAGAATATCCACTGAAATTGGAAGTAAAATGTCATAACCTCTGTAAATGTCAGACTTGGCATATTTATCTGGCTATAGAAAAAAAAATATAGCAAAGACTTAATCCTAATGGAATTCAGAAAAAAAAAAACATTGGATGGTAAGAAAGACACGGGAAAGAAAAATGTCACATATGACATTAAGCAGAAAGGACCAGGACATTGAGGAAGACAATATTACACTGAAGCCTTTAAAAATGAATGCACTGTTTGTCCTTGATAGTCAATAAAAGGTACCTACATCTTTCCAGCTTCACTTGCCACCTTTTAAAAGTAGGTGGCCCAAAAGTTAATTACAGATGCAAAAGGTTTTCCCATATGAGAATCCAGGCTACCAGTTCTATAACGTTCTCCTTGCTTTCTATAAGGGGTTCAATATTACAAGGTTCTGTAGATGACTGGAGTCAGGAGAAAGCAATGAAATGAAATCCTATTGCAAATTGTCTCAGAATAATACTCTCTACATCATAATACATTTAATTTAAAGTTGAACACCCCCTTTAAAGCTCTAGTCACTTGTCTGACTAACCATATAATCAGTGTTATTAAGGACATTAAGAAATGATAGTAGGTTTGAGGCTGTTTATTAGTGTTCATTAAAGGGATCCTGTCATGGAAAATGTTTTATTTTTCAAAATGTATCAGTTAAAAGTGCTGTTCCAGAAGAATTCTGCATTGAAATCCATTTCTCAAAAGAGCAAACAGATTTTTTATATTTCATTTTGAAATGTGACATGGGGCTAGACATATTATCAATTTCCCAGCTGCCCCAAGTCATGTGACTTGTGCTGTTATAAACTTCAATCACTCTTTACTGCTGTACTGCAAGTTGGAGGGATATCACCCCCCTCCCTTTCCCCCACCCAGCAGCCTAACAAAAGAACAATGAGAAGGTAACCAGATAACAGCTCCCTAACACAAGATAACAGCTGCTGGTAGATCTAAGAACAACACTCAACAGTAAAATCCATGTCCCACTGCGTACTATTCAGTTACATTGAGAAGGAAAAACAACAGCCTGCCAGAAAGCAGTTCTCTCCTAAAGTGCTGGCACAAGTCACATGACCAGGGGCAGCTGGGAAATTGACAAAATGTCTAGCCCCATGTCAGATTTCAAAACTGAATATAAAAAAATCAGTTTGCTCTTTTGAGAAATGGATTTCAGTACAGAAGTCTGCTGGAGTAGCACTATTAACAGATCATTTTATAAAAAACATGTTTTCCCATGACAATTTCCCTTTAAAGTTGCATTGTTTATGGTTGTCGTCATTTCAGTAGAGATAAATTTCGCATTGGGACTGTAATCCCGTGAGCCACATAAAAAGAAAGACGGGTAGGTGACGGCTGCTATTAGCAATACCACAACGCTATTTGAAATATTATCATTTCCATATTATAAACAATTTCAGTAATATAAAATCTTGCATGTAGAGCTCACCTGAAGTTTTCTTCTGGTCTGAAATGGTAATTCTGGTTTTGGAAACCGATTCATGCAACTCACCATCTAGTGGCATCCATATTTCATAAATGCCTCTGTCTTTGGTGTGGGTGAGATTGATAATCAAGGTGCAGTTCCCTTTCGTTACAAGAGGTATATAGAGCTCACATTTTCACTATTTACTTGGATGAGAGGGGTGTATTTTTCGTTAATTTTTCTATTTTCTAGTTTCTTTTTCCTTGCATTAATCGGAAGGACTGGAAGAAATTTGCAGGGAACCAGGCTCCGGGTACCAGGTATCAGGGTCAAGTTGTTGTGCAAAACATTGAAGTTTTATTGCTGAAAGAGTAAAAACCATTATACAGTTACAATTGCTAAACATTCTCTATAGTCAGTGGTTCAGCTGTGAACAGCTGTAAGTTACAAGTGGCCAATAAACACATTGGCGGGAAGGCTCCACCACACTTCTCGCAACTTCGTCAGATGTTTATTCTCAGCGAAAAGGCGTATTTATTGTCTTGGATGAAGATCGCTGGCAAAGCTTTGCCAGTGAAAATTCATCATGCCTAAGTAAATTTTCGCTCCAGACTCCAGTCATCTACAGAACCTTGTAGTATTGAACGTTATAGAACTGGTTGGCTGGATTCTCATATGGGAAAACCTTTTGCATCTGTAATAAAGACATAGATTTTCTAAAATGAATGTGGTATGGGCTTCAAATGGTTTGCACTAGAGACCTGCATGAGTTTAATCAAGTAGATCTGACCCAGAGACCCAGACTCTGCAATTTTACTTGCTTGAAGCCTCTGTCACTGGTAAACTGGTTTATTCACAATCTGACCTATTAGTCACCATTTAACTCCAAGTATAGACCAGAGTTGACCACCAAAGAACAAAATTGATGTCATCTGTGAGTGGGGCAGGAGAAAAGGAAACATCAAATTAAATATTGGGTCCCAAAGCCTGGTGATGTGGTTCCAGAGCCTTATATACTACCACAGTACCACAGTACCTGACACATGACTCTAATTCGAAGATTCCATGACACCCAGATAAAACATTTTGCTGCCTTTAGAATGAAGCGAGTGATAGCTGAAATGATGGACAGTGGCAATATTATGACATGGAACAGAAGTGAAGGAATGCCAGCAGCACTGACGGTTCATAGCATCCTATTGATTTTCTTGACTGTCCCACAGGGATGGATGGAATTCTTGGAAAAGAGAGTGATGAACAAGCAAAATGTTTCTCTTTCTATTTATTTAAAAGAGATTTTTTGTCAAAGAGTTTATTATCCTCCTGAATTTTCTTTGAGCTTTTAATCAGCATATCCTGAGCTCTGGGTTAGATATGCTGTCCATTACATTTCCAGAGCTTCTAAGTGTCATGTTTATTAACTATCTCTGTAGGCTTATATTAAATGTTCCACTTACTGTACAGTTGGCATTTACTTTCATATCTGCTCATATTATGAGGTTATGCCATATATCTTGTTGGCTAAAGAGTATTATATAGCTGTATGCTTGTGATCCACAGCTTGCAACTGGAAAAGTAAGGATTTTGTATCCTGGGGGCATGAGGCCACACAGATCAGTAACTGTAGCACAGTATAGATTTATTGAAATCAGTGTCTGTACAGATTTACTGTTTGCATGTATTTATTTGTTATGTGCAGTATATATTTGAAAAGATGTTGGCCTATTTTCTGTCCATTTAGAATGATGCATATCTGATAAATGAAATATTTGGTATACAGCAATGGTGGTCAAAATGTTTTAGTTCAAGCCAGAGCGTCCTCATAACTTCAGTACAGATATACTGTATATTAGAGAAATATTATTAGCAAATTAGTCAATCAGACATATCTATAACAGAAAATACAATCTCACCCTAACTGACCTTCAAGCTTGGCTTTCAGCATCTGATAGAGCAAATGGACATTCTCGTACATTTTCACTCTAACTTCTTTTAAGACTAAGCCTCTCTGCCCCTTACTAAGTGGAGGATGCCCCTCAGTCTGGGAATCACTGGTTTGTAGTCTAGCTCTCCATTACCATCACTACTTTTGGAAGATGCATCCAACACATGGATTCAGTACAGGGGGCCACATACAATCCATAAAACTTTGAATATTATTATTTATTATTATTTGAATAACGGAGGATGCTCAGAAAGCCATACTCAAGGAGATTAATCAAATGCTACAAATCTTCAATCCTGGGGGTGACTAAGCTCCCCCGAATGCATTCCTACTGGTGATTCAGTAAAATGCACAACTGGTGCTTCCTCTTGAAGCAACTTCAGGTTTACCACCTGCAATTCACATTATTTCTGGTTTGAAAACATTGGGAGGAGATTAGTCACCACAGAAGAGGATATTTGTGGCGTTGATTAATCACCTTGTTGACCATTGCCCAAAAGGATATGTATGCCTTCAAAAATTCATATAATTTATTTATTTGGATAAACCTAGCAATGACTCTTATAATACCCATTTTTGTCCAAGTTTAAAAACATTACATCCACATCCTTAACATAGTCAAGATATGAATTTAATGGCATATGTGTAAGTATATAGTAGGGGAACATAATCACCAAACTAGGAAGCCAATATGGAGACTAAACCTGACACAAGTTGACCTTTCTCTGCCTGTGTTAGAACATGTGCTCACCCTGTAAACGTTCATTATCGGATACTACGCTGGGATTTCTCCAGTTACTGTAGATCCTAAGACTACGGAATGACAATGACCTTATCGAATCCCATTTAGCAGAGAATTACCACTGGCTGACATGACTGGAGCTGTTTGGAGGTTACGATTCTCACTTTCCTTACCTCCCTACAGGAAAAGATTATTCAATTTTGCACACAAAAGTTGACCGAGATTGTGGGTCAATACAAATCTGACAACTCGTGCTTTTAAGCAGCAGGTAGCCACATTCCATACTGTCTGCAAAGTGCTACTGCAATGCATTCACATTTTAAGGGGAAAATGTTTAAGTGACATGCTCTGACCTTTTTCGTGTACAACAATGCACATTATCAAAAGTTTCATGACTTGCGTTTTCTCTTACCTTTTCTTTTTTTTTTACTACTTACCCCCAACTCTCCAATAATTGAACACAGGAGGTGTGAAGGATGTCTATTTTCTTTCCTACTGAAGCTTAGTTTGTGGGACCTCGAGTTCATTAGTTTTGTAAACCATTAATTTGTAGTGTATCTGATGTCACTCAAAACATGAGAGGAAAATACTACACTCTTCCATAGGAGACTGTGCAAGTTTGATATAATATATTTCTTGAACATATGAGGCATGAAAGGATTGTGTCTCCCCAATTTATAAACTTGTAGGCATAAGCAGGAACCCTCTTTATCTTTATTGATATGTGGTAGCTCAAGGCTACAGCAAAGAAAATATCATGAAATATGACATTATGAGGGTCACAGCAACCTAGATAGCTAGTTGAGTATATTAGACATTGATTCCCACCAAAAACCCTTAAACCATAGGTCCACTCTACCGAATAGTTTTTCTCCACACTCTTTTACTTCAACTTTATCATATTCTATCCTTTTATATGTTTTTTCTCCCATTCAAAAATAGGGAGTGGGCAACACAATGTGGCAGGCAGGGAAGAAGCCAAGCACACCAGACTAGAATCCATTGTCCCATTGTCTATAAATGCCTGAGTGCCACAGTGCTCAGGCCTGTTGTTTTTCTGGTGAACTGTATTGACATGCACTTATCCACTATCAAGCTCTTCTAAAGATCTTCCTGACAAGATCACATTTGTAATGAGAGTGTCCATATGTATCTATATTCACTAGAATATAGATCAATTAGATTTTTAAGCACCAAACATACTGTACCTCAGCAAAATCCATGCTTAAGGTCACAACATTGGACTGCTGTCTGTAAAAAATTAGACACTGGGGCAATATATTTCTTTTAAATGAACTAATCCCAGATTCGTAATCAATTTCAAGAATACTGAATTGTGTTTTAAATCATTCTGCTACCCATAGTAAAGATGCTAGTATCCTGCTCTTAATCAGAGCTAAAGCCTGGCAGACAGTTGAATCCTGCCCTAAGGGGAAGTTGTGATATATCTCTCCAGACTCAATGATCATGTTCAAAGCCATGTGACTTTGTTTGCTCCGCATAAATGCAGATGTAAATGGCATTGTTGAAATTTACTCTTGAAAAGCCAGGCCATTCAGACAAGGGTCAGTAGCCATAATGACCAAGGGCTGACTGAGTGTGCTCAATAAACCAAGTGAGTCATTGGCAGATGATGTAAAAATCAACAATATTATTCATAGCTCTTTCAGAGGTGGTCATTATTATTCTCTTGACTTGCCTAATCACATGCCAGAAGCCTATCAGGCAGGTTTAAAAATCCCAATGCAAGGACCTCATCAGCTCATTGATGTGGTCCTCACTCTGGTAACCTGGATCTCTGTCATTATGAACCAATTATTTGGCCCAAGGGTCAAGAACTCAAATCAACCTAATATCATCCAAGGTGGGCATACTGGAAGAAGATCCACTCATCTGACCTCTTTCCATATGGTGTCCCGTCCGTGCCAAAACACTGAAAGAACAATTTTTAACTCCGATACTGGGTTGGGGAGGTAGATAATAACTCTATTACATTCAGAATTTTACTGCGTACAAGAAAATAATTGTAAGAAGAGTGCAGCCTGGTATAATGACAAGGGGTGAATAGATTATGGTGGGCATAGTTTCACAGTTATAGTTATAGTTATAGTTTCACAGAGCAGAAATAGAGTCTTATCAGAGCAATGTTTACAGACAGAATTGTTTTGCCTTAAAATTTCTGTAACCTTTCCTCCTTACTAAGCCGTGACCAGTTGTAGGAAGACATGACCAATAGGCCATTGCCATGAGCTCAAGCCACCAAAGGGTTATTCCCTTTTATAATTTTGATGCTATTTTGGAAGCCCTTCAATCAGGAGAGTTGTTAACTGGGTTCAGTGCTGAAGTGGGATGTGTTGAGACCTGCTCACCAAGGTGTTAATGGATAAGAGTTGGTGCAAAGTGGTTTCTATGAATTCCGTGTTTCATTCGGTTGATGCCTATACACAGCTGCCGTCTAATAAGGGTCTTGCTGACATTTCCTCTCCCTAATCCTTCCCCTGAACTGGATTCATCTAGTGAAATAAGTTAAAAAGCTGGCCAGGATCGAAGATGCTCCCAAAATAACTTTATAGAAGCAGAAATGGCAATGTTTTATATTTATTAGTAGGGATTTACTTTTTCTTCACTAAATCAACACAATTATGTTTGAATATGTTGAAGAATTTGCTCCTCAATTTGCAAAGTGACTGAAATATGTATAGAAAATAAGATAAATGAATCATAGTAAAAAAAAAGCATATATTTGATCATTAACCCCTTCAGCATCAATAGATGCATCATAGAATCCAGTTTGGCATCATAGTACCAGTTCCTTTAATTCTATGTTTCAGATGTTTGATCTACAGTGGCCCTTGCTGTTGTTTACAACACTCCCAACATTAGCTTTGAAAACAGCCAGCACTCAGAAGATTAAATGATGCTAAGGCCTCATCTATGAACTGCAGCTTAACCTTTCAATATCTTAATAGCCTTACTCATTTAAGTGTTCATTGCAAGTATATAGATATTTTTAATAATACCTCTAAACATCTTAACCTCCAGCTTTCTACACTATTGAGTGATTCAATATATGGGTGTCTTACTGCTCCTCTACTAAATTTGGCAGTATGACAAACAAAGACTGGCATGGCATGCTGGGAGTTGTAGTTGATATGGTGGTTTAATGTATGCAAAGTGATCTCACATGTAGAAATTTGTTAAATTCCAACTCCTCATCTTAGCTGCTGGGAACTTGCAGAAGGACTGCTTGAAGCTTCTCCAGACTCAACACTATTCACTCTTGCAACAAGACATGAACCTCCACTGAATTGGGGTAGTGGGTATATGAAATATATTATATGAACGAACGGGGTGGAAAGTCATACATGGCCATGCTTGATGTGACAGAAGAACTAAATAAATATATCTGATTAGGTGGTCTTTTGACCAACATAGTATTAAAAAAAGAACTCATTTAACAGATTCATTAACTTAAGATATGGTGCAAGCTTTAATGTGATACCCTACTGTGAAACCTCTTACTCTTGAGGTCTATTAATTTTCTGAAGAATCACTAATGACAGCCTTCATCATAATTAATCAGACATAATGATACCATTCCTTCAAGGGATTTGAAAGTTGAGCGAAATTAACTTTTGAAAATGTTTTCACTGCAGCTCTTTTTAAGATTAAGAAAAACGTGACTGGCATGTGTCCATTACTGCAGACAGACTTATACAAACCCCTTTCCATGATTTTTCCCCATGGTTTTTACAGAGAATAAGATTGTGAACTGAATACAGTACTTTACTTTTTACATTGCTCTTATCAGCGATAGAGCCCATTATAACAAATTAACCTAAAAATGTAACCTATAAAAATATTAATCATAAAAATTGTGTTTTAAGTGAAAATGTTACCTTTTTACCAGATATATTCTACTCATTCCCCTATTAATGACAATACTCTATGATTTTTTTTTTTTTATTATTATGGATTTATTTATAAAGAATTCATACAGAGGTGATAAATATAACCATATTACATATAGTTACATAGTTAAATTGGTTTGAAAAAAGACAAAGTCCATCAAGTTCAAACCCTCCAAATTAAATTAAATTACACAATGATTTTGGTGGATGCTGGAACATTCTTCAAGAAGAAGAGTCTCTAACTCTTGTATGGGTGAAGAAAGTCAATCATCTTTGAAATCTTCTACGAAAACGTTAATGGAAGAAATGTTATCCTGGTGTTCATGAAACCTTAACTGAATTAGCCTTCTGTCCTTTAGGAATGTTATAGAATCATGGAGAAACCGTTGGTTCATATTCCTTGATCATATGATGACCATGAAAAATATCCATGAAAGGTTATCATGCCTACAAGACCAAAATGCAAGAAAAAGGGGGGACCATCAAACACCATGCTTATTGCTGATACACCTTTACTGAACCATGCCTACTGCTGTGTTAACCTTTACTGAGCCATGCCAAATTAACCTGATGAAGGGAGGTATGTACTGCTCAAAATGTTGTTCTCATTTGAGATAACATAATAAAAACAAACAGAGTAGTGAAGGTTGGTATGTGGAGTCATTGTGTTGGAGGCATTCTGGAATGACAGACATTGGCATACATCACCAAACGAAAATATGTCCTATCTATATAAACTGAGTGCTCCTGATATCCTACCCTCTCTGCTTCAATACCATACCCTTATGATTCCAACACCATGTTTATTTATTGCCAACAGAGATTGTGGTTTAAGGTAACATTTGGAAATCTCCAGAGGTACATGGAAAAAGAGACTTAATACTTAATTGCTTTATTGCTCAATTGTTTAGGAGTCAGCATAGTTATGAATATAGGTTTGCAAAAAGAAGCCCATTAAGTAAACTTACTGTTTTTAATAGGGCCAAAACTAGGGGTAAGCAGGAAAGCTACATGCCTTAGACACAACTGGGGGCACAACTAGAGATGGAGTAAACAGTAGGGGGAGGGATATAACAGAGAGGGGAAGTTTGTGGGGTCCATAGACAGAGGCATAACAGTTTGCCTGTGGACTCATGGTGGGGGCTGCGTGACCCAAATAAAGTAGGATTGCCTGAGCTCCAAAAATACTTGACTGAACAGGTTACAGAGGATTAACACAATCCTGCAGGGATTTTGAGGTCATATTTTTGGGAGGTAGTTATTAAGCAGTCTGCTGAGGTTAGCATATACTGTAGTATTCTTTAGCTGGGATGCAGTAAGCTGCCTGACCTTGCTTCCACCATTCTAAATATGGTGAGTGAATAGTAAGGTAATTATTATGTTCAGCTAATGCTCAAACCTTACATGAAATGGCTCGTTCATAGAAATGGAAACATTAAAAAAAAACCTGTAAATGCCCCCCATGGGGTTCAAAATGTACTAACAATGATATTTTTGCCATTAACAAGAACACTTCACTTAATAGAGTTAGCAATAGAACACAGAGCCATTTAAATCAAGGGCAGAATATGTTCTCTAAATGCATCATTTGCAAGAGGCGCGGAACATATGCTCCCATTCAGAATGAATTACTTCAAATGACGGACTGCTGTGGTTTTTTTTATATAAATATAGTGAACAACATACTTTCAAAAAGTGCAATTTACAGGTTGAGTAAGGTTAAAAAGTCCGACCTTACTATTTTACAAATTTCCAGCTATTGTTAGATTTTGCCACGATTCTCAGCACTGAAATAATTATATTAAAGCAATACTTAAAAGGCTCAACCCTGTGATATTGTTAATGGGCTTCACACTGAGATTTATTCCACACATTTTTTCTTGTTTCAGATCAGCAAAAATGGCTCATAATTCTCTTATTGTGGGGGTCAGAAGGGAAAGCACTGAAAAATAGGGGTCCCTCAGTTTAGGAATGGCAGGGCAAGACAAGCACAAGCTGAAAGGATTATATATAATAACAAATGAACTGTTTAAGGAGACATTAGGTAGGCTATATAAACATTTAGAAAAATCCATATCTGAAAGAGTTTTACAATTTCTGCTTGTTAAGTCAAGTTCTCCTAGTGAGTCACTTCTCAATGATGAACAGGAAAGGGAAGTTGAAGAAGATGCAGCCCACATACCAATCCCTTACATGGTTGGTGCAACCTGCCATGGCACTGTATAGGTCAAGAAACTGCCAAAACAAGCAATACAAAGGGATTTGGGGTTAATTGTCCCAACCCCTGACCTTCTTAAGGTAATTTTGTTGTCCAAACATGCACAATTTTCCCTTGTGTCTTTGCCATTAAAGTAAAAGACACCTTCAAAAAGACAGCACAGATGTTTTGCAGCCCTAAAACAGTAATGTTCCAGGTCTTCAATGTTGAACCCAGCAGCTGCCCATCATGGATTGTGTTTGGAAACTTTTGTACACACTCAGTGTGCTCTGGGTTGGAAATGACTGCAAGAAATTAAAATTCTGTATCTGCAGTTTCCTCTGGCAGCCCACCTGACTTTAATGGATTCTGTTCTCAAGCTAGCCTTGCTCACTAGTATTCTGACCTTGAATCAGACCCACCTCATTGACTCTAAGAGCAGTTCCTTATGTACTGTGAAGTGATATTGTTATGGGGTTTGTTTGGGGTTCTGAGCCTTTGTGAGTTTAGAATCCTTGCATATTATGCCTTTAGCAGCCCCCTTTGGCCTTGAGAGGAGCCCTCAGCTACTCAGATGCTGTCAGGTCTTAATTTGAGAGGATAAAAGCAAGTGTTCTGAATGAGCAAAGGGGCACATACATTTCCAAGGTTTAGGACGGAAGGCAACAGTTTGAGTAGTTGAGTAGTTTGAGTAGTTGACGAAAAGCGGGGTGGGGTTGGCACAGGCGGAGTTCAAGCAGGGTCAAACAGGCAGTGGTTGGTACAGGCGGAGTTCAAGTAAGGTAAATCAGGCCAGGGTTGGTACAGGCAGTGTTCAATGAATAGTCAGGCAGGCAAGGGTAAATATTGGTAGAGTTCAGAATAGTCAAAAGGCAAGTGTCAGGATCGGCATAGTTCAGAATTGTCAGGGAGGCCTGGGTCAGTTCAGAATAGTCAGGTGCTATGAAGAAGAAGCACCATGAGGCGGGCATCCTTGCAGGAGGAACGGCAGGCATTCCCACTCACCCACTGGACCACCAAGGTGAGTTATTAAGCATGATCTAGGAGAAAATTAATTTCATCGGTAAAAGATGATGCTATAAATAAGTAGATGTGGAGCTATAGAGGCCATCATCAGTGGAATCATTTCTCTCTGCTAAAGGGATGTGGTGGCCTTGAGATGGCACATAATATAATGTGTAGCATTTCTAGTAGACTAATTCTTTGTTGACAAAGTCTCGTATAAAAGAAAACAGAACCTATATAGATGTCCATGTGTACATGGATCAAGTTGGATACTGCTGAAAAAGAAAAGAATGCAGTTATATATAAATATATTGAGACACTACATATGTAGCAACAGTTATGGAAAACCCATCAGCTGCAGGAGAATTTGTCTATGCTGACACCTTCTGGAAAGGTCATCACAGCATCTAATTATTATATACCTATACCAGCAAAATCATGTGGTTATTAGGATATATTTTTTATTTGAATCCAGTTGAAATTACTATAGCTATCTGCCCTTATCTATGTTTAATATTAAAACAGAAGAGAACAAAAATACTCTTCTCTGCTTTTTAAAGACCTTATTAAAAGGGAATTTTGATTGTACCTTGGCTTGCAAATGATATCCATCTGCTCATTCACTTTTAGAGTCATTTTAGATACAGCAATTTTCAAACGAGCAGATAGAAAAAACCAAATTGCAAATTGAGGGCCAGTTTAATTTGAGGGAAGTCAAACCTCATCCTTGAGCTGTGATAGCTTATTAATTTAGCATTAAAGTCAGGGAATTGAACCGAGGACCTGGATCATATAAAATGCTTCATTTGGCAAGTGGACTTGTAATGTTGGTTCTGAGGGCCTTCTTTTAACTCATTGCTGCCTATGTCTATTGACTTTCATTAATGGAATTAGCTTGTGTATTCACAGGGGAGTTTGTTTTCATACTTCCAACATGCCCACTGCCAGGACCTTACAGTACTTACAGTGCTTGTAAGCAGCACTAACTATTCACATTGATGTCACTTCTCCATGATGACCTGCACATGAATATGGAGGTGCCATCTTGAAAGTGGCACCAATGAGAAATAGAGCACCACTGGGTTCTCCTCACAGCCCACCATGTAACTTCATCTGTGTCAGTGAAGAATCTAATAGCAAGGCAAAGACATTTGTCTACATACGGTACATCAATTCACACAAATGAACTGATTTGCTCACCAGTAGTGATGACCACATTCTTTCTTCAGGCATGTATTCAAGGTGAAAAAAAATTGCCTAGACAAAAAGTCACTGCAAGAAAAAATACCTTTAATGGATTTTGAGGGAGAAATAACTTGAGAAAAAAAGTGCATTGACTTTAATGCCTTTCGACTGAAAGTTGCCTCAAAGATTATATATTAAATATACTCTAATGGGTGAAAAAAAATTGTTGCATGTCAAAAATGTGTTGTGCAATTTGTCAAGCATCAAAAAAGAGTTTGTAGCACAATAGACTTTAATGCATTTGGGTCAGATTTGCTGATCACTACTCACCAGAAAGTTTTAAAGTTCATATTAGTAGTTATCATCTTCAAACTTCAGCTCACCGTGTTGCATTTAGGTCAGATTCAGCCATCACTACTCACCAGAAAGTTCTCAAAGTTCATATTAGTGGTCATCATCTTCCAACTTCAGCTCACCTTGTTGCATGGGCAAATTAATTAATTAATTAATCTAATGACTTCCACAACACACCCTAAATTTTGAACCCACTCATTTAACCATAATTTTATGTGTCATACAAATCTATATTGGGGGGGCTGGGCATTTTGACAAAGAAATAAAAAAAAAATGTTGTGAGACATTTTGCCTTTAATTATGGAAATGCTCATTCCAGGGCATGATATACAGTATCTAATAAAGTTAAGTCTTAAGCAATTGGACTTGTTGCCACTCATCTGAGCGTCTTCTTGATGAAGCCATGAGCTTGAGTCGTTAAGTCCAGTTGATCTACTAGATACTTGCTTTTAACCTTTGCTCATTTCTCTTGTCATAATGATAACAAAATGATGACCTGGAATAAATGTTCCCTAATAACAATTCCTATTTGTTTGCTCAAAATCAGCTCAATTTCAGTCAAATCTGAATAATATCTGCCCATTCCTTCCTGACTTCTTTGTCCTTAGAAATATCATTATGTTCACATCTTATATAAGCATCATTTTATCTTGGATGTGAGGGGACAACAGAGATAAAAGCTCAAATCTTGCATCTCACAGCCGGCACGACTGACAATATCCCGGCATACTGCTGATTCACATTACACACTTCCTCTCCTGTTTATAGCCTGCCTCGCTATGTGTCGTCTGCAGTGCTCCAGATATAAATAAAGAGGCAATATTACTGCAGAATTTGAATAAAATGCCTCTTTTTCTCCAGCAAATTCAATAAGAGAAATCTTTTTTTCCAAAGACTTCTGTGATGGAATATTGCATGCATTTATCTAGTACCGGCAGTTCATAAAACACATCATTTTACTGAACTGTTTTTTCTATTCTTTTTGTCAGTCTACTTGTGTGCAAAGATATAATAATCCAAAGATGATAATATAATTGAGCTGGGGGCGTCATTCGGAGTGTGGATGATTAGCTCCCACTTTGGTGTGCTCTGTGCCATGGTCTTCTGGGTATTAAAAGTGCTACAAGCCAATCAAATTGCAGGGATTCCTCCCATGGTTTTAATAGATGCTCCTTCCCTTCAGCTACATACAAGGATATACATTGCGGCATAGGGTGGGAGGAAAGATGGAGATCTGGGGAATGTACAGGGATAGAGGTCAATATGAAGACTTAGTAAGTGGAATTGAATGTTTCTTTGCTGTCATATGGTTTTCCTGGTTGACAGTTAGCTCTACATAGGTGTCTATTATGTGGTATACAGGGGCAAAGACTAGGAAGTAGAAATTAAAGGGTCACCACTTTCTATGCCTTGATTTCCCCTTCACAAATCATTCTAGGACAGATATAATTTGACTCTTCCTGTACCCCCAAAAAAGCAAAGGGGCTACAGCTGGGTAGAAGTTTTGCAGTACCACCTTAATAAATACTGAAACAAATGAGGGTTCATTAACTATGACTCCAACTACACAAGCAATAAAGCATGTCCTTAGTGTTCCCTCAGGAGGACTTGGATGGCTGGACTTGCACCTAGCACTGGATAAGGTGGCAGGCAGTGCTATATTCATGGGGCACAGGTAACAATACAATGTCAGCACCCATCCTTGTTTATCCCTGCTATACAAGAAGCTATAACCCCCACATGTGTTGTCTAGGAATAAAGTCTCAAGTGAAACATAGAATTATTATCCTGTATTTGAGCCATTTATTTTATTTTTTTCTGAGCAGAACCCTGTATATATTCATATTCATGTGATTTATGCTTCATAATTGCTGCTGTGTGTATATTGATGCACTTATTATTTTCTAAAGCAGCCCTTAGGGATATCCCCAAGCATGAGTGTCAAAATACAAAAATCTATCTAGATTCCAAAATCTAACAGACTTGTGGCTGTTCATGCCTTTAATTGGGGTTTTCTCTAGGGGCCCATGTTGTACTAAATCTCCCCATGACCTGCAAACAGGGGTAGATTCACCACATTGATAATTTTTTTCAGAATGCAGGTATTGATTTTCCTTTTACTTAGATGTAGTGATGTTGGCTTCCTTTGTAATGAGGTCACTACTGCATTGCGTTCAGCAAAATCTACAAAAGACCCTTTCTCTAGCTCACAGCAGGAGGTGGCAATGTAATATGTAGGGAGGAACAACAGCAATTATTGGAAACTGGAGGGGGAGAAAAAGAGAGAAGGAATGAGAAAGAAAGGTGATATATCAATATATAGAAAGAGACAGATAATCATGAGAATGGAAGGGATATATAAGTAGATAGAGTATCCCAGTTGCACTAAAGGGCATGCAAAGCAACTTGTATTGTGACCTTCACCTCTGTTGGGAAACCTAACCTAAAATGACTAAGCCAAAAGCTTCCCATTTGTCTAGAACATATCAGTGGTCAGCTATCTTGCACCAATCACATCTTAACATTAGACTGGAGGGACCCTGGGAAATATTTTCATTGTATTGACTTACCCCAAGTGTGTTATTAATATGTATGCAATGCTATTTCACTTTAGGCTAGGAGTAAAAGTAGCAACCACTCTTGGTGTGTATCAAGCACACAGGGACAGGGAGGAAGGCTGTCTTTTAAGCTTGAAAAACATATATTTACAGTGAGTAGAGAGTGTTAAGAATCAGAAGCATTATCCAAGGTGAAACATGGAAAGGCGGTGGAAGCCCATCTTTAAGTACTGTAGTTTTAATGCACTGTATTGTTTTGTTTCTCCAGCAGCCCTTGTACAAACGTATATGGTATTCTTTCTTCACATGTGTTTGTTCCCCTTTAAATAATATTGCTGAAGAGAATTAGCAAGTTTATTAAAAGCAAAACTAATAAAAACAACCGTCAGATCTCTCTGGTGGCTTAGATTCCCAGTCCCATGCCCTCCATGGTTTGGAACAGATCAATAGTAATTACCAGGTAACATTAGCTTTTCTTAGATCCCATTGGCTTCCGTTCAACTGGTTGAAGAGGTCTCTCTCCTGAGCTTGCACATAACATAAGTGAGAGCTTTGGTTCAATGGATCAAATGACTGATGAAAGCCACATTATTACACAAAGAAAATTGCACATCAGTCAAGACATCACTGGACCCTTTCAACCAACTGTTCCCAAAACCATGGGGTCAAAGCAGAGGCTGGAGGCCCAGCCTGAAAACATTTTTGGGTATCATTTGAGGAAAATTACAAAACGTTGATCTAGATCAGGGATCTGCAACCTTGGCTCTCCAGCTGTTAAGGAACTACCTAAAAACACTTACTCTATACTGGATAGGTAGATGATAGATAGATCTTTCACCCAGTAGGTGTCATTTAGGAAGACCAGATCAATAGGTCACTAAGGAGTTCAAAAACATGAATACAGCACTACCAAAAGCAGGCAGAACTGTATTCATGGGGCTGTAGAAGGTCTCTGTGCCTTGGACCCTGCTTTCCAATAAATGAGCCAAATTGTATATATATATATATATTATAAATATTACAAAGCAGTAAGGTATTGGAGGAGCCTGTGCTGTATTTCAGCCATATTTTTGTGGAAACCTTCAGTCCCAATTCGAAGCATGTCATGAATCATTTTTGACTTGTCTGTACATAGATTGTTATTAATGAGCTCTGATGGCTAATGCAGTGAATAAAATTCACGTTTTACATGTTTACAAACCATTTTGCAGCTGTTTATCTACCTTCTGCCTTGCAAGTCATTAACACATTAAAGAAATTGCACGGTTGATTATATATACTCACAACCATCATTTCTAGTGAAAATATGTATTTAAATGTGTATGTAAATTTGAGAGACTTGCGTAAATCTATGGAACCTCTGGGATTTGACAAGCTTTAAATGCTGTTCCATGTTTGAGTGTTTTCCTTAATAGTTCATTAAACCATATCATATAGCGCTAATAGTCTGCCCCACTACAGGCAATTATTGCTAGTGTCACACCAAATTATATTTCTAGAAAGATGAGAGCAGTTTCATGTCATGTGCTCTTATATAAAATAAATACATTTATATAGCGCATGTGTATTCATATTTCCTCGACAATAACAATGTAATCATTGCATTTAAGGGCTTGGCAAGCATTGCCTCATTAGCTGATTTAGAATACTTAGTATTCCACACAATTACTGTTATTTAATGGACTTCAATCATGGGCACTTGCACACTTAATTTTAAATAGAATTTAGCACTGGACTCTTCTTTCACATGCATGGCAGTTTTGGTCTCCATTACACAATAAAGACATCATGGAAGCAGAGAAACTCAGGGAACATCTCATTGATGAAAATAGTTTGGCCAGCTTTGGATTGGTTGGGGAAAATGATTAAGGGAGATTTAATACCTCTCTAGTTCTTTATTTGCCAACAGATGTAGTGGGCACATGGACGGTAGAAGATTAAGAATGGCGACACTTTGCAGGTATGTCCTAAAATGTTTGGTTAGACAGTGATCCCCAACCAGTGACTTGTGAGCAACATGTTACTCACCAATCCCTTCCATGTTGATCCCAGTGTCCTCAAAGCAGATGCTTCATTTCTAATACCTGGCTTTGGAGCAAGTTGGGCAGTTTGTCAGGGAGTTTGTTTGCACCTGTCTAACCTTTACAAAATTGTCCTAAGGCAGGCTCAGGGAGGGCAGACGCTTCCCATGGATCAGGAGGGCTAAAACTAGGTGCCTACAGCTTCTTGCAGACTGTGTGTACACATTGGGGCTACCAAACAGCCAATCACAGCACATACTTGGCATCCCTTGGAACTTTTTCATGCTTGTATTGCTCCCTAACTCTCTTTACATCTAAATATGGCTGCCAGGTAAAAAAAAAATATTGGGACCCCCTGCTTTAAGAGATACAGTGAATGAGTGGGTGCTTTTCTAAATAACTAAATCACACCTCTGAAGCATATTGCACTTTTTTTTAATGTCCCCAGAGCTCACTCCTCCCTGGTAGCTCATAGGTGTCACAGGGACCTGTCTGTAGCTTTGTATAGTTTAAATGGGTTCATTCCCACTTTAAGGTCCAGACTTTGGCTAGGTAGTCCCTTGAAGTTTTGATTATGCTCCCTAGAGCATTAGTATAGAGATACAAAATTACTTTGATTTGTTCATACCGTAGTTCCGAGAATATCTTGGACAGAAAATACATGTTCACCCCAAGGTTAGGTGTATCCAGTGCAGCAGATGTTTTCACCTTACCTCGTCTTCATACTAAACCACCCACCAACACTTCTCCAAACTTCCTGTCCTCAAGGGTGGACAGTGCCCCAGTTTGGGAAGCACTGCTATAGGGAACATTTTCTAATAATATTAAATAGTATGATAATTAGTATATCTTTTTCATGTACTTTTGGTGTGTTCATTTACCTACAGCACATTATGTAGCCACCCAAATGTCCTTGTACAGTTTCTCAGAACAGTTGGCATGGTCTACACAGTCTATGCAGTAGTATTTAATAGCTATACACCATCTTTGCTAACCCAGGCAATGCCCTTGCTATTCCAACAAACCACAGTAACATTAGTGGTGCATTGGCGCAGAATACTTGTTAAGCATCATGGAGCCCCAGACAAGAGCCTTCCATGATAATATTTGTCTTTAGCCAGAGGAAAACAGTCACGCTTACATATAGATTCTCATTACGCTCCTCATAACTGCTTTCTGCAAAGATATTCGGTCCGAGTGATGATTATAGCTCTCACGGTGAAGACATTGGTGATGACAGATTGTCTTGTTGTGGAGGGAGGAGATTGGAAACAAACAAGTGAGAAAGTGCACAAGCCACTGGTCTTGCCGTGTAATAGAAGCAACCTTGTGAGAGCTTTAGAATTGAAAAACAATCTTCACATTTGATGGTTTAAAAAATATAACTTTGGGGACATCATGAGCTCCTTGACAGGAGATTTGAAGCAAAAAGAATAAAAAACATGACATGCCATTTTGAGTCTAGTGTACCTGTGCTTTACTGTATATCTTATGTGCTGTATTCTTTCTTTGTCTTTATATGTGCTTCATTTACCATAACTGTAGATATTTTATATGACTTACATATTGTTTATAATACATATACAAGTATTGGATCTGTTATCTGGAAACCCATTCTCCAGAAAGCTCCCATAGTCATCTTTTTACCCAATTAATCCAAATGTTTATAATTGATTTACTTTTTCTCTTTAATAATAAAACAGTGTCCTGTACTAGGTCCGTACTAAGATATAATTAATCCTTATTGTAAGCAAAACCATACTATTTGGTTTACTTTGTGCTTACATGATTTTCTAGTAGACTTAAGGTATGAAGATCCAAATCAGGCAAAGATCCGTTATCTGGAAAACCTCCGATCCCTAGTATTCTGGATAACAGGTCCCATTCCGCATATTTATGTCCATACATAAAATATTTGCAGGATATATTTAATTTTCAAAAATTACTATGTTAAGTGACTGTAGTTGTTGCCATGAGTGTGGACATAATCTAAATTTCAATGCTTGCATTGTCCCATTTCCCATTCCCATGGGTCATGACCATGGGTCAAGGGCCTCCTTCAGGCCTGACCAATAACGATGTGTAAATAAGGAAAAACTTTTCAACTTACTCCAACATCCAAAACTTTAGCCCAAAAATATTTGCCATTGTAGGACCCACGTCCAGCCTGTACCTCTTACCCTCTATGCTACTATGCTAATCTTTAGTAGCAAAGGTTGGGTGTACTTCCAAAGTCACGTACCCAGCCCTAACCTGCAATGGTTGGCCAAATTTCAACTCCAACCTGCCAACCAGTGGTCAACCCAAGAACCCTTGAAATTCTATATGGAATAATTTCTACAGAAATTGTGCAAGGTTCTGGGGGTTTGCCTGCAAAAAGTTATTTAGCACTAGCAATAAACATTTCAAATAAGACTTCTATTGATCCTTAATACCCAACTTCCGTTTCTTATCAGTTCTAACAGGACATTTTATTTTAATGATACTTAACCTTTAACCCTTGTAACTGCTTATCTAAATTGATTCTTTCACTGAAGATCTCCTCCATGCCCAGCAAAAGAGACTTAAAAGTGAACCTGGGTCATGACCTAGCTAATTCTGTACTATTTTGGATTGCTAACCAATTAAATGATTATTTTATCTCATTGACTTCAAATAAGTGTCAGTGACCTGTGTGCTACTATAAACAGAACATGAACCCTGCTCCAATAGGCTTTATATAGTCATTACTCATAGTTAAAGGTACAAAGGTTAATTAAAAATGTAAATGTTCTTTTACAAATAAATGATTAATAAGGGTTTACCAAATTGTAATTATTTAAAAAATTAATTAAGACATGCCCAGGAACTCTGATTTTACCTCCTTTCATGTATTTATTTCTCTACAGTTCTAATGAATATATGCAAGCCATTTGTGATTCTTTTTCATCCAAATAAAATTTTGCTGATTTAAAAATGAAATATAAATTTCTACCACAGTGTAGCTGTGCCACAGGTTTATCACAAGACAAACAGTGCTGGCAGTTACCCGAAAGATGGGGAAAAAAACACGGATTGCATAAATTAATATTTTTCATATAATTGAAATTCAAAATATTTCAATAGGTTTTTGAAGAATTTGTCTAATTACAATTAAAAAGGCAAAACTGATGGGCAAAATTTCTAACACCTGTAAAAAAAACATGGAAATGCTGCATCTACATTTTCATGATCATTTTGGTTCCCATTGAAGTTATTCTGTTGCAAACCTATAAATCAGCGCTGTCCAACTTCTGTGTTATCGAGGGCTGAGGTTTTTCTGGTCTACATGCACAAAATGTCTCAGGGTCTTGAATATATTGATAATGGGTTGAGTGCAGAGGACCTCTTGTCTACATAGTGGAGGGCTGATAATGGAAGCCAGTGTTGACCACTCCCTGTTTTTAAACCAC
>JAMBMQ010000019.1:175715-343377 GCA_024363595.1 Xenopus borealis | reverse complement strand
ATATATATATATATATATATATATATATATATACCTTTAGATTTTCATCAGACAATTTTCTCAAGTCTTTTTTTTTCCTCAGATCATTCATCAAAGCAGAGAAAATAACTACAAATAATGGTATTTTCTACAGGATATGGGTAATGATTCATAAAATAATTGCTAGTAATTTACACGGCCAACGAGTTTACAAAGTTTTCATCGTTCACCTTCAGAATCACTCTTGGACATGGAGAAGAATAATTGCAGTTTACAATGGACAGTGCAAAAAAATACACAACAAAATGTATATTTGTTTGTGTATGCCAATGATGAATCACCTGGATTCTTTAATAGCCAAAGTATGGAGTCACTTCAATTGCAGGATTAAACCACTGATAATCTCTTGCATATCCTTTCAATAATACTGCTCAATTCCCCTTGATGGAATAAATCTCATGCCTCAAATTTGCATTCAAAGACGCTTCCTCATCTGGGATTGTACTATAAATAGGGTGCCCACCTCCAAAGAAGGACTTAAGCCAATAATTTCAGTTGACCTGTTTTATTGAAGAGAAGCTGATAAAGCAAAATAATAAAGTCTACACGTGTTCCATTGCAGGGACTGTTTAGGTAAGAGACTACTATGGTGTCTCAATATATTTGACTTCTATAGAGGATATAAAGCATCCAAGTGTTTACTCCACCCAAATATTGCATGATTTACTATCTAATTTATTATAGACTAGACATTAAGACCGTTAAATTAACGGGCGCTAGAACATATGGAGTCAAACATTTATAAAAACAGAATTGATTGTTCTAGGCGAATTTTCGCCTGCGCTACGCAAATTCACTAACGTGCGAATTTACGCTCTGGTCGGTGAACGGTAACGTATTTACGTTTTTCAGACTATCACCCACAACGGTAAAACACGCCACAGCGTAAAGGTGCGAAGTTGCGCATCTATCTACTTTGCTAGTGTAAATTTGCCAGAGACGGTCCGTGGGGCAAATCTGCAGTAGCGCAATTCCACACACACAGGGACTGGACGCAGAGACACTTGAACTTTACATTACGCCCGTTAAATTAACGGGCGCTAGAACATATGTAGTCAAACATTTATGAAAAAAGAATTGTTCTAGGCGAATTTTCGCCTGCGCTACGCAAATTCACTAACGTGCGAATTTGCGCTCTAGTCAGCGAACGGTAATGTATTTATGTTTTTCAGACTATCACCCACAATGGTAAAACATGCCACAGCGTAAGGGTGCGAAGTTGCGCGTCTATCTACTTTGCTAGCGTAAATTCGCCAGCGTAAATTCGCCAGCGTAAATTCGCCAGAGACGGTCCGTGCGGCACATGCGCAGTAGTGCAATTACACGGACACAGGGATTGGACGCAGAGACACTTGAACTTTATTATATAGGATGATTAAAGCATGACAGAGTTGGACTCTTAAAACGACCCCACACAACAACATGTTCTAAACTTAAACTATAAGTTTATAATCTATATATATATAAGGGTAAACCTTAAGTGAGAAGGATCTTGGGGTTTTTATAGATAACAAGTTGTCTAATTCTGGGCAGTGTCAGGCAGTAGGGGAGGAGATTTGATGAATATCTTAAGGAAAAGAGAGTTGTTTTGGATATTTTATTTACATACTCGATTACCACATGGTTTAAACTACGAATTTGATGTTACATGCTTCACCTAATTTGTGAAATGGCAGTGATAGGGTTAAAACAGGCTCTGAATTGGCAGGGTTAGAGTTAAACATTTGTATAATCACATGTATGTGGGATCTACTTCAAATACACTTCAAAGTTTAAACTGTATTCTTATTTCAACAGAATGGCATTAAGCACTTCTTTATTCAAGAATATTGATTATGCATATGTAAAGAAACTGTTTATAAATGAATGTAGACCTAATTGATCTTTTAAACTGCATCACTAATAGGATGTGATGTGGCGATTCACGATTGGTTTTAGCTTCGGAGGGTGGGACCTCTGTGGGTTTAAATATTGGATTTGTTTGTGTAATGATTCAAGCCTATGATTAAGTACTAGGGGGTACGAAACGCGTAAGGCGAAGGATCAAGGGGTCTGTATTTGAACTTTTTTACTGATTTATATGATGAATAAATATTGAAATTTTTTAAACATTTCTAATGGGACTCTTTGGAGCTTAATCTTTTTGAAAGTTTGTCCATGTGCCCTTGTGGACTGGGGGCTTGTGCTCTGGGGAGTCCGTGACCACTTGGAGACTGGTCGTGGTAGCCGTTTTTTTTTTTTTTCCCTTAAATTTTGTCTTTTTTCAACCCAATTTAACTATGTAACTATGTAGGAAATGGGAAGTTCACATGTCTGGGGATGGATGAATGGTATCCTTACTCATAGCATATATTTAAAAGAAACTAGAAGCTCCAAAAAATAGAATAGAAATGTTACACCAAATGTTTTGGGACTTTGTATCAGCCTCAAGTCCATCACAGCCCTTCAGCAGGAAAGAGCCTTCAGAGATAACATCAGTAGCTACTGTATCTGTCTTCTTTTCTGCTGATTCACAGCACATGCCTGTGAAGCATCCCAATAGTGTCTTTGACTTTCTGATTATGTTTTGATGACCCAGAAGCTTATGTTCTCAACAGCAGCCCAGTGGACACTGAGCATATGCAGTAGCAAGTATTTGTCCCTAAGCAAGATTTAGTGATTAGTCAGTAGCTCCTACTTTAAAATATGTTATGGAACATAAGTATGGTATTGTATACAGATTGGACATGGGTTTCAACTGCATTCATTTTCAATTGCATGTCTTCTCACAAATGGCAGGTGTATATGTTGCTTGTACTGTATGTAGTTGGGCAATTTAACCTGCAGAACCAGTGTCTTTGCATATTTTGTATATAAAATTATGTTACATATGTGTAGCTCAAACACATACATCCAATGAAACCCACCCTTAAGCAAACACATTCTTCCAGTTGAGTCAGACACCATAACATCAGCAGTTTGTCAGCTATTGTATAATGATTCTCTACCCTTATTTAAAACATCAGTAGGTGGCAGTGTGAAAGCTTCACTATAAACCTACAGTGTAGCATTGATAGAATTCTAGGAAAGTTCTGAGGGAAACTCTGGTGAGCTGAATTGCAATTCATTGTCAGGCTCCAATGTCCATGTTAGTATGGTTTCATCCCCTTGTATTAAATAGGGGTGAAGACATTAAGAACTTATAAAGGAAAGGCCAGAGTTTCAAATGTAAAGGTAGAAAATAAGAAACAAAGGATGGAGACTAATGTTTGATAAAGGGCAGGAGTCCTGTTGGAACCACAACACCAAGGATTGGCAATAGTAATCTTTAGCTTTAAGAAAATAAAACTCTAAAATCTTATCTCTTCATTTTTAAATAACCTATTCTCAAAGTATCTAAATCAGATAGACAGACCAAGGCTGCATGCAAATGAGAATTTACCTTTCCGCCTCAGCTCCTTCCTTCAAAACATCAAGCTTACCTACAAGCCAGACAAAATAAAGTAACAGTTAAGAAAACATCCCTGGTACTCTGATGTGACTGACAGTGTCAAAACATGAATTCAAATCAATCTAGCCTTTGGAAATGACAGAATATAAAATACTCTGGGTGGAAATGCCTTTTTTTTTATCAAAACTCCATCATAGTCTTGAATATATTTGAAGATTCCTTGTGCACAAATAAAGGCAGACAAACCATCAAGTTTAATAGAACATCCCTGTGAAATGTATTGTTCCTTTTGACAGATAACGGTTCTCCTATCATACTTTTTATTAAAAAAATAATAATTTTAGCATATTTTTTCATGCCTGATAGAATCGGTAACTTTCATAATGCCCACTGAAACTGGATAACTAGCAATATTTAGTTTGCGGTCTCATTTGTCAGAATTCCACCACTTTTCCACTTTTTTCAGTTTGTTGATAATCCAACAAAGTGCAATAATAACTGGTACTTTATAGAAATCTAGTTGTGAGCACTTGTGCACTATTACAACATATTCAGTTGAGGAATAGACCAATATTAAATACTAAATACTAAAGGTGCAGCTTGACTTAAAGGATGGAAAGCAAAGAGCTGTGCCTTTCTATAAATACATTGCTGCCTTTATTCAACAATGTTGCATTCATAGGGGTGGGCAGTGGTGGACAGCATGAGTATCTGCTGGAATGTCATTCCATCTGTGTTATTGAGTAGGGCATGCTAGGTAGTGCCATAATTGCACTTTGGGTATCATCCGATCTTACTGTCCATGTTCTGGGTATGCAGATTCCCCTGGGTGCCATGCTGTGTTTTCAGGCAAGCCTTGGTCACTAGTTCTCTGGCCTTGAGGCAGAACCACTTTTTGGCTCGAAAGAGCAGTTCTTTCTTTTTTCTGTTATGTGAACAGATATCTCTATGCTCTCCCACCAGTAACTCCCTTTTACTCCCATAAATTCTCATGTCATATGTTTCCGTTTATTAAATTCTGTGATTCCCTTGTTCGGGTTTCAAATGCCACGAGCTTGATTCAAATAAACTTTGTCTTTTACCTCAAGTCATCTCAAGTTCCTGAATTTCTACGACACAACCCTACCCTTTTGGGAGCGTGAAACCTTGAAAGGCCAGTATATTAAACTATCAAAGTTAAATCAGACAGGATGTAGCTGAACTATTACAATGTCAAGGGCCTAAGAAGACAAAAAGAGAAGAGTAAGTCTCAAGATTGGGGAATATAACTAATGGGTAAAGTTCAAACAAGGCTAAGATGTGGATAAGTGATGATCAAGACCAGGTTATAATCATGCAGGGCCATGACCATGACATCAGCTACTCTAATAACAGATATCTACAATTTGGCTCAACTGGATGGGACTAACTGGTATTTATTATCTGTGTTCTCTAGAATTACTGGACATGTCATCGGTGCATAATAGCACAAATTTGTCAAGATTTGTAAATCAAGTGTGAGGAGTGAGCAGGACATGAATTATGAATTTAGTACAAATCACTAACAAGGAACGAATTTCAAATTAGCAGTGGGCACACACTGCAGATCAGCAATGATTTGTGATTCAGCAGCAAATAAAAGGTCTACTACTATCTATGTAATTGATCTCCTATTCCTGCCAAGTTGGTTTATGGTTAGACAGAATCTTTTTAAAGAATTCAACTATGTAAGACAAGTCCACTAGTAATTCTCTCTGCTTGTGACTTAATGAAGGAAGAAGCTACTCAATCTCTACTAGCAGCCATTGTTCTCTCAATAAGGATTCACCAAGACAAGTTGCTACCGAATAGTGTGAGATTAAAATTGCATTGGTTTTTCTACGTCTAGCTAAATATTTCTAGTCATGTTTAATAACACAGTAAACAAGAGCCATTATATTAGTGCATGTGTGTAATAACAGCGTGAGTGTAATTACATTAGTATGCAAGAGCAATAACATAGAGGATGGCTTTCATTAAATTAAAGTGGATGAGTTTTACTATATTAGGGCACACGCACAACAACCTTGCATGTGATTTTCATTACATTAATGCCTATGTGCAATAACCAAGTGAATAAGCGTCACTACATTAGTGTTGTTTTATAAAGCCCATGTGCAATGACTATGCAGTTGAGTGTAATTAGAACCATGAAGTTAATTGGTAATTTAAAATCAGAAGGAACCCTGTAGAATGTATGTAGGTGGGTAGAGATGGAAGGAAAGGAAGGGAGGAAGAACCAGTTAAAAAGAGAATTTGTTGGATTAAAGGCCAGCTGGAAATCCTTCCCATTTCTTGAAGAATTGTTTTTTCTCCATAAGAGCACCCCATCATCACCAGCCATCCTATCAATTAGCAAACTGGAATTGAGTGTGACGCTTTGACACATGTTGAGATTAATTGATGTTGTTATTCTACGAAATCTAATGTACAAAGAAATATAATAATCTAAAGCATTGTCTGAAAGATTTTGTATATGTTTCAACTTGGACGTGTGAAGCTCTGATACCAGTACTTACAGTTACTTTCTAACACTTTATCTCAGCCTTTTAATAAATTATTCATCAGAGCACTCCAAAGTCTTTCTACCGTAGGCAGACCAGCAGAAACAGCAGTGAGGACTTTGGAAAGGGGAATACTAAAGTATTGTGACAGGTTTAAAATGTCTCTTTTACTTCATATTTGAAGAATGATCCATTCTTATAGGGCATTTGCCTTTTCTTTCTACCTTTATACACTGTAATAAGAGATGCACGTCTATAAGAATAATGACTAGACTATCCCGTTTTCTATCCCTTTGTTAACTGGTTTAGGCCGATCTCACATATTTTCTGAAGAACTGGCAGCTTAGTCTGTTGGATACAAACACACAGCAAGGGGGGAGGGAAAACAATGAAGGAACATCAGACTATGTCCTGCCTTAAAGCTAAGACTGAGCTTCTATTCCAACAGCCAGCCAGGTGATTTATCAACAACTGCAGGGCAATATTGTCCTCACTTAGTTCCTAAAGCACCTGGATGGATAAAATGGATATCAAAATACCTGGAAACCCATTACAGCTTCACTTATTCTCTTCACCCAGTTTTTATCCTACTTTTCATTCTAGATATTGTTTCTGATTCAGAACACCACTGTATATCAGTTGTGACGGGAGAAAAAAACTGCCAGGCATGGATATATAGCAAAAATCTCAAAATCGTTTCACACATAGAAATTGTCGTGCATCAAAATTATTCGGAAACCCATTGACTTTAATGCATCTGCACTTATAGTCATGTGTATAAAAATTGTCGCTGGGGTCAAAATTGTCGTGAATTTTTCACAGTTTGTTAAAATTTTCAGCGAATTGAAATGAGACAGATTCACCCATTACTATACATCAGAATAGAGAGGGAGATACTGTATCTTTAAATAATATTAGGTGAAAAATAATGATATCTCAAATTAATTTCACATATCTAGATTTTTACAAATTGATTCATTGAGTCATAGAGGGAATGGTCTTTGTATAGAATAATCAGTGAAGGAACTTATGTAATAACTTATTTAAAATAATGCAGGCACAGATTAGTGACATCAAGGGCATGAGGGAAAGTCTAATAAAACATCAGATAAAAGAAAAACAGGGGTTATATACAGTACATATAGTAAGAATAAGCTACCTTTTAAGGTCTTTTTAGTTTACATGGACATTTCAAGACAAAAATATATTGCCCAAAAGCTTTCTTCATTTTTGTCAACATTGACCTTCTTCATGTCTGCTATTCAGGACTTCCAGACTAATATTTAAGTAACTTTATTGTGTTAGGTATGGGGATACCTGCCTGTCCAGCATCTCATTCTGAAAACCAACCAAGGTACCAAACAAACCAACAAACCAAGACAACAAAGTCACTCTTCAAACATGTTAGAATAGCATCTTGTCTTCTGGGAGGACCTCCACAACATCTTAGAACATTGTTGGTGGATTTGCTTCAATTCAGCCATAAGAATAGTATGTGAGGCTGGTCATTGGTGTTGGGGTTGAGGCCTGGCTCACTGGTAATGTTCTAGTTTATTCTACACATGTTCAGTTGAGGGGTGAAGGTTGAGGTAAGGGCTCAGTATTGTCAAGTTCTTCCACTCCATCTCAGTAAACTGTACTGGCCTAAGAAAAGAGGCTTCCTCAAACTATTACAGAAAGTAGAATGCATGAAAGTATTGAGAACAATATTGTGGTAGGCTTTGCTTTCAATAAACTAAGGAGCCCAAGACCATTATTTGTTCTACACCAAACTTTGGCTTAGAATATGCAATAACGGAAGGTAATGTTCTCCTGGTATCTGCCAAAACCAAACTTCTAGATCCTAAAATGCCATTTATCAATCTACACAAGAGGATACATTTTCAGTGGCTGTGACCTTTACACCACCACAGCCAATGCCTGCCTTGAACAGTGATCACCCCTAAAAATCCAATGCCACCCTCTAATAGTTCTTGTGCTAACTTCCAGAGACAGCAGATGCATATTAATTATTATTAGGTTGAAATCTTTTGGATATAGCGTGTAGAAGCATATCCTGCCATTACTTTAGATATTATATGACTTTATCTAGGAGAACGATAAACATAGCAACTCTACTTTTATTAAAGGAGACATATACATTTTTTAAAGGGGATGCATCAGTAACTTCTGGCATGTTGTCCAACCATTAGTCTGGATAGAACAGCAGGGATACCTATGTAACAAATGTATGATACTAGCGGCACAAAATGCTAAAATAACAATACTCAAAATTTCACCTTAAGCTGTCCCCTTTAATGAATACAAATAGGTAAAATGCATATATATCATTTATATCCTAACTTTATTCACTTTTAATTGTGAATAAAAAGGCTTGATTTTTATCCATGCAGAACAAAGCTTCCAGCTGCCCATCTTTCCTTATGGCACTTCACTTTAAATAAAGCTGTCAACCTAAATCAATTATCTTGCCATGCATGTCACAGATTTTTTTCACCCCCACCACCCTTCTAAAACTCTTGTTGCCCTTTTGAAAAATGTGTAAGAGGAGAAAATGAAACTTTCTAACAGTGCATACCGTAGGTGTTTCATTGTTCTACCAAGATAAATGAACAACTTCTGGCAGCCTCTGACAGCTATGTATTCACATTTACATCTTTAAAGAAGAGCGATATGGAAAAAGTAAAGTGTTTCAACCAAAAAAAATCCATCACTTGAGGATTACAAGTTGATGCCAAAAGAGGGAGAGACTTCTATATGTTCTGTCAGTGCTGGTTTCTGCCTCCCGTAGAACATCACTGATACCATCGCATTCCGCCTGTGCTGTTGTCTGTGCGTAAAACACATTTTCATTAAAGGGTCTTTCATTGCTACCTTGAAGCAGGTCGCTTGGCTTTATAGCCTCATAAACCTTTCTCCTGTGGCCTTGTTACTGAGACGATTCATGGCTTCCTGGCATTGCTCCATAGAAGGCTTCAGAGTTCTACAGAAATCTCTTCAATTCACATTGATGAGATATTTTGTTCAACTTTTACACTGTGTCTTAATAACCCCAAAACCCATCAAAAGAAACAAAACTCTTTATGATGATAGATGTTCCCCACAACAGAAAGATCTTTGCTTGCTACAGAGCTCGTTAGACTTCTATGTCTATTATTTTATTGTTCATATTGCTCCCCTGCAGCTAACGTTTTTTTTTTTTTATAATTCATGAAGTATATGTTGTAATAAAAGGTATTTACTAGACTGTATATACATATGTGGAAGCCAGTTTTCAAATTGTAGGGACGAGGTTGGATTGATTTGTATTTTTTGGGTAAGTCATTATATACTGTCACTGGTCATGGGTCACTGTTACCCCAATGCTTATATATATCTGTTATATAGGGGGAGATTTGGAATGATTGCTTATTTTGCCCTGATTATACATGGAACTATAGCAGGGTGTCTGTTACCCCAATGTTTCTATATATCTGTAACCTTGTTATTAGCTAAGGGGGCCCAGTCTGAAGGTCAGTTAGGGGGAGATTTGGGGTGAGTGCTTATTTGTACCCTGGGTACCCCTGGAACTATAGTGACACCCCAATGTTTCTATATATCTGTAACCTTGTTATGAGCTAAGGGGGCCCAGTCTGAAGGTCAGTTAGGGGGAGATTTGGGGTGAGTGCTTATTTGTACCCTGGGTACCCCTGGAACTATATCAGGGTGACACCCCAATTTTTCTATATATCTGTAACCTTGTTATTAGCTAAAGAGGTCCAGCCTGAAGGCCAGTGAGGGGGATATTTGGGGTGAGTGCTTATTTGTACCCTGGCGCCCCTAGAATTATAACAGTATGACTGTTGCCCCAATGTTTCTATATATCTGTAACCTTGTTGTGATCTAAAAGGGCCCAGCATTTGCAAATATTTGGGGTGAGTGTTTATTTGTGCCCTGGGGACCCCTGGGACTATAGCAGGGTAATTGTTACCCCAATGTGTCTATACTGTATATCTGTAACCTTGTTATGAGCTAAGGGGGCCCAGTTTGAAGGCCAAGTATTGGAGAATTTGTGATGAGTGCTAATTTGTACCTTGGGTGCCATGGAACCTTGTTAAGGTAGCCCAGCTGAAAGACTAGTTAGCAGAGCAGGGTGACTGTAACCTCTGTAACATCTTTAAAAGTTACTGGGGGTTATATATGACCTGCAGGGCAAATTGATCAGTTGACCATGTTTTGCATGTTTGCACCCAGTCTCTAGGGAAATTTTAAAATTACTTTTACTTTTTACAGCAATATATCAACTGAAGGCTGCAAACAGGGAATGTTCATTGCATACAGTTAAATATACTTTTGTGAAGCGTTATGAGAAGAAATATTACAGCTCCTGCCTATATGTATAAATATACAAATATACAGAGAATCACTGTTCTATGTTCTTAGCATTTCAATGCAAGCAGTGTCTGACTTGACAACCAGGTCCCATTGACAACAGGGCCCACCCCAACCTAGGATCACCCAACCAGGAATACCATGGCCTTTCCCTATATATATATATATATATATATATATATATATATATATAACAAAGAGAAGTCATGGAGTGAATGATAGATGATAGTTTGTAAGAAGAAACTATTAAGAGAATAAAGAAAATGGGGGAAAAGAGTAGAAAAAATTGTTTAGAGAGATGGCATTTGGTCTAAGGTCTTCTAGTGGGACCCTGTAATCTCAGTCGAACAATGAACCAGTAACCTTTCTTGGGAATTAATAATAGAATGGCATATAAATAGCCTACAAATAGGTTATACATCCCTTTAAATATACAGGTATACACTGGATAGTCAGACAAATGACAACACAACTTTCCTTTTGATTTAAAACCTGTATGGAAAGTTTGGCATTAGAATAAGGCTGCCAGAGTTAATTTAGCTGAAGTGAAAATATGCTGGAAGAACAGCAGCCTATAAATACACCCAGCATCCTTCCACATAGCTGCAATCCCCCTTACGGGCAACCGTAGATCACCTGTGTGATACCCTGTCACTCGAAGAAACAACTAAGGGGAAATAAATGGTGTTGAATATTTTTCTTTGTTTGAAGTTCTCAATTTTTTCTTATTTTCCTGAATAAAATGTGAAGTTCCAGCGGGGCTGTCATGTGCTACTATTTGCATTGATATAACAAATTGGCTTGTTCTAAAGTGCTGAATGGGAGCAGCCAGGGAAAATTATAAGCATAGGAAACAGATTAACTTCGATTTATGGAATTTAACCTAATGGAATTTGAGAACATGACAGCAGGTAAAAGCTGACTGACCTATAGCATTGTCTTTAGCTGTTCCCCAGTCATTGGAAGAGCCTATATTTTATGATAATTTTTCATTTATAGATTGATTGTGTCACTCCACTGAACCAAAGGCCATGTACATTTTAGGGGCCCATTTTGTTTTAACTATAAAAATGGTTGTCCTTCCTTTGTTTAAGTATATGTCTGCATTATTGGTGCAGGTATTGTTTATACCATGTAGAATTTTTGGAACCATGGCTTTTCCAAATAAGGTATGGTCAAGCAGATGTCCATGTGCCATCCTTTGGCTTAACAAAAGGTCAAATTCTTATTACTGTGGTTTTATAGTAGCAAATGCTGCCCAATATAGGTGTCATGTACCATACACCTACTGGACCCTCACTATGCATTTTTAAAGAGCTTACACAGTTGTTCCTCCAGAGCAAAATCATGGTGACAAGGTGGAAAAACTGGGCACTTTGGACCATTTCAAACCCAGGTCCCAGGCTTTTGTAAATAGTATTCAATGGGAAATTACTTGCCACTATTTAGAACTAACTGGATGAGGGGTTCATGAATAATAGATATATAATAATCATATACTGTAGGAAAAGCATGGGTGGTAGAGAACAGTAGAGAACAGTGCAAGCAGAGAATACCTATTTATCCCACCTTCCAGGAGCAATGGTACAAAGTGATTGTGGGAGGGGAGAGATATATTTCAGATTATCTAACACAAGTAACTCAAAACAACTGGACTAGCTGAGAAATTTTAATGAAATTTAATTTTAAATATACCATGACCTGGATGAATGAGAATCTTCATAGTCATAGAGCTATCAGATTCTTCTTTCCAGATCTTGTGAAGTCTCATTATGGCATTCACCTTCTGGCTCAGAAACGACTTAATTGTCTCTATGAAGGTGTATGAATGTCCTACCATTGCAACTTGACTGGGACATATTTGTTTTCGATATTCCTCTAGCCTGGATCCTGAGTCTCTGTTTCCATAATTATAAGGTTCTTCGTGTGGCCTTCTCATGCACCCTATAAGTCTGGGGCGTACTGTTCATTCCAGGCTTTTCTTTTGGAAAATGTCTAGGTAACCACAGGAGAAACAATGAATTTACACCGATCTGAACATTGTCCACAACCAACTACTGTTTCTTAGTAGGTGTATGTGTGTGTGCAAGTGGGGGGTCTGGATCTCATTACCCCACTACACTAGCAAACAAACTTTTTTCCATTAAGGACTCATTAAACAGAACTGATTTCTAGCTTTAAAGCAGTCACACATTTCTTTTCTATTTGTCACAGAAAGACACCAGAAAGAATGAATGACCTACAAATCTTTTTCTATAGATAGTGGAATTTCAAGCTGGTGACCCAATGCATTAATTGCTTTGAGGTCAGCTGTTATCTTGATCTCTAAAATAATGCACTCTGAGGCTATTGTGCTTTGATGACAGCATCTAGCTTCTAAATCTGGCAAATATCAGAGGTTTTGTTCCACTGGCTCTGCAACAACGTGCAGAATTCTATTTGAGATAAAAAATAACAGATATTTATCCCATGAGACTGGAAATGATTAACACTGACGCATGTACAGTAAAGTGTAGTGAAAACTGGTACAGGATGTGTTGAATACAATGTTAGGTATAAGGATTAGAGGATGGTAGAAGTCTGGCTGTGCACCTAGAACTTTAATACAAATTCAGCTCTAGGTAAAGAGTGCAGCCAATGTTGAACTGGGGCATTGGGGACCCCCAGATGCAGCAACAGCAGGTCTAGGACAGCCCTGTTCCTTTGCAGCCTGTGCATGACACTGCACCTTAATTTGTTCTTCTGAATTACATAACGTTAGGGAGTGGGTAGAGGGCAAGAAAAGGCATGCCTAGATCTCTGAGTTCTATTTTAGGGGCAGAAAGACCTGTGGGCATTCAGGAAGATGCAGGGCATGATGCAGAAGAACAAAAAATGCTGGTTTTCAACCCAGTTGTTGCACATTGCACCATCTGCACTTGCACCAATTGTTGCAGTTTGCACCCTCTGCACTCTAAATGAGTCCTTATGTGCTTGTTCCCCTGCCCAAAGAAATGGATAGGAGCCTCATCCTAGTAGTAGATATTTACTTATCAAATTCATACTATATGGTAAAATACAGTTTTTATATTTTGTTACCTTATATTATGATGAGCTAAGGTGAGTCTGTGCAAATTAACCCAAAAGATCAGAACATCTCTGAACCAAGAATCATGTTGATCACTGATGTTATCTGGACAAGCTTCCCCATCTGCTCTTACAACCTGAAGGGCACCAGGACAGATATAGTGCATCCATGAAAACTATGCTAACACTACTTTTTGAGATGCTCATCATGTTTGTTCTGATATGCAAGCATTCCTTACGTATTTATACATCTGCTGGGGTCCATAGTGATGTATCTGGACATCATGAAGGGGTTGGTGTAGCTCCAATGACCATCTGCTTGGAAACAATCAACTTGGTTTACACATTGGCATTTGGATTCGGATAACCATTACAGAACTAACTAGACCTAACTAAGACCTAGGCCTTGAACTTAATGACCTTATTGATTTCCTAGTGAATGCATCTGACTCATTTTAATTAAGTTCTTCAGCTGGTCATCATGCTCATTAATAGGTAGGTTGCTATTAGTGCTATGATTTGCCATTCAACAAGTACAGTAAATATGAACACATTCGAAAAAGGGGCATTTGCAATTTTTGTTCTGAGCACTGATCATTGTTTTCCATAAGTAATGCTGTGTTGAATAGGGTGTGACCCAAAGTTTTAGTGTCTTGGGGATTACAGTACTGTGGATAACCATTGTCAGTCCCTTGATTCAAGTAGAACAATATTGCATCTAGCTCAGCATTTATGGCACATGGGACTCTCTGATTCATCAAGTTACAGCCCATGGCAAGAGCTGTTGAAATTATTTTGGCTTGATCAGAGGACTTTACGTCTGCATTTCTACCACTAACAGTGGTAGAAAATTCACTTGCCATTTAAATTGAACAGAAGCCACCCCCTAGGGGCAAGGAAACCAACCCCTTGGATATTGCTCCCAGTGGCCTCAAAACAAGTACTTTTTTTTTTTTTTAATTCTTGGCTTGGAGGCAAGTTTTGATTGCATAAAAACCAGATGTTCTGCCAAACCAAGGCTCCTGTAAGCTGCCAAACCACATAGGGGCTACAATATCAAAAAATCTCAGCCCTTAAATGGTACCCCTCAGAATCATTTTTGCATGCTTGCGTTGATCTTTTTACATTTGAATGTGGCTCATCAGTAAAAAAGGTTTGGGACCTCTGTAGAGTATAGTCGTTGGATTAACCAAATCCTACCAAAACAGGCTTGGTGTTGCCTGAATTCAGGATTTGGTATATCCCTATATATACAGTACCTGCCATAATGGAAGACAATTAACACAGTCCCAGAAGTAGTACAAATATTCAGCACTACAGCATGCTTCTACAGGGATTACCCTTACACAATATGCTAGATGTCTGCAAGTGGATCTAAGGAATGGTTGGTTTCAGAGAATGTAATAGTTTGTTTAGTATCCAAATCTAGGGACTACAACAGGGTCCCTTTTCTGGAACAAATGGGCTAATTTATCGTCTCCATTCTATATATTTAAATAAACCTTGCTGTACCTTTAATATCCCCCCATACACATTGAATTGAAATGTATCTACTATAACCCTCCCCAACTGTATACTCAATTTCTACCAAGTGAGTGACAAATTGATGGGACAAGTCATGTTAAGAATCATTACTACTAATCCCCAATGAGCTGAGAGGAATCTTAATGTCTTTCTTGAAGACCATTTGGGTTAGTGCCACGCTACTGTGTTAATTAAAATGTCCAATGACAGTGTTTAGTAGCGAGGCAGTGTAGCTTGCAGGAATCATTTCAAGCCTAAATGGTATGTTTGCCAAGGCTTTGTAAACATATCACAACTTTCCCAGCTCTCACTATAACCTTGTTTTCTGCTTTGATCGTGCTGACTTTGAAACAATCTAAAAATTCATGCAACAATTAACAAAGCTTAATCACTTACAAACCTCCTGAGAGACGTCTCGGCAATAAAATTGGCATATTAAAGATATGAAAAAATAATTGCAGGTGCGACTAAACATGATTAATGATCAGACAACAGCAACGGCCCGGATAGAATATTAAGCAGCTTTTGGACTCGTGCAAAAAGCAGATAATTGGATTTCTTTGGTGCGTTTGTGTGGTGGAAGATTGAAAAGTCCGACGCCCATGTTCAGCACCCCATCCCCATTATGCAAATGCATAAAACATGGTGTTATAAATTGTTATTTATGTTCTGATCAGGTTGTAGAAGGATTTGGCTGTGGAGGCATGATAAATTAGAAAAATAGAAAAAACTTATTTCAAACACAAATTGTATGAAGGGAATATCCTCACTGGAGAATGCTCAAGGGATCTCTGGTTATGTTGTATTCTATGAACTTGTTTTCCCAAAAGACCATGTCCTTCCAGTGTTGGATGTGTGATTAGTAACTACATTTATGTTACATGATCTGGGCACTGTTGTATCAGACAATCATTGCTGGTGGTAAGCAATGGTCAACAGAAGCCAATAAGACTTACAGTATTTATGAGCAGGGAAGAAGCGAGCAAAGTATAAAATATGGGTGCAATCCACCATTTTGTGCTCTTTCAACCTGTCTACCTGCCTACATGACTTTATTTACTAAAATCCAAATGTATCAATTTTTTTTTTTAAAATAAAAAAACCACAATCAAACTCCTGTACCCGATTTTACCTTATTTATTTTTTAAAAAGCTTGATTTGATTTGAAACTCAAAATTTGAGTTTTGAAATAAAATTGAGCAAAACCCTTTTCAGGTTTTTTTCCCAAAAAAGCCCTCATTTTTTTAAAATGTTTGCCTGAAAAGCTCAGAAATGGTCAGATTTTTGAAAATAGGATGGGGACCTCTGCCATAGACTTATACGCAACCTCGGGCAGGTCTGAAACTGCTAATTTTCAGATTTGGGTTTTTGCAGAAGAAATTCTAATTTTGCCCCAAAAAACCCAAACAGATAAATTCGGAGTTTACTAAGTAAGCCACAAAATGTTGCAGGTCACTGGAGTTGGCAGGCTGCATTCATGAGGGGCATCAAGGGGGATGCTGTTCTCTTCACTGTTTGTCCTGACTATGTGTAGCATTAAAAAACATAGTACTAGTCAGCCATGACTCAAATTTGAAAAAAAAACCTTGCATAGCATTAAAGTGTAGGCTAGTGCAAAGCATTGTGGGAGCTGACTCCCATACTGTTTTAATATTACAAATAGTCAGGAAAAGCAGTTGCAATTACATTGACAAAAAGCTCTAAAATCATTGAACATTTTGAATATACTGTAGGAGATTTGCTTGCAAAGAATTGCTTTATTTGGCTTGAAATTGTCTTTAACTAAATATACTATATGTATTTTGGAGTAATGCATACCCTTTCCTTATCAGAGGTCCCCTTGAGACTAGGGCCAGCAGGAAAATGCCCTTGCTACTACGCTTCTTTGCTCTGCCCCTGCCCTTTGTATGAAATATTGATAAATACAGGTCTCCACTGTAGCCCTAGCCTTGGGCTTGCTTCTTTGCCTGTAACCTTTGCTTTTACAGGTTGTCTCTTGAGACATTTATTCTCTAAACATTATGCCAGCAGAACAGTCTGATGTGGGAAATCTTACTCAGGAGAGGTGCTGACTTGAAGGACTCAGGACATGGTGTCTAGTAACACAAGGCCTGTTTCTTAGTTGAGCTGGCAATTAAAAAATCTAATTATTAGTAATATTCAACATATTTGATCAGAGAATAATTCACCCCAAATGCTAAAAGGTTTTATTTTTCAGAACCTGGTCTGTAAAATGCTTTACACCAAAAAAAAAAATGTTATCTGGATGTTGAATATTTATTTCTATACGGTGTATAAATGTAAACCCATAAATCAGTGCTCAGTAGGTTAGGGAAATTGATGGTGGTGCTCCATTCAATTTATGTTAATGTTAAGCAAGTGATACTGAGTCTGAGTCAGCCATAATTTCTGCTCACAGCTCCTTCCAATCTGTTTATTGATCCAGATCAGCTAATCAGATAGATGGACAAAATGGAGCTGCAATGCTTCCATATATCTGAAACCATGTTGTGAGTTAATGGGTGGTGGGCAGAACAAATGTCAAATCTAAATCCTCCCAAAAGCCTAACTTAAAGGTTATTTTGTGTGAGATTTAAGGGAATACATAATTGTTGACCAAAATAGTCTTGGAACAATGGCTGATACAGCCTTGTTGTGAAGAATGGCAAATTGCTCTTTTAAATGACTCTATACATCCAAAAAAAAGGTCATAATGAGTGATTTTTTTATTATTGTTGTCCCAGACATTCTTATTCATTGTCCTAGACCAAATGTTCTACCTCAATAAAGAGCTTGAACCAAAGTTTGACAACCATTGTCTTAGAGCAGTGATCCCCAACCAGTGGATTGTGAGTAACATGTTGTTCATCAGTCCCTTACTATTTGCTCTCAGTGGTCTTGAGACATGTGCTCATTTTTTAATTCCTAGTTTGAAGGTAAATTCTAATTGTATAAATTCTAGATGCGCCGTCAAGTAGAGCCTCCTGTAGGCTGCCAGTCCACATAGGGTCTACCAAATAGCCAATCACAGCCCTTATGTGGCATCACCTAAGACTTTCTTCATATTTGTGTTGCTCATCAACTTTTTTTTACATTTGAATGTGGATGGTTGGGGACCCCTAACTCGGAGTATCACATTATATCTTAGTAGAAAGAAGCAAAAATATTAATTTCATGTGTTTAGGATTGGCCCAGGAGGATAAAGGAGGAGACAACCACTGATGTCATCCTTCTGCAGTCACTAATGAAGAACCGTGGATTTTCACAGCCCTGCCAGTCAAACCCATAAATTGCTAAGAAATGAAATTTGTAAAGGAAGATTAAGCTGGAAGCAAGACAAAACCTTGACTGTCAGCCCAAGACAAATGGCAGTGAGAGATGGATCTGTAATATTCAAATGATATGATTCAGCTATTCCAAAACCAAATCCAACATGCACTTTAATTTCCTTTGCAGACACAGAGATACAGCAAGATTTTTTTTTTCTGAAATGACTTCCTCGATAAGATAATCTACCAGCATTCTGATTCCAATGATATCCGCCTCATATTTAAGTGTGATAGATGATTTATATTTTTGGAGCTTCATCAAAATAGTCTATAGAAAATTATTCATACCCGTAATACAATGAGACCAAAATGGTGCTTGAACTGCAGGACCTCCCAAAATATTCATGAAACAATGAATGTGGCTACTGCATGGAAATATATCATGCATAGATTAGAATCTTAAAAGAGATGGGCATTTAACCTTAGAAAAAAATCCAGATTGACCCTTTAGGAGCATTGCATGGGCAGTAGATTGACCATGCAAATACCATTATCAGTCATCGAACTTTCTTCATGTCTCTGCCTCTATATATTAGGTACCTATCTAGTGCTACCAATCCCTATTTCTGAGAGCAGAGCAGGCAGTAACTCTTCCAACACTTTCCCCTTATCTCTGTTTACGTTTTGTACTCTAAACCCTATATATTAGGCTTTAGAGCAGTGTTATCAATTGTTTTCCTCATCTCTTTTTGTTATCTTTTCTCCGGAAGTGAAGTTTCAGGCATATAATATAATAATATAAGATCACCAAATTATGTCATATAGCACATCACTCCATACATTTTTTTTTTATAAATTCCATAAATTGAGTTAAAATTAGACTGTTATCAAATTATCTTGTCAGCTTTCATTTTCCCACTGGGAAATTGTCAAGGACTCTACTTAATGCAGTCAATCATTCCCACACATATTCCGCACAGGAATGGGGGATAGACTATATTTAATCACACATTGACCCCCCCCCCCCAATGAAAGAAAAACTTTTTATTGGAAGGCCACCCTGGCTCACAGAAAAGAGTAATAACAGCAAGACTAATAAGGAAACTTAACAAAAAGGCACGGCTGATAGAATTCACCTTCTGTACGGGTGAGATAGGGAGAATGGAGCTCGCTCCCCACTCTTTGCGCACAGGCAGGGGCCACAGATTTATATTATCGTACGGCAATGTTTTCCTCTTGCTGTTTTTTGCCAAGAAGTTCTTGTAACTTTACAGTCATTACTTACAGCCCAGGAGAACACAATATTTTCATCTGAACACAAAGACCCAACGTAAAACGCCTGAGCAGTAATTTCAGAGGCTCCTTCCCCAGGCTGGAACTGTGAGATTAAAATGCTGAAAATGCCCAATGGAACCGAGGATTTTTGGACAATAGAAAATTGTTAAAAACAACTTGCAGTTAAGGGAGCGGATTTACATTTCTTTGATTTTTTTAAATTTTGCCAACAAATTAGAGCTGGGCATTTTCCATCACTTAATGTATGTAGTTAAGGACAGGAACGCAGATGTCTTGGTCTCAGCAGAAAGGCTATTGATCCAGTTTAGGTGGTTAGAGGAGGAAAGTTTAACTAGCCAAATTGTAGGTGACAACTCCAAAAATATAAGACATCCTGTGGCGCAACAAGAAGGTGCAGCAGCAGTAAACTAGGGAGTTCCTGACACCACTACTCAATTGGGTAAATGATACATGTCATCTTTTCGCTAGATGTTCAGTTGTTTTGCAAGATTACTTGTCCTTTAAAACAAGCAGGGCCGGATTTGTGGAAAGGCAACCTAGGCCCAGGCCTAGGGTGACAGGATTTTAGGGGGTGGCATACTAGTGCCCGCCCACACCCACATTGGTTCAGAAACACTGGGGATATGCAAGAGATACGATAGTTTTTAAAATTTCCCATGCGCCAATACACATTGCACTGGTCCTGAAGATTAAAATTAGCAAATAAAGGGCAGAGTATAGGGGCGATGAACAGCAGTGGGCCTAGGGGCCCTGCAGCTGCAAGAAAAGAGAAGCAGATTCATTTTATCTTTGCTAAAGCGACAAAAGAGGAACAGAGCATTCCGAAAAGGTTAATACGATGGGGCAGATGCAGGCAGACTGCAAATGTCACCTCTCAGACCGACAACAGAGCACCCATTATCACTTGCCCTTTCTAATTTCCATCTGCAGATCGTTGTCATGCTAGTTTGCTCCCATCTTGAGATGTTATGCCATCTTTGAATAAACAGGAGCTGATTAATCATATTTGCCACACCTCATTTTTCTGAGATCTTGAGCTGAAAATGCATTTTGACTTTCACTAATGGATGATACTTTTGATAACAGCAGACGTTTTAATCACGGCGCATAGATGATAGATGACTGGCCCCTTCAATTGAATTGTTATTTGTCTGTGTATTGTCTTTGGGGTGTGCATGCTGTGTTTCTAGAAGAGGAAAGCATGAAATATCATATGGTTATTTTTTTCCCTTAAGCTGTCATCGATAATTTACCAGAGCAGACCTAAAGATGTGGGATAGGCAGAGAAAGATTTGTTAAGCTCAAAGATTTGCCTTTATACCTTCATTGTACACAGGAGATACTGAAGGAAAAACTTTACTCCACTCAGGGAAGGTGTTGCAGAACCTATTGGACTAGGACATGCCAATCATTAAAAATAATAAATAGGGTTGTCCCATATACATATATCAAACTATGTGAAATAAAAATCAGGGCATTTAGTCCAGGTGCCAAGACTAGAAATGATCAAGCTGAAACCCTAACCACATTTCACAAAACATGCTCTATTGTATGATGTGCTGCTTTAAACACAATTTGCATTTTTTATTTATAATTTAAATTTAGTTAACAAGATTACTTTTTTGATCACAAAATGTATTTAATTATCACAAAAGTAATCCTGCTCACACACAAAAAGTTGTACTCACAAAATGAATTATGTCCCACAAAAAGAAATACTATTGTGACAAAATCATTTTTATACAAACAAAATACATTCTGGTAACATTTCTATTATCACAAAATACATTGTGTTTTGTTAACACAAATTGAAATTAAGGGCAAACAAAATGTCACAAAATTTAATTTGTTCACAGAAAATTAATTTTGTAAAATGTTGTAGCTATGACATTGCAAAAACAAAAACTGTACGTGCAAAACTTGTCTGTTTGTTCATCTTTTGCTCATAAAATGCTTTTTACGGTCACAAACATACTTTGTATCCATTCATTCAATTAATTTTTAGATTACCAAACATATTGGGGTTAAATTACAATTGACACTGTTATACAAATTGTGAACAATGCGTGTTGCATCTCATTTGTCAGTACAAGCATTTGATAAACTGTGCTCAAACATTGGCAGTATGAATATAGGAATATAAGAGTAAGTGGTGGCAGTACCACAATTTCTGGGCAATTAGCTTGAGAAAGCATCTGCAACTAATAAAAAGAGCCCTAGAAATGATTGATCAATGAATACAATAATCCAGACTCATTTGTCCTGAATACCATTTAATTGCTCAAAGCAAGCACATTTTTTTAACTGGCACAGGTGTTAGCTTTAATTTAAATGTGTCAAGCCTGGTCCTAAAGTAATTTTGTACAAAATAGATTTTTTTTCAGTGCAAAATTATGTTTGTTCACGTTAGTCTTTGTGATTACAAATTATTTGTGTTCACAGAATTTATTTTGTCCTCCAAAATACATGTGCTGACAAAATGTTTACTGTGTCTGCAAAATGTTTTATTTGACTGCAAAATGATCCTTGTGTTCACAGGAATTATTTTATACTCCAAAATATATTTTGTACTGATAAAATATATTTTCTCTCTAAAAAATTATTCTATTGCTCACAAAATACATTTTTTAATTTGTGGAATGTATTTTGTGAAAAATAAATTATGTACACAGTCACACAAAATGCAGCAAAGATAATCTGTGGATCCATAAAATAGGAAGTTCTAAAAAGAGCCAGATTTTACCAAAATCCAAATTCCACCAAGTAATCACTGGATGAGTGCATCATGAGCTCCTGCTAGCCATTATTCATTAAAAATGTTTATGATTCTTTGCTTTTTTTATTCTATATCCAGTGGGAAAAATATTCAAATTTAATAGAAAGATAAATGGAACAGAGAGGTTAGCAACTATCAGCGATAAATTGTAAAGAAAGATAATATATTAAAAATGAACTGAGCTTATATATCCCTTTATTGCCCAGTCCCATCAAATGATGACCTCTATCCTTCTTGCTAATTCACTTGTCTCACATCTGTCTCTGATGACTTTAAATGTCAGCAGATTCCTGAGTTCAGTCCAACCACAAAACAAATGGGAAGTCAAAAGAGTCACAATTTATTCCTTATTGGATGGAAAATTGAGTAAACGGCTTAATAAGGATGCTTGGGTTATGAGACCTCTAAGAGTTTAAATTAAGGCTTGGTGTTTTGTGCTGACACAACAGCTATTCTTAGACTCTGCAACATAGGATTCAGGAGATCCTAGGTGAGTAATAAATGAGACGTCATTCTGAAGCGCAACAGTGATGGATGAGCATACTGTGAAAGCAATGGAAATACTCCTGGGGTACAATACAAGCCTTAAACTGTGGTGCAAACTAGACATGTTTACAACAATGTTCAGTACGGATTCCACAACACAAGAGATCAGAATGAACCCTATTCTTCTTTGATAAACACAATTTAGACCTGAAGCCCTAAAGGAGAGAAAATGTTGTACTGGAAAAATTAAACAATATTCTAATGCTTTCTTTTTAAATTAACAGTCCACTTCATCCTCTAACCTCAATGTTTTCTATATATGAAAAATATATTAAATTCCTTCCTTCCCTCCTTCCATCTACCTGCTATAGTAGAAGCCTCATAGCATAATGAACACCACCATATTTACTGTAGGCTCAGTCAAATCTCTTTCATATGAGAATCTTTGGCACTGTAATAAGAGCCATGGGACTAACATGATCAACTTGTAGCCTGGAAGTATGGGTCAAAAATGACTCCCACAGTGGGGAGCGTGTTGGAACACACTTACCCCAAAGAAATCTAAAGCTGTTGTTTCTGGAAAAAAGTGGCTCTACAAACAGCATATTTTTTTTGAAACTTTTAATTCAAAAATTAAAAACAACTATTTTGAAATGTTAGTTTCAGTGTTGTTAGTAAAATGAAAAAAAAAACTTTTGAACAGGTCTATGGACCTAACTTGTTGAAGGGAGTGGATATTGCATGGATGAGTCAGGTTGAGGGTAGTTATCAGAGCAGCCAGAGGCTCAAGCAATGTGAGCAAAAGGGTTATTATCCTAAATGTCACATGCCAGTGTAAGGATTATGGGTTCAAGGGTAGTGATGGGCAAATCTCCCGCGATTCGCTTCGCCTAAAGATTCGCGAATTTCTAGAGAAATTCGCGAATCGGCGAAAAATTTGCGAAACGAGTCGCGGGACGCTTACGATGCGTCACGTCATTTTCGGAGCGTCGCGTCAAAAACGACGCGCAACTCGTTTTTTTGGCGAATGACGAATGAATGACGTCAGCGCGCAATGGCGCCATATTAAAATGTATTTAAAGGGACTTTTGCTGCAAATTCACTGCCCATTATAGGTTTTGTTCCTGGTGCCTGTTGCCTAGCTATTTTGTCTCTGAGATCTCTTGATTCCTGTTTTGACCCCTGCCTACTACTGACTACTCCTGACTTCTGTGATCCTGACCTCGGCTTGTGACCTGACTATTCTACACTCGGTATTCTGACCATGCCTGCCTGACCATTCTGATCTGATCTCCTGGTTTGACCCTTGCCTGTTATCTGACTTCCGATTCTGCCTGATCCCTCTGCTAAGATTCCTGCTTTTGACCTTGGCCTGTCTGACTCCATCTGTGTTCTACCTGTTCTGACCCGGCCTGATCTGTCTAAGTTATCTGCCTACATCCAGTCCAGTGACTTTCTGTCCAAAGACTTTGCTTAACAGTCGTGTCCCTTGCTAGCCAGAACTTTCATTAACTTGCACCTCTCATTAAGTTCAGGTGACATCTGAGTAGCTGTGGGCTCCTCCCGAGGCCAAAGGGGGTCACACTACTGGTGAAGCACGAGCTGAGACCAGGCTGCTTGGCATCTGTTCTGGTTTGGGTGCCGACCGTGACAATGAAGTAAAAAAAATACATTCCAGCAGGCCCAATATTTCATGGTGGATATAAGGAGCCATTATCTGTATTACAGGAGGGATCTATTTTGGAGAACTTAATATAGCTTAATTCAGCATTCTCTGCCTAAGGCTATTACCAAGAGCAAATAAAGGATCAACTAATGGCAAAGTAAAAAGAAAAAAGCAACAATTAATTTGTTAGAATTTGTTAGAAGGCTCAGAAAAAACCTAAAGCTTATAAGGGAGAGGCATTATGAAATAATTGAATAGTTGAATATCTAAAGAATAGATAGATAGATGATAGATAGACTACAAGCTAGATCTTAATTTCTTGAGGTACAGATATACAGTATAAATGAACTTGCTAAAGGTTACAGGATATGTAAATGGAAACAAACGCCAGCAAGCAGCAAAATGTCTTCATTATGGTGGGTGGTGTTGAGTCATTTTCCAACAGGCGAGTCAGCATAAAATGAGTTAATTTGCATTCTGCAGGAGAATTCCTCATGACTGGGGAGACTGACAAGGATGATAAAGTGGATTATTATAAAAAGTAATTGAAAACTACTAGTAGTCTAGTCACAGATAGGATTTATTGATGTTGCTATTCTTAGTTGTTATAGTTCATCTTACGACTTGCAACCATACCAAAATAGCAAAGGGGAAGTTATTGTTGCTGGACCATTAAAGAGATTGCCATCTGGTACAGTACTTGTGCTCTGATATTCAACTTCATTGATGCATTAGCTTAAAGTATAATATCAACACTCCCTTAAAACAGTGCAATTATTAGGGAAAAACACTAGAAATAATAATAGTGGCCATTAAACAAGAGACATCCTCTTTTTATTTGCACAATATTTAATCTCAAAGTCAAAAATCTAAGATCCCTAGATAAAAAAGAGGATTCTTGTATGAAGGTTCTTTTTCTTTGGGATCTGAAGTCTTCAGCAGCAAGGCTAAGTTCTTTGAGCTTTTCCAGAGTTGTCTAGTGCTGGTGCTTCACTTAATGCAATAGGATCCTTCAAAAAGAGTTATGCTTTCATTGTGTACTCCCTGTCCAAATGTCTATTCTTTGTTCCTACGATGGTGCCTGCAATAAAGAGCTAGTGTTAGAATGAGGCATGAAACACGTCAGGTGACTGAGCACTACAGTCCTGCAGCGGGTCGGGTACCCATGGGTTACCCGCAAAAACCTGCATTACTCTGCGGGTTGTGGGTGGAATTTTCAGGTGCAGGTATAGATGCGGGTTGGCGTTTCTGCAGATTTGCGAGTTGCAGGTCGGGCAGCAGGTCTTCTCAAAAGCAATTTTTACTCATTTTGATGACCCCGCCTACTTCCGATGATGTCACTTCTGGTTACAATGACAGCAGCACTTCCTGATTATTGATTGGCAGCATGACAGCACTCCCTGATTCTTGATGGTCAACAGGTTGCAGGTCCGGGTTGTGGATAAGGTACTTGCAGGTCGGGGCCGGGTAGCAGCTCCAGGCGGGTTGCAGGTATGGGCCTGGTACAGGTCGCAAAAAATGGACCCACTGCACATGTCATGGTAATGGGAATGTGTTTCTAATGGTGTCTCATTCAAAATTGAAAATATTTTTTAAATGTAGTGATTTGGAGGACTACCTCTTGTTTTTAAAATTGACTGAATCTTATGAAGGGCTGTAACTAAAAGTCAGTATAGTGGGCATTCAAGAATCAGTACAGCTATCAGTGGGCAGAGCCCAGGATAATGACATGTGAGTCTTGTACATTTTTTAGAGGTGTTATATCCCTATATTAATTATGTTATGTACATATACCTTTGAATTGATTTATATTGAGCAACAACAGTCTACAACAGTGATCCCCAACCAGTGACTCACAAGCAACCCCTTGGATGTTGCTCCCGGTGGTTTTTAATTGCATAAAAAACATGTGTACTGCCAAACAGACCTCCTATAGGTTGCCAGTCCACATGGGGCCAATCACAGCCCTTCTTTGGCATCCCTCAGAGACATTTTTCATGATATCTGCCCTCAAACTCTTTTTACATTTTAGGTTGGAGACCCCTGGTCTACAAGTACAAGAGGAAAGAATCATAGCTTAGTGTACATTTCTATTTTAATGTACCTTGGTCAAAAAAGAAACATATCCTCTATTGTCCAAGTACAGTAAGTAATAAAGGAGTAATTCATTTATAACAGATAAAATGAAGGTCACTCTGTGCAATTGTTTCAAAAGATAAACATCTCAACCAGAGTTTTGTCCTTCTATATCTAGATGAGCAGAGGTGAATAACCTCAAGGCTTCTGCATTGTTCTCTAAATTAAGAGAATTCTGAAGGAGTTCCTTACAGACAGACTTACTGACAGGCGGACAAATCTCCACTATAAACATGAACGCTTGGCTGATGTGGATAAAGCCATGTCCAACAGACAGGCAGCTTTATTGCACTGATTCTTACATACTTCTTTGGCTTGTGCAAAAAATATCATCCACATTGTCTTAAGGTAGATGAGCAATATGTGAAGCCAAAATGCTGTATATGTATGGATGAGGTCTGGCTACCCATAAAATACCCGACTTCTACATTGGGAATATAAATTTCCTAGTCAGAAGGCTGGTACAGGGAAAGGCCCATATACCTTTATGCCCTGACTGTTCCTGAGTCCTGTCTCTTTCTGCTTACTCTGGCTTTCTGATTCTGACCTTTAGTCTGTTATCTGGATTCTTCTTGACTGCCAACAGCCCAGATCTTGGTCTATTTATCAGACTCTTGATGCTTGACTAGACCTTGGCTTGCATTTTGGTAACTGCTTGCCTACTGTTTGCCCAAACCTTGGTCTGTTATTGGACATGGTCCCTTTTCCAACATAGTTTATTATGAACAGTCATTACACCTTGCCACTTCAATGAACTGTCTATGGAACCACATACTAGCATTCTCAACTTCCTTTCAGTTGGTTAATCCTGAATAGCACAACCACATGACATCAGGCTACAAATTATTTGATATACACAGCATTTCATACCCAGGACCCCCTTTCTCCCAGACCCTCTCTGCTTCTTCAATAGTTAGGCCACTGTTTATCATGGCATGTCCATATCTGGGCACTTGAAAGCTGTCATCTTGAGATGGGGTTTACATGTGGCAATTTGGGTATTAGTATGATCATATTATCAGCATTGGACTGGAGGCCTGGAGGTCCACTGGAGCTTCCACCACAGGCCTCCCACCTTGCCCTCTGATGACCCCTACTATAGACCCCACCCCAGCCACAACCCCCCCTATAAGCCCCCCAAGCATATATGTGCTGTAGTTGTGGCAGCAATTGGGGTTTGAAGGGGACAGTGTGGGCTGTTAGTGGATGCAGGTCTGGGTTTTTACCCAGTATTCCACTGTCCCAGTCTGACCCTGTAACTTGTAATGAGGTTTTATCAGTCAGCACATTAAAGGAAAGTAGGGTAGAGTCTGAAGGAGCATTACTACTGTATTTCTACACAGAGTTATGTGGACACAGAAGTAATATGTGTGAGAATATTGGCTCTGAGCTATAACTGACCAAAAAGTTGACAACAATCTATTCATACTTTGTAGATCTTGCCCATAGACCTGGACAAGTGGTCAAGTTTGCACTGAGCTTGACCATAAATATCTCTCAAGGATATCTTTGAGAAAAGGGGTTTTCATGGACAAATGAGTCCCAGACACTGGCTCAAGAAGAATCACTTCCCTTGGTTCTAGAGATTTAGGAAGACTTTGTTTAATCTCCTTAAAGCCTTCTAACTGTTTCATCTAGACTCTGAACTAGAATGCAAGTGGCTCTCCCATATATTAGGTACATTGGTGAGGGATATTCAGTCCTTTTATCTCTCCCAGTAAAATTCATTACCTGCAGTAAAAAAGCTGCTGGCCTGTCCCCTGGCTATGCTGCAATGTAAATTGATGAGCTTTGTAACCCTGGGATCTCAGCAAGAGCATGCGATTCTATTTCATATTTACAGTACCAGCAAACATTATATTACCAATTACAGGGCTTGGAACCATACTCAGCAAATAAAATACATGGCAATGATAATAATAATACCGGAGAATGTCAGTTTTTCTATAAATATTGTGTTCTTTTCGAAATACCAATAATCCTCAAATTGGGAAATTGGCATTTGTGCATATGTCATAAACTTCAGAAGCATCAGGTATGTGATTTCATTTCTATATTCCCAGTTTTACAGGGGAATAAAGGTGTATAACCAATATCCTGTTAAATGAACTCATACAATTCAAAAGCAATGAAACATCTGATTTACTGTGAACGTTTTCTTAGTATGTAAAACTGCAGCTGTAGTGCACCCACCAGGGTTGCGCTCTGCACCTAGCGCCGGATTGCAGAATGCAGTCAGAGGAAAGAAGAAGAAAAGAAGAAAGTCCTTTTTTAATGAGGGTCGGGCCATGGTCAAATACAAATTAGTATCAATGGGATTCTTTAACAGCTACAATAACATTCCACATTCCAAAAAGTTTCTCTTAAATACAAAGGAAAATCTTTATGATGACATCATAAAATATATGTAAATCATCCCTACAGTCTACAGCAGGGATCCCCAACCTTTTGAACCTGTGAGCAACATTCAGAAGTAAAAGGAGTTGGGGAGCAACACTAGCATAAAAAATGTTCTTGGGGTGCCAAATAAGTGCTGTTATTGCCCATTCGGTAGCCCCTATGTGGATTATCAACCTACATTGAGACTCTGTTTGGCAGTGCACATGGTTTTTATACAACCAAAACTTGCCTCCAAGCCTGGAATTCAAAAATAAGCTCCAGCTTTGAGGCCACTGGGAGCAACATCCAAGGGGTTGGAGAGCAACATGTTGCTCACGAGCTACTGGTTGGGGACCACTGGTCTACAGGCTTACTCTTTCATGCCCAAATGGAGCATATAGATTGTTGGGTTGGTATACATATATTTTATGATGTCATAATAAAGATTTTCCTTGGTTTTTCAGAGCAGGGTCAGCCCAGACTCCCTCCCCATGTCAGCCTGAGATTGTGCACCACCATAAGAAGGTACAAGCTGTAGGGGGAAACAAAGGGGGATTGCGGATGGGGGTCTGTGGGGGTTTTGAAAGATGGAAGGCATGTGTGTGGGCCCCTGATGTGGCAGCCCCAGATCACCCCACTCTTATGCTGGTTCAGGTTTTGGCACCAGTTAGTGCTCCTGTATACTGGGTCCCTCCTTATGAGTTTTTTCAACGAAATACATTTTTTTCTGAATTACCATGACCCCAAACATCTGGCATGAATTTGGCTTTTATAATGAGATTTTTTTAAGCACACATCTTGGCACAGTACAGCACATTTAACTTGCCTAAAGCCACAATACAGTAGATTCTCTGTCATTATGTACAGTTTAATTACCAGCAGAGACACATATGCTTTGCTAAATGTTAATGAAAACTGTGCACATAAAGTAACAGGGAAAGTGTCTCTATCGAATAAATATTGCACATTCTAAACCCACAGAGTAAATATTGATGCTGTATTGATATTTCCTCAATCCCTATATAAATTAATGAGGCCGTGTCACCAGTCCCCTTAAGGGAACGAGTGATTTGTGACTCTGTGACTTCCCCAATTTCCTCTCCCCTCCAGGCTGTATATTATCACAAATAACAAATGGCCTTCGTATACCTCCCTCATTAACATGCATTAGGCACCAGAACAGCACTACTCATGCCTGTCGCTCCTTTATTAGCAGCTACACTATGAAATCTTTACAAGGCGGGTTTTAACCTAATGAATTGGGGCAATAATTTTAGTAATCAGTGAAAGTTCATTTTTAATGACTGGAGAACAATGGCCTAAAATATCCATAGTAACAGCTGAGCAGCTCAGGAGTTATTGATCCGCAGACGCACAATACCGAGCAAATGGGTCTTTTGCTTAATAGATTTAATGAATTAGTTAGCCACTAATTGTGGATGTCATGACTAAAATCATTTTATTTTTTCTGTTAGTAAAGGGTGACGTGTTGGCTGATCTGTGAACTCTTCTGCCAGGAAAACTGGTCATTTAGCAACTTGCTGAATGGTATTTATTAGTTATTAATAATGATGTTACTATTCTGCTGAACTAAACTTCATATCATCTATCTATCAATCCATCAATCCATTACATCCATATCTCTCGCTATTCTCTATCTATCTATCTATCCATCCATCCATCTATCAGTCTGTCTGTCTGTTTGTCCATTCATCTATCCACAGTATATCTCCACATCAAGTATCCATCCATCCATCAGTCTATCCATCCATTCATTAATCTATTCATCCATCTATCCATCTATCCATCCATCCATCCATCCATCCATCTGTCCATCCATCCATCTATCAGCCTGTCTGTCTGTCCATTCCTCTGTCCACCATATCTCTCTATTTTCCATCCATTCATATATTATCTATCTATCTATCATCTGTCCATCTATCCATACATCAATCTATCCATTCATCTACTGTATCCATCCATCAGCCTGTCTGTCTGTCCATTCATTTGTCCACAGTCTCTCTCTCTCTATCATCTATCCATCCATCAATCTATCCATCCGTCTATCCATCCATCCATATATTATCTATCCACAGATCTATCTGTCTATCTATCTATCTATCTATCTATCTATCTGTGCAAAGTTCTTCAGCAGTCTGTCCCCTCCCCTTTAAAAAAAAAGAGGCATTTTATATTCATATATTGCATGATATTCAAGCTGGTCAACTTTGCCCTCACGATATTGAAATTCAAAAATCGTTACAGAAGTAGACCTTTTTGAGTGAAATCTAAAGGTTGTCTAATATATTTCTTTAGCAGACTTCAATAGGAAGAGGAAATATCTGCAGTGTTTCATTGAACCTGACTAGCCTTCCAACAGAGACAGAAGTTTTGAGAGACGACTTGCTCTTCTGGGAGCAACACTGAAATGTATACTATTGGGAAAGGAGACTTGAGCAATGTCAGGAAGGATAGTGATGGAATAGAAGATTGGCAGAATGTTGAGACTGATCTAGCAGATGGAAAAGAAGATCTGAGCAATTTTAAAATTGACACTGATGACGAGGAGGTTGCTGTTCAAAACAAGGGGCAATCTTTGATTAAGGCTCTTGATATATCTGCAGGTTTGTCAAAAGACATAACTCTGTTGACATCCATTATAAAAGGGTTGCTAAAATGCCCATGTGTGTTATTCCTATAGTATACTTCTGCAGTCTAGGACGACAATCTCCAGGAACCTGGAAACTGTGAATGTGTTGCTAATCACATTAACATTAAACTGTCTGTTAGTCCTAAACATATTAGATTGTGGTAAGTAGCTTCTAATGGAGCCCAAGTATTGGCTACATTTAATATCCCAGCTGGCTGGATGTGTTAGATAGTTATTGATGGAATAAGTGTGTGGAGTCTCCCAAAGGAATACTTTTAATGAGACTGAGGCACTTGGAGTGGAGACAAACTAGTCTACAGCCTCTCCCCATATTATTAGACATAACAAGATTGTCTAGAGCCAGTGTAGCCTAGTGTCAATGATAAGATTAGTAGCTATTAAGCTGAGGAGTTATGACTATGGCTCTCCATGGTAAATGCCTTTGCCAAAACAAACTTCTCGGCTTGATAGATATGCAGAAATTGAATGGGAAGTACCTGACTTCATCATCTACATTTGAGCAAACAACTAGTTAGTTCCCAGTGATATATATTTGAATAGCATATAAAGAGAAGGTTTCTTCGATGCAATAAGTCCTTTTTCTATAAAATGTTCAAGGCTGAGCTCTATTATAGGAAGAGTTTCAAGATATCTATGCCTAACTTGTAGTAAATAAAACAAAAGACACATTTCAAGTTATCAGTCCAAAGGATTCTTACTCACCTGAGAAGCATGGGATGTTAAAGTGATTTACAGGCGTCTCAGGATAAAGAAGCAAGAGCAATTTCAGTGCAAAAAATATCTTGATGTTTATCGATGGACACACCAGTCTGGTTCCAAGGGGCCATATAATTATCATGCAGCAAGCACCACCAACGATAAAGAAAAACCTATACCAACTCACCCAATCAGTTCTGTGCCATGCTAAGCAGAGCTAATTAGCAGATAGAGATTTCTGCTGCTGAAATAATTAAGGGGATGTTTGCAAAATATTTTTACACATAAACACTTGTGGTTCATTATATGGAGTCATTTTATTTTAAAAGGGGAATGAAAGTGAATCATTTAGGGGTTTATTTATCAAAGTCTGATTTTTTTCTGTTTGGAATTTCGCAGGGCAAAACAGAATTTTTTTCATTACAAAATTACATTTTTTTTTGCAATTTATTAAACCACAATGGCACTAAAAGTCAGTATAAACTGCAACTCAGACTTGCCGAGTTCATGTAGAAGTCAATGGCAGATGTCACAAAGATGTCCTGATTTGCACTGGCATTCCAAAAATGTGTCAAATCCAAAAAAGTTGCAGTATTCAGATTTTTTACAATCTTATTGAGAATTTTTTGGGAAAATTTAACGATAAATAGGATTATCTGCATATTTAGCCGGAGTGGCTTTCCAAAAATAGTGAGATAAATTTGGATTATAATAAATGATCCCCCTCATTTCGTGCAAAATTATAATATCATCATCCAAAGAGGTCCATCAAGCTCTTGAGTAGTCTGAGGGCCTTACATATGTCTTGGTGGGTGACATCAGACCCATGGCCTACAGATGTATAGCCCTGTACTCAGTCCTGTACTCAGTGATGCTAATTAATTAACAGTTCCAAGCATCCACTTCTCTACATTTTGGCCATCTCTCACATAATAAACCACTTGTTTTTGAATTAATATTCCACAAAAGCACATAGCTATACCCCATTGTTGCTCATTAAAGAATCCTTTGTCCCCAGTCCCATGAGCCAGTATCTAAAAGTTTTTCTATAGCTGCTCCTGAGCTTAGCAACCCTTGGCTACCCGGATGACAGTCGCTACGTATCTATAGTTCTGGATGCATCTCTGTAGAAGTGCCTTCTGTTTTTCCCTTCTGCAGACAAAAAAATATACATTGGTTTCCACAGTTTACCCAGCATTACAAAAATCACAAAAAAATGTTACTTACCAAGTGTATCTGTTCTTATTGAATATAAAGGGCCAGATTCAATTCAGCGAGTAAAAGGTTTATCACATGAAATGTCATGGACGAGATACATATGGTTTATCAACTGAAAACTGAAGTCTATGGGAAAAAATGGAAATCTTGATTTTTGTTGAATGCAGAAGAACTCAAATCTCAACACCTTCATAGAAGAGTGCCAAGGTGGGAGTGGTTTCTAAACCCCAGTAAAGCCTGACAATGATATAACTGCTTAAATGAACTGATTAAGTAACTGTTAGAACTGGCAAGTTGGTACAAGCTGGATGTCTCGGATAGCTAGAACCCAGAACTGGTCATGAGTGATCTCCTTGCATGTCAAGTTTGTAACATTTGTGAACTTTCAGGGAAAGTCTTTCCTCCCCAATCTCTCTTTGTTCTTATTCCCACCAGTGCTAGGACTCTAGTCATCATCCCATTCAACTGCAGAGCTGATAGTGATCTGGATGATGCCAATATTGTGATTGCATAAATTAACTAGTTAAAGGAACAGTAACACCAAAAAATTTAAGTGTTTTAAAGTAATGAAAATATCATGTAGTTTTGCTCTGCACTAGTAAAACTGATCTTTTTGCTTCAGAAACACTACTATAGTTCATATAAATAAGATGCTGTGTAGCAATGGCAGAAATTAACAAAAAAATGCTATATGACACAAGATATATAATGGATAACAGATAATATTAAGTTCTACAGAGCATGTCTGCTCTCTGCTGTGTAATGTGAGCCTTTTGTCATTTGAATAGCTGCTCCCATTGCTACACAACAACTTATTTATATAAACAGTATTAGTGTTTCTGAAGCAAACATACCCGTTTTACCAGTTCAGGGCAACAGTAAATGATAATTTCATTACTTTAAAACAATTTAATTTTTCTGATGTTACTGGTCCTTTAAGTACTGTAATTCAGTTATGCAGGAGTAATACCACTAGCACTTAGGGTTGCCACCTTTTCTGGAAAAAAAATACCGGCCTTCCTATATATTTATCTTTTTTTCCTATTAATAACATTGGGATCAACAATCAAAAATACCGGCCAGGCCGATAAAATACCGGCCAGGTGGCAACCCTACTAGCACTGTATGTTGGTGTTGCAGGGTACAAGATGGATGACTCTTTGTATAGAATCCAAGTTATTTCTTCAGTACTGTCCCTCAGTTTTTAGTTATGGGTGAGCAACCTCCTTGTGTGTCCAGATCTATAACATAGTTTCAGTGTGGACTTTCAAAAAACTTCTATTAACCATCTTATAAATTGCTTTATTCTTTTGTCCCTTTTTGTTTTTCCTCCCCTTTCTCTTTTACCCCTTCTACCCCAACCACTTTTTAACTTCATCTTTATATTTGTTCTCCTAAGCTGTTCAGGCCTCCAGTTCATTCAATTGTAAAGATGGTTGGGATCTGGTTGGTCAAGTTCCCCCTATACACTTTTAAATGGGGGCCAAGAATTATCTGAACAGATTCTGAACGCTGGCCAACTTAGTGTAAGCAAAACATAGTCATAGTGTAGACAGGGCACAGAGGAGAGATCATGTAAGTCTATTTGGCAACACAGCAATCCCCAACTAGTCCTTGATAGCGTTAATTGCACCACAGCTCTCTGCATTTTCTATCATGTCCTGATAGTTTAAACAAAGTAGATTACACTGCTGTAACACACTGGAACTCACATTAATATGAGCTGACAGGAGACACACACTCTGAATCAATATTTATTTAGCAAAGATATATAATGAAGCCTGAATCCCAAGCCAGCCACCCCCACACATAAGGTCTATAGTTGGATGTTCTTGTTTCCTTGCAAAATACAACTGTTTACTTTTTATAACAGTGCTCTATAATACAAAATCCTCCACAGGTAAATTAATGAGAGTTTCAATAAGGGCAAATGTGGTTAAACGAGAACTAATTCTTAAACAAGAATTTGGCTAGAAATGCAACACTTTATGTTTTGTGTTTTCTGTATCAGCCTCCCCAAAGTCCCCAAAGACCTGAAGATACCCCAATAGCTTCCCATCTTCTTTTTTTGCTAATTCACAGCAATACTATGGGCTTCTGTCACTTACCTGAGCTTAGGGACCCACTTACAATATACAATATAGAAAAGTCATGATAAAATTATCAATAAATTCAGTTTCAAGATGACACCATTTTGCAAAATTGATTAAGGACAGTACCAATCCAATGAATAATACCCCGGAACATGAGGCAAAATAAATATAGTGCCAATTCAATGTATAATACCCCAGAACACATGACAGGATAAATGCAGTGCCAATTCCATGTATAATAGCCATAACACACAGCAGGATAAATACAGTGCCAATTCCATGTATAATACCCATAACACACTGCAGGAAAAGCACAGTGCCAATCCAATTCCATGTATAATAACCCAGAAAACACAGCAGATAAATACAGTGCCAATTCCATGTATAATACCCCAGAACACACAGCAGATAAATACAGTGCCAATTCCATGTACAATACCCATAACACACAGCAGATAAATACAGTGCCAATCCAATTCCATGTATAATAACCCAGAACACACAGCAGGATAAATACAGTGCCAATTCCATGTATAGTACCCCAGAACACACAGCAGATAAATACAGTGCCAATCCAATTCCATGTATAATAACCCAGAACACACAGCAGGACAAATACAGTGCCAATTCCATGTATAATACCCCAGAACACATGGCAGGCTAAAAACAGTGCCAATTCCATGAATAATACCCCAGAACACATGGCAGCATAAAAACATTGCCAATTCCATGTATACTACCCCAGAACAAATGGCAGGATGAAGTGTAAATTCCATGTATAATACCCCACAACACAGAGCAGGATACATATACAGTACCCCAGAACACACAGCAGGATAAATATACAGTGCTAATTCCATGTATAAAACCCCAGAACACACAGCAGGATAAATACAGTGCCAAATCCATGTATAATACCCAAGAACAAATGGCAGGATAAATGCAGTGCCAATTCCATGTATAATACCCATAACACACAGCAGGATAAGCACAGTGCCAATTCCATGTATAATACCCCAGAACACACAGCAGGATAAATACAATGCCAATTCCATGTATAATACCCCAGAACACACAGCAGGATAAATACAGTGCCAATTTCATGTATAATACCCCAGAACAAATGGCAGGATAAAGTGTACATTCCATGTATAATACCCCAGAACACATGGCAGCATAAATATAATGCTACATCCATGTATGATGCCTTTAAAGATTACATTGCAGCTTATATAATGTGACAATTCCCTGCATAATACATCTATGTAGTTTGATGTAGGAAATATATACACGTATTTGCGGAAGTCTAGCCTCTCAAAGGCTTAATGAAAAGGCTACCTCAAGAGGTTCCTCCAGCAGTGTCCATGGGGGAAGAAGGGGGCACCCTTCCCTCTGGGTTAAAATTGAATTGTGTATAGATATCTACAGAACAAGGAGGCAACCAGCTTAATTAATTAATTAATTAATTTAGGGAGTAGCCTTAGCAGTCAATGGGGGGAGGTGGCTGAATCTCCCATTGTGCCATGAGCTTAGGGCAGATAATTGAGAGCAGGAGAGATGTACAGTAAACAACAGCCACGGTGAACATCCCACACTATTAATAACACAGAGACTGGCTCAGATAATGTAACCTTAGCACAGCACTTCTGGCTTCTGCAAAACACATGGGCATTAAACTGTATTTAAGGTATTGTTATGGCTGCAAATTTTCAGGCAATTTATTTGTGTTTTGCCTTGTAATTCAATTTTCGCCTACTGTTACAAAAAGGGAATTGTTATAACACATCAGCACTTAAATGACCGAGTTGCTTCCTGTAAGTGTTCTGAACCCCAGGAGTTTATTCTGAAATGTGGATAATCTATTATTTTAGAGGTTCAATTAATCCTGACCCTGGGAGCACGTATTAGCCGGTTTTTATGTTACGGTCTGGAGAAAGAGCCTTCGCTAGGTTTGCTAATGGAATATTTGTTTTCCATACGGTCAGCCAGGTGCTGTTCTCAGCCTTAACCCCTTGAGGAGTTTATTGAGTGTATTAATACAAAAATAGCTCAGTGTTACAAAAAAAAAAAAATTATAAAAAGTAAGCTGGCCTTTAAAGTAGTTAGATTTTAGTTTTCGTTTTCCATTTTCAGCTCTTCTTTTTGCAGTGAAAGTTAAGTGATATTTATGGAGAGCATGCAGGATTTTCATTGGAGATTTCAATTAAATTCATTTGGGCCCAGGGGGATTGGACAGCACTCCAGGGAGCTGGACTACAAATCCCAGCATGTTTTAATCTTTAAGATGTTGGAGTATGATGGGAATTGTAGCCAACAGTTTGGGTGACCCTTGGGTCATTATTTTGGAAACAATTTCTGGCCTTCATTTCAAGTCCAACTGGAGGCCCAAGGGATGTATGCAGCCCTCTAAGTGGTTTTTATATTTCTCAGCTTGAGAATGGGCTCATTAGACTTCTTTTTATCACAATTTTAATGTATATTAATGTATATCATACTACTTTGTGTCTACACATCTGACACAAAGCGCTAGTGTTGGGTTTCTCTTTAATCAATGCTGTGTGTTTTCTTGCAGCCTATGTCATAGAGCAAAACAGCCAAAAATTAGTAATATACCAGCCAGCCTGAAAGCTACAGGACCTGTAAATCAGGCGGGTCCAAGTCATCATTCTACATGTTAGCAGGTAATTTATGGGTAGTAGCCAAACTCTGCCAACAAGCCACTCTGCCCACACTGCTAGTGTGTCTTCAGCTCTTCTGATGGGTGCTTGCCATTGGCTATATATACCTGCTAACCCCCATGGTGGCATCAGAGATGGTTGTGTAAGAGTTGGTTTGGGATTAGAGTCAGGTGCAGGTTAGCATTTTGATGACCCACACTTGTTTGGGAAAATATGCTTCTAGCTCTTTAGATCCATCAACCCACTTAATGCAAGTGTACTCTTCAATGAAAATTCTGCCATGTCTATGTGCATTTGGCCTCTAGTTCTTTGTTCATGGGATCATATGATATCATACTTCTTACCCTGAACATGTTCAGCCATGTGATATTTGTCTACAGAGCAATATTGGCAAGCCTGACTTGCACAGTTATCTCCATATGTTAAATAACAGCAAGATGGTTGACTTGGCTAGAAGACAGGATTTAAAATTTTTAATTGGGTTTCAGGAGCCAGGGAGTGCAATTTTTGAGTTTTATGACATAGTTGTTGCAACAAGCTCTCTAGAATATGAACAATTCTATAAACAGTAGTCATCCTCTTGAGGATACCCTTCCCTAGGACACAAGCTAGTTAACATTCACGCATAGTGCAGTTATGGGGGCCTAGGTTTATTCAGTGTCTGAGCAGAATTCACTCTGAATACAAACCTACTGTCAATATATCATTGTTCTTTAACAGTGTGTATGGTTATGTGACTAGATGTGTCCCTACTGGGAAAATAATGAATAAACTAGACAATTGGAAGGTATTGTTCTGCTCAGGGATGTTTGGCAGAACAGGGATTCCGCAATGTAGCCATGATCAGTTAAGTGATCCTATTTGTAGCCAAGGAACCTCAAGAATCTGCAATACAGTGCCTTGCATTTCCAGCATACTAACAGTGTTGTATTTAGAGCTGACGACCAGTGCAGAATGTGGTTTCTGATCACAAAGAGGGACCAAACCTTTCTGGGATGGAATATGTATTCTTCTTTTGTTCCCAGGGCTAACAAAAAACTGAACTAAGGTTGGAGTGGATCAGGGATTTGACTGGGTACTAAAATTCAACAGTGGGGCAAAGCTGCAAGCAAATTTTGGATGTATGGTTTTATGGAATAAACCAAGAGAAAGAAGCCTCGAATCACACAATTAAAACTTCTACTTTTCGCTTCTTCTGCTCTTTTCCCTTCTTTACTTTTTTCTTCTCTCTTCATTCCTTTTTTCTCTTCTCCTTTCCCACTTGTTCCCTTCTCTATTTCTCTTCCACTTGTACCTTTGCTCCTCTTATTTGTTTATATTCTACCTTCTCTTCTCCCTTTCACCTCTTCTTTTCTAATTTTCTCCTCATCTCCTCTCTCTCCTCTTTTCTTCACTTCTCCACTTCTTACTTTACAACACTTTTCTTTTGTTCTTCTGAGTTATACTCCTCCTCCTAGCTCTTTCTGTGCTCTTCTCTTTTCAATTTTCTCTCAAAATTTTTTTTTCTCTCAAATTGTTATGTCTTTTCTATCCCATTCTCTTCTTTTTCCTCTCTTCTCTTTCTTTTACAGATATGGGATACTGACATTATTGATGTTCTCATATGATTGTGGTAATTCAGTAAACTCTCAGGGATATTCACACAGTTTGTTCAGCACATGCCACACTTGTTCAGCAATGTTGCTGATGTGTTAGAAAGAGTTTATTAATGCTAGCAGAAGAAAATATAAATTAAATCTTTTGTGGAGAACAATTTGTTAAACCCGATATTAACTGAGAATATGAAAAGTGTTTGCTAAGGTACCGTGCTTACAAGTTTGTGGCTCCTGGGTTTATTGGTTGCTTGTATGTAATTCTTCAGTGTCTGAATGTAATGATTATTGTATTCTATAATAAAACTGGTGGGCAAAATAAGTCAATTATATTGTTTTTGTGGGTAATGAATGGGGTGAAATACTGCTTTGCAATAAAGTTTTACACTAAAGGAATACCTATTATTTATCATTCTGTCCTAAATATTCCCACATCGACATATACAGAGCTTGAAGTATGTGATGCATTTTAAGACCTTCATTTTCATGGGTGCCAGCAACAATCTATCTCAGGAATAATGCAAGCATACCCATTTAAGGAAAACAAGTCAATAACATCTCCCATAGCTAAATGGGGAATGTGCCTGTGTGCTTTATATGCCCCTCCCCCACTGTAATGTAATGTATAAGGATATTTTCAGTCAAAGAGGAGCTCCATAGCTTCATTTTTGTATACATAGCAAGTGTAAGTACTAGGGTCACTATCAGGCTTATTGGAGGGATCCAATGTAGAAAGAAACCCACAAGTACCTCATGCAACAAATGTCTTACCATGGAGCTAGCAAAGTGAGAAGTAGTCCATTAGACTAAATCCAAGAGGGATGTATCTAAAATAGTTGGTGTTAACTTGAAGTGTGCCAAAGTGAATATCCAGTGGTGTTAGTGCACACAATGCAATACCTAGAACATACCAACATGCTGGAAGCTGTAGTCCATCATGGAGGATGGCTTAAAAATAATTGTCTTTGTTTATTATTTAGTATCATCCTGTCAAATTACAATGGAATGCCCAAGGTCGTAAAGGTCTTCGGCCCAAAATAAATCCAGTAGGAGCTGGATTTTCTTCTGATTTAACTGGGGTGATTACTTTGATAATAAGGGCTCATTTTAATAGGACAGTGTTTATTGGCAACTGGGGTTCCATTTTAACCTACTTTTAGCCTACGTAGTTCTATGTTTTGATGACAGTAAGGCCTGTTTCTCCATTATTTATACACTTGGTTAGGTTCTCAGCACAGTAGGGACGCATGAGTTTTTTTACAACACTCAACACCAACCTCAAGTGATTCTGTGCTCAGGCTTTTATACTTCTATACTGTATTCCAGAGTTATTGACTTTGAGGTGGTGAGAAAACCCCAACTCAAGAATACCTTGCACAATGAGGAGAAGAGCACATATACTCTAATATTCCTCTAAGTTTTTCAGAGGTGAATCCTTGGGCAAACATCTAAAGAAAAATCAAAGGAACATGGGGGGGGGTATAGGTAGTGACTGACCACAATTATTTTCCAAAAGAACCTTTCTAACCAGCAAGCAATTTAAATAACATGTAGGTCCGTAGATACCTAATACCTGTTCTGAATATATTATTCCAGTGCCATCCTCCCATGATCACTGATAACACATGCAGAGCATACAGTATACTGCTTCCATGTTCTATTTTTACAGGCAAATATGTGAAAAATTATAATAAAACATAAAAATGTTTATTGATAGCCCTAGAAGGATATTCCCCAGGAAAACACCATATTTCCCAGCATGCCATTTGTTATACATTAGCAATGTTAAAAATCCTTTACAATGCATTCAGGGTCAATTAAAAACAATTTCAAATTCTCCATATCACATATGAAAATATGAGTTTTACAGAGCCCATTACCATGGCTTTGATAGAAACCTTTGTGATATGAGGTTTAGGGAGCCCTGTATTGGTTTACTGGGAAAAAGCCTGGCTCACTAAGATAAGACATAAAGCTGAAAAACTGAACCCTTGAGCATCATGAACTGGACCTTCTGCCCCAGCACATACAGAAAGAATTTAAGATCAGACTGAGGCATCTGTGGGCTGAATTTGTTTGCATGGATATACATAAATTAAAAGCATGATATTGCATGGAGGTTTGATTGTTTGTTTCTACAGAATAAAAAAAGTGCATACAGTGTATTATTCACATGTTGCAGAATATGATTATCCCTGTTAACATTAAGTGTTGCATGAAGTTCCCAAACCAAAAAGCACATCGCCTAAATATGGTATATAGTTAAAAAAAATAATGCAACTACTTCATCTATGATTCCTCTTCAAAAGGTCTGGAGTCCATCCCACATATTTAATAATAATTTATCATTTTGGCACTGCCTCCACTCAGAGGACTAGAACATAATCTGAAGGCCAGTTATGGTATTTGAACTAAGGATTCCAAGCCTGAAGCCAGGGTGACATTTGGGGTTTGTGCTTATTTTGTGCCCTGGGTACCCCTGGAACTATAGCAGGGTGACACCCCAATGTTTCTATATATGTGTAACCTTGTTATGAGCTAAGGGGGCCCAGTCTGAAGGTCAGTTAGGGGGAGATTTGGGGTGAGTGCTTATTTGTACCCTGGGTACCCCTGGAACTATAGTGACACCCCAATGTTTCTATATATCTGTAACCGTGTTATGAGCTAAGGGGGTCCAGTCTGAAGGCCAGTTGGGGGGGGGTTTGGGGTGAGTGCTTGTTTGTGCCATGTTTACCCCTTGAACTATGACAGGGTTACATAGTTACATAGTTACATAGTTAAATTGGGTTGAAAAAAGACCGAGTCCATCAAATTCAAACCCTCCAAATTAAAAACCCAGCATACACACATACACACACATCTCCACTCTTTCAAACACAAACCATATATGCCCATAGCTATACTAACTGTAGAGTTTAGTATCAAAATAGCCTTTGATATTATGTCTGTCCAAAAAATCATCCAAACCCCTCTTAAAAGCATCAACAGAATGAGCCATCACAACATCACCCGGCAGTGCATTCCACAACCTCACTGTCCTCACTGTGAAGAACCACCTACGCTGCTTCAAATGAAAGTCCTTTTCTTCTAGTCTGAAGGGGTGGCCTCTGGTGATCCTCTTTATGGGTAAAAAGGTCCCCTCATATTTGTCTATAATGTCCTCGAATATATTTGTAAAGTATAATCATGTCCCCTCGCAAGCGCCTTTTTTCCAGAGAAAACAACCCCAACCTGGACAGTCTCCCCTCATAATTTGTCTTCCATCCCACTAACCAGTTTAGTTGCACGTCTCTGCACTCTCTCCAGAGAGAGTGACTGTTACCCCAATGTTTCTATATATCTGTAAGCTTTTTATGAGCTAAGGGGGCCAAGCCTGAAGGCCAATTAGGGTGATATTTGGGGTGAGTGCTCATTGGTGTCCTGGGTACCTCTTGAACTACAAATTGGTGATTGTTATATTTTTAAATATATTAACTTGTTATATACTAACTGGGTTATGACATACAAATTACCTCCTCATTTGGCCATTTTCATGGTATAAGGACTTGTCTTAATTTCCTGTTCAAAAAAGGTGCAGGGGCAGTTTCAGGTAGACTTGCACCAGCTGAGAATATGTTCCATGTGCCAAAGGCTTATCTTTGATCCATGCAACAAAATTCTTTTTGTAAAAACCAATCTCCCTGAAACCACAATGCAAATCCAGCGCAATTTCTAAAAATGGGAAAATTTCATTGCTTTTCATGCAATTGCTTTTACTTGCAGCTTGTTTCATTTTACCAGACAGAGATTGATGAGATATATAGCTGAGGTCTATAAGTGTAGCGTCACCTCAAACACAGCTGTAGCGGCGTATTACTGATTTCACACGTGGCCGTTAAAAATTCCCTATGTCCTTTAACGCGTGATGGAGAGGAATGGTTCAGATCCAAGGAGCTCTTAGAAAGCTTAAGCTATTTTCAGTCCATGATAGGTGCTTTGCCCTCACTGACCCCCTGCCAGCTGGATTCCTAGAAAACAGTTGTCAGGTCCCAGTAGCTTATTTTTCCTTAAGGGGTTTCAAATCAATTTTAAGATTACAGCTGTAGCCTTTGCAATACACCAAAACCCATAAGTTAACTCCTTGACAGGGAATTTAAATGCATTCTGTTCCACTGTGCCTGAAACCAATAGGGAACCAAATTACACAGCTGACTTTTAAAGCCAATACTTTGTGATGGGAACAACATTGTGTAGGTGTTTGTGTGTAACTGTGTCAATCTTCTGCTCAGACAAAAAACATATTGGATTTTTGGAGGTGTTAAGTCAACATTGCAGCTATGCATCCCATGTATTGCTGAGTTGTAGTTGTGTCCAGGCACAGGACTGGGCTGCCAACAGGGCCCATGCCCCAGTCTCAACCCCCAACTCTTTCCTTGTTTCCTTTTTCCATGTCTGCAACTAGGCAGGAGGTCAGGGGACAGTGTCCCACCAGCCCAGTCCAACCCTGTGCCCAAGGGTTTTTATAGTAAATGCTTTAAAAGTTTCCTCACAACCTGCACTGCCTATGGCCCACATAAATACAAGACCATACCAATGCTAATTCAACCACCCTCCAATAATTATTTTGCCTGCCCTATGTATACTTGACTCCATCGTAGGGATGTGAACTTAACCATCCCTACTGTAAAGAAGTGTACCTAAGCCCTAGGGGAGGGATATGTTCCCATAGGCCCAGGGGTAGTGATTGCAGGGTTGGACTGGGCTGAAGGGACACTGGGAAAAAATCTGGGGTCCTCCCCTACTGGCCATGACTGCATAAAAAAGTGCACACAGGGTGGGAGGTTGGAGGATAGGAGTTGTGCCTTGGACAGGAGACCGGGAGGGGTGTGTTGGCCACTTACATGACAACCCCAATGGACCCTTGACCTCCAGTCCAACACTTAGTGATTGTAGTTTCTGTTCCCTACTTTTTTACTAGGTAAATCCATAATGGAGAGGGAGCTTGGAGTCCTTGTAGATGATAAACTTGTCTGTAGCAAGCAATGCCAGTCAGCACGCCGGAAACGACGCGACTCGTTTCGTGAATTTCTCTGGAAATTCGCGAATTTTTGGAGAAGCGAATCTCGAGAGATTCGCCCATCACTAATCACAAGCCTTAGTGAAGTCAGGGACCCCTAAATTAAGTGAATATAGTAGCAGATGTTGCTATTATAGTACACTCTACAGTTATGAGATAAACAGTGTATGCAAGGAGGAATAGCTCTGTGCTCCACCAAGATTATCATGGGGTAGTTTTTCAGGTGACCAAGCTTTAGCAACTTAAGACTTTTAATTGTGATTCCACTTCTCTGTTGGTTGAATTTTTGAAAACCAAATTCCATAGTAATCTCCCTATGTCTGATAAAAGTGGGATGGGTCACAAAGCACTTATAGGCAGGGCCAAAACTAAAGGGAGGCAGAAGAGGCCTAGGGTGCAATGTTGGGCATGCACTGGTCATACCTGAGTGCTGCAATCTTAGCAGCTCAATAACAATGGGATGTCTGACATAGTAACAGTAGGGTTGATTCTTACTGGTGAATATTTTTGTAATTGAGCTGGAAACACCTACAGGAGTGCTTTGGGGTGCAACACAGTCTTTTTTAGGAGAGGTAACATCCCCATTTCTACATATTTTTCTTTGCTGTGAAACACGCATTTCTGTGATTTGTTTTTTGTGCATTCTCTCATTCACAGAGTGTTTCAATAAATAACAGAACAAACAATAGATAGTTGTTAGTTATAAAACAATAGGACAAAAGCATCTACAGGATAATTTATTGAACTTATGTCGAAGTGTTGCTACAAAACTTCCCTGTAAGTAATGTCTGGGAAGTACACAGGTGTTTCAGATTCTGACATAAAATAGATAAAGAGAAGTTGTTGATGGTGGAGCTCTCATGTACTCAGATCAATAGAGAAGATCTTTTTAAATTGCATTTTAGTACTATGCTAGAATTCTGCACGCAATAAATTCAATTAGAGCACAATCTGGAGAGCCGGGCTCATTGTTAACTTCAAAACAAGAGAATCATTTAAAGACATTCAGTGGTGACATTGGCAGAAGGGTATGAAAAGCTTTTTTGATCTGAATAGATGAGGTCAATAAAACGAATGCCGTCCTGTATATTAATTATCATTTAAATACCATATGCCTTACAACACAGTACAACAGCATCTCCTGCATTTGATTAGAACAATTTAGAAACCAGGCCTGGCAGGAATATGTAACAAGCACCTATCTGGATACTTAAAGAGACTGGAACCTCTCCATAAAAACGGTCCCAGTGCGCCCCCTAGTTTTCAAGCTTACAAATTAATTATAAATGCAAGAGAAGTGTCCAATGAGAATACTACTTACCAGGACGTTGCCAACCACCATGCTGTTATGTTATATAGAGAGATTATTGGGGCGTTTTGTCTCTGTGACAGGGCTGGACTGGGGTATGTGAGGCCCACTGGTGCTCCTACCCCAGGGGGCCCAACACCCTTTCTGGGACTCCCACCTTCTGCCTCCTCACCCAAATATACAGTGTTGGACTGGCCCACAGGGATACCAGGAAAACTCCCGGTGGGCCCAAGTGTTAGTGGGCCCTCTTGCTTCTAACAATTTGGCCTATTTTATGTTCATTCCCTATTTCTTTATGTGGAAAAAGAGGCTTGATAATGGAATAATAGAGTATAGTAAGTAGATCTAAAAGAATAGGAGAATGAAGAGGTTAAGTGAGGAGAGAAGGAAAAATAGTTTGGAAAGTTGAATAGTTGATCTAAGGTTTTCTGGTGGGCCCCTGGTCTAAGATTTTCTGGTGGGCCCCTGGCATCCCAGTCCGACACTGCAAATATAGCCACTTTCTCCCCCTAACAAGCACCATAACTTACTTTTGCCAATTGGAGGAGGGCAGTGGGGAGCAATGGCGTAGGGCAGATGGGGATCAGGTCTTGGTTGGCGAGGCCCATGAGGACCGGGGCCCACTGAGGCTTTCCCCTCAGGAGGGAGGACAAACAGTTATTTAGTTCTTCTGTGATAGAGAAACTAGGGTGAAAGCTTCCAGTTGCTGGAACAAAGAACATGGAGGCAGATTTATACAGATAGTTTGGGATTCCTGTTGGAGGATCCTTTTGAGTTTTACTTGGCTGCAGGGGAATTCCAGTGTCATAACATCATAGAAGGGGGACAGACCAAAATATCCCTAAGGGTTACTTTATAACCATAAGTGTAGTTGGGCACTGAACAAATCACTGTTGGATGCTGGAAATGAAACATTAAACCCAATCATTGGCGACAACAATGCCACTGAAATTCTGGGGGGATAATTGCAGCAATGTGAGTAGTGGGAAAAAAGAGGTGAATTATACATTTTATTTTTCATGTGAAAATAGTTAGGCAATGATCTAGTTCACCCAGCAGGTGGTGCCAACCCCTAAGATTGGCCTAAAAGGAATTCCCCTCCAGTAGCCTAAATAAGGAGGTGTAAGGGTTTGTTCCCTTCCTCTTTGGCCTCAGAATGAGAGTTGAATGGACTGGATCAAGACCAATGTGATCAGAACATTTTTGGTAGACTTAATCCTTCAGTGCTAACTGGTGATAGCAGATGGCATGAGTTCACTCTAGGAATGAAAGGACAGCCAATGAGGAGTGATTACATTGAGGTAGAGCCCCTAAGGAAATAGTGCACCGGGTAAAGAAATTAAACATTTAGGAGGAGGTTATAAGAGAACCTAACAGTGACAATGGTCCTGGAGGCAATTATACCCTTCAGTCCGCAACCAGTTCCTTTGGTCTGTAAACCTGCCACCCTGCAAAAAGCTGTCAATAAAGTGTGTATTTATTCATCACAATGTTGTGAGCATTCCTGTTTCCTTCAGCAAAGGCCATGCATTCACATATTACAGTAGTGGCTGTCCACCAGCCATGGTTGGCCCCTTTATATGCCTATCTACAGATGGAGTAATGCCATTTTCCATCAGGTGATAAGCTTGGTCAGATAGTACTCTTTGAATACTTTTTAATAAAAGATATCTGTTTAGCCTGAGCCATTTCAAGTATATTTGTTATTCTGGCTATTCTTGATGCTCCATCTGTAGGAGAAATCGTATATGTAGCATATATCATAACTATAACAAAGAAGAGCTGCTGCATTTAGAACTATCCCTTGCAATTAACTTGAATGGTGTGGAGTAATTTTGTCAGTGGAGCCAACCTTTCTGTGTTTCTATCATGTGACATTGCAGACACATAATAGGTACCATAATCACCGAGTCCATATGCATTGAGGTGCTGCGACCAGAACTAGATAGTGGATTTCTCAGCATGTCATTTAAAATCACTCCATCACTGACAACATTTCCGCTGTTATATTGATGCCGATCTCACAGAATGAGGCCAGAGCTGATTAAATGAGCCGTCAACTAGAAACGTGGGTATATCGGTGCCAGGGGCAGAACGTGCTTTTCTGCTTAGTAAGAATAACTGGCATGGCTTGATGCAGCAGATTGTGAGTGCCGAGGAAGTACTGAGCTAATGGCATTGTAGAGATGCAGATCCTAACAGAAGGACCCTGTGACTTACGTTCCCCATTTCAATGTCTTCCTCGTGGATAAGACGAAAATTAAAATTCCATTCGCTGAACAAGAGTATATAAAGAGGTGGGAACCAAGCTTGAGGCACCCAAGCATACGCCAGACTGAAATGGACCATTTTGATGGAAAATGTTGACAAAATGATTTAATGATGGATTACACACAGCAGACGTTTGGTCTCATACAGCATATTGTGGCTATACAGACTTTAAAAAGAACATCTTACAGCAGACGGTTCCTATGATAAAGCATATTGGGGCGATTCAGACTTTATAGGAGCATCATACAACAGACGTTTATCATAATAAAGCATGTCGTAATGGTACAGACTTCATTAGGGAGTCGTGCAGCAGATGCTTCATGTGATTCAGCATACTGGGGCTATAGATATTTTATGGGATACTCATATTTTACTATGCGATATATTGTTATTCTACAGCAAATATTAGAAAATCTTTATGGGGTGCAGTGATGGCCAGAATGGCAAAAAGACAAGTCCATCATGATGACATTGCACCGAAGTGAAAACAGCCTAAACTCTCAAGAAGAAGGAGGAAAATAAACTAAAACCATCTGCAAATTGCCCCAAAAGCATGGGCAGGGGCATAACTAAAGACCTGGGGGTGGGGGGGGGCAGGAGGCATACAATGTATAATAAATATCATTAAAACAGGTCAACCTCTAGACATCTGGGGCAGGAAAAATTATTTACAGTGGGGCACAGTAATATGTAGCTATGCCACAGGGGGGATGGGTGTCCCTGACTCTAAATGGGCAACCAGAGCAGTCACAGGCACAACTTTGCACTAAGAATTAATTATATTGATTTTGCATTTTGTCATTTTTGTATTTTGTATTTTAACTGCTTCAGACAGAAACACTATCTCATACCTAAAAAGGTCTGGGTGCTTCTTGGCCATGTCCAACATGCCCCGCCCACACTCCTTTTCTTTTGAGGCCATGCCTTATTTTCACAAAGATCACACTTCATGACTGCATTCCCTGCTTTGCCATTTACCAGGTATTTCAGGTGATACTTCTAAGTTTTTCTAAGTCATTTTTGGACTTTCTAATGGCACCTTCTTTCTTCTAATCATAAGGGATGCCCTAACATCCTCCAGAGAGACCCACTGGTTTAAAAAACATTAGAGAGCCTTTTACAAAAATTGTTTAGAAAATATAAAAATGTTGAACTCTCCCCCGAACCATGATTAATCTCCTGCCATACAGTAAAACAATTCAAATTCAACACAGCTAGTTGACCAACCACCCAAGTAGACATCCATTGAGTTCAAACTGGATAAAAGAAAATATGAAGTTTCATTATTATGTTTGCTGTCAGATTATACGGCCACAGGGAGGCAATGACAAGGGGTTTGTGATGGATATGATATTTGTCCAGGTCATCCAAGCCACTCCAAGGCATTCATAGAATCTGCCATTACAACATCTGTCAGGGCATTTTCCAACTTCACTGCCCTCACACAAGAACAATTTTTCTGCTTCAAATGCAAATTCCTTAAATCTAAAATTGTGCTTATGGTTCTTTGTCATTTTTGGGGAAAAACATCCCTTACCTGATATCTGGCTATAATATCATCTAATGTACAGTACTTTCAGTAATCATGAACCCTTCCAAGAGAGAACAACCTCAACTTTTTTTTCCATTATTCCAGTCTTTTTACCAGTTTAGATGCACATATGTATATGCACTCTTTCCATTTCAATATTATTTTGACTGTGGGTCAGAACTGCACTTCATACTCAAGATCTATAAAGATGTATCCCTCAAGTTACTGCCCTTTTTTGTGCAAGATATTATTAGAGTTACACTGTTTACTCTCCATAACTCTGCCCCAATCAATTATGCAGACCCCCAACACAATTCAATTGATAAATTATTATTATTTTTGTGCAATTCCATAACCAAGAAGAAAGAGTCTAGGCTAAACTGAGCAGACAATGTTCTTGTATCCATAAGAACGTGGATGAAAAAAAAAAGTTTTATTGTGCATTGTTACTTTTACTCTTCGTCTCTTTTGTTGTGGGGCTGCATTTTCCACCAGTGGACCAACCCCAATAGGTTTATGTCACCTTCATAAATATATATATATCTTCTCTGGACATCTGTTTTCAAACTCTAAATTTCATTTTATTAGGTGAAAATCCAACAGCGTGCTATGGAAAGTTTCCATTAAAATGAATGCTGCAGATGTTTTGAAAATGTCTTAATGATCCCGTTTTTATTAACAGCAAGATTGCCCTATTTAGAATTGTGTCTTAAACAGAGCTTATTTCAATTAAGAGTCATCATACAGAAAGCAAGAACAAGCACTCGAGCAGGGAGTTAATATATTCATACTTTTAGAACAAAAAGTGATTAAGCATCAAAGCTGTCATTTCAGTTAATTATGGAACTTCGCCTGTAGGTTGAGAGATTTTGCAACATGCGGCCTACATCATCGATGATTTCAACTGTGATTCAGCCACCGCTTATAGGCAAACAGGTAGATGATCTGCGAATTCTTAAATAGGCGCAGTTATTTTAAATGTTGACTTCTTAAACCATGATTCTTATTCATTTGTGTAAAATTGGTTTAATGTAAGATTAAACAAAGGTGGAATTTATTTGGATCACTAGTATATAGAGCTTGGTTACAGTTTCAGGGTCCCAAATGACCCCAACACAGCTGCTTCAATAGGCACAACAGACTTTTCCCCACAAATGTTATCTTAATGCCAACCACCAGAACTGTCATCCTGATTCCAACTCAAGCCGAGAGTTGAATCCAATTTGCTACCACATGCCCAATTGCGAATGCACTGCATGCAATTACAGTAGGTACAACTCCCCATTCAGCTGCAATTACACTGTAATTGATGAAAAATGCTGCATTCTGGGTAAAAACTTGCAGCTGTAAATGATCATCTATGTTTCTTGTGTGTCAGATTTCCAGTGTACAAATAAAGTCCGTCCATAATGGACGACTTCTTATCTGTAAGCCAAGTTATGGCTTTATGTGCCGATTGACACTTGAGAACCCTGGAGCTACTGCCACCATAGACCTACCTGTATCTCCAGGACTCCCACAATAAGTTGTGTCAATAGGCACACCAGGCTGGAGTCCTTTGCTTTGGTTACCTGCAAAAAAGTGGTTACCCTGTGGAATGAGGGCAGAAATTTCAGGTGCAGGTTACGGGTCTGCAGATTGTGGGACTGTGGTTTGCAGGTTCAGGTCAGGTCTGGGTCTTAGAAATTGGTTCTGTGCAGAACTCTACATCAGGCATGTGCCGAGTGAATAAGATTTAAATAATGTTTTGCATGTGCTCTTCTGAAGTGACATAAACCCAGCTCTGAGAAAACCACATCTGCTTCGAAATGCAAGTGCAATTGAGTCTGCTTTGATATATCAGGTGCAATGGCAACAGGAACCATTAAGTTGGCTGCAATTAAGTTGGAAGTTGGAATGAAAAAGACGTCAAGTATGGCAAACATAGTGTCTCTCCAAATTATCTTGTTTTCTCTTTGATTCTTCAAGGTTCTCAGTTGAATCTTCATGAATGCTGATGACCTCAGAATCAAACCTCTCTTATCTCTTAAAAAGCTTGTAGTAAGTTAGCAATTGGATCTGAAGACTTGTCTATTTCTCCTTTAATTTGCCCATGTGTATTGTTTTCTGTAGGAGCTTAAGGTTGTTACCACCTCCTCCTAAAATTTTAGCATAAACCTCTGTCAAATGATGTGATAACAGCAACATACAGTAAATCAGGCAGCACTTGAACTATTTTCAGATCATGATCCAATTTACTAATTCAGCCGCTCAATTTGTGTAATTAAGTTCCCAGAACCTGATTGTGCACCTGCGCTGGGGCTTGTCTTCTTATGACATGAAGATTGTTGCCGTAACGATTACTAATATTTTAATTCTTTCTTGCATTACACACACCAGAGTTTGTCAGTTTTAACAAATGGAGGTAGAAATGCAAAACACAGGGAAGCTAATGTTTATTATGAACTCATACATCAAATACAGGGTATTGTAAATAACTCTTACACTTCAACATCCTCCTTTAAATAGGTACAAGAGACTGCAGGAGATGCCAACTCTCTTCCAATGGAATATATGGTGCAAGTTACCCAGAATAAAGGCTATTACTCAACCTGATGTTCAACCTGACATTTCTGAAAAACACCCACAACCCCTTATTACACTTCCTCCAAAATTTTTGGTATTATGCGTTCAGGCAGGTACTGTAACTATTGGCATCCACCGAACCTGGGCATCCAATGGTGAAGCATGATTCAGAACTCCATAGAACACATTTCCTAGTGCGGAATCCAGTTCCAGTGATATTTACATCACTCCAGCTGATGACTGGAACAGCATATATTGAATGTATGTGGGTGACTGCTCACTAGTGATGTATGGATGTATCCAGTATCTGAGGGAACTGTGGGTTGGATGGTTTGGATCAAAAATGGGACTGCAGTTTTGGGTTTGAATGGGGTCAAGTTACAGTATTGCAAGACTAAGCTCCTTCATCCCTTGTACCACAAAACCTTACTGGTGACATCAGTAGAAGGCTCCTTCTCAATGTGATGTCAATGGAAGGCTTCAATTTGAACAAAAACAAAAGGGTGCTCAGGTGTAGTTGGATACACTTTTTGTTGGGTTTAAAGTCAATGCAGGTCATACATACATTTTGTAACTTGTACATCACTACTTCTTTGACTGGTGGGCTGCAACACCAGAGGCCCCCCTCCTAGCTTCCACTTCTACCATTCCTCACCTACATTGTGCTGCATACCCTTTACCTCTTTCCTCCTGCTTAACTAGTGGCTTTGAACTGTAGCATCCATGTTGAGGAGTTCTGGGTCAGCAAGTATCATGAAGACCAGGGTCCACCAGGTGTCCTGTTGGGTGTCCCGTCAGCCTAGTCTGACCCATGCTCACCCATGAACAAATTAATTCCTCCATTGTTGGTGGTTTCAGAGATAGACTGGCAGTGTGGGCAGAGTGGACATGTCATTTTAAATGGGGATACTTTTAACTATATGAATACCATTGCTCTTCTAGTGTATAAAGAAATCTTGCCTCAGGTATGTATTTCTTTGCAAGGCTGTAACATCATGTACTAAAACTGTCAAATGGTAATGCAAATTGGTCTGTTTATGCATATTTACTATCTACGTCTGTGTCAAATACAATAGAGCACAACTGTGTTACATGATGGATGGGCTTCTCTAGTGAGACCCCTCTGACACTGGAATATCATATGAAATACATCTTTATATTAGTACAAAGCTAATAAATAACACTGCAACCTCCCATTCAGGATAGTATAGACAATATATCCGATTCTTTTGGCCACCACCCTTCAGGGTGCCCCCAGATCATTGCTTGAAGCAATAACCCTTATAGATAGTAACATACTGTCAGTCACCCTAGCTTTTAAAGTTCAAAATTGAACTATGGTAATCTTGCCTAGCAGTTCTCTATCGAACCCAAGGAAGATCCGTGCCCCAGAAGATGTCCCTAATAGCTCCCCATCTTCTTCTCTGATGATTCCCAGCTCATTTTCTAGGCTACTGTCACTTACCTGACCTTAGGGGCCCCCTCACAATATGCAAAAAATATTTAATACTATATAACATTCCCTATACCATGCTGATGGTTTAACAAGATCAGAAGATGTGGACATGACCAATGTAGTCAAATAAAAGGTAACCCACTACATAAAGAGTTGAAAGAGGAATATCTGGAACAACATTCTGTACTTGTTGCTTATAAAGTATATGTGAAGAAGTGGGGACAAAACAGCAAGCCAGTTTTTTCGTCATCAATAAGTCATGCATCACCTTTGGAGAGAGCTTTGGGCATGGATCAATGTCACGGGCAGGTGGAATTACTAAATTAATGTCCATGTTCTTTGTCTTAGTTGTGTGGGTTATTGTGAGACCTACAACATTAAACCTTGGCATCTTACTGGTGCCCTCAGTGACCTCCTATCTATTCTATGATGCTGTAGGTCAAGCCACCAGTTGATTAAGTCGTAAGAGATGCAATTCATGCACTCCAATTTTCTTCATGTATTTCCATGGGCAAAGTCTGCAGGTTAAGGTTTCTTTCCTGTTAGTGAATCATAATTGAGATGATTGATGTAAAAGACGAGCTCTAGGCAACAGGATTACAAGAAATCTGAAGTCGTATAGAGTTATTTACAGTAAAAGAAAGTAGGTGTTGATGTGTCTGTAGGAGGAGGGAAGGCAACGTGTCGGAGGGAATCAGATATTTTTTCCATAGTTATTTTTGTTGCAATCTCACTTATATTACATGTTGCTATTTTCTCTTCCTGTTGGACAAATAATGCACCATGGACCAGAGGGACTATACTCTTTGGTTTATTGGGTAACAGATTTCCCAGGACTAACTAATACTTGCACCCATGTTAGCAACCCATGGAACAGTTGGTGCCAGGAGTTATAACTCTAAATATCATTTGGGATGAGACATTAATTGAAGGCTGATAGAAAATATTACCTATTATGCTGCAGCCCAGGGAAAGACCAGGGAGAAGTCTGCACAGATACTGATTGAGCAAATACGTTTATTCAGCCTGAAAGTTTTCCCAAGGAGAAACACAACTGCCATCTAGTGAGGAATTACAGCACATTCACTTCATGTCCAGTCTATCCGGAACTTCTGAATATCTGTAACTCAAAGATAAGGAGCCATCTCAGTCCAACGTCTCTGCAGCTACCAACATCGTCACAGGTTGGGCATAGACACAACTACTATCAACTGACCTTTCTACAATGGGAAAGGCAAATTGCAGATTTCCAACTGTCATGGACTACAGTTCCCAGCATCCTCAGAAAGACTAATTATTATGAAACTAAATATTTGTTAATGGAAGTCATGGGAGAATTTGCAGCGAATTCCCACGATTCACCGCAGGCGAATAAATTCGCCAAACGCTGGCGAAATTTCGCCCTGGTGAGAATTCGCTGGCATCTCGTTTTGGACGTGCACGTCTGATTTTGGATGCTGCTTTGAGAATTTCACTAGAAATGCGTGAAAATTTTGGAGAAGCGAAATGCCGCTAATTTGCCCATCAGTACGTATCACTGCAGATCTGTCCTACCCATGGTTAAAGTCACCAGCACCATAACAGTCAGATCATTTTAATTTGAGCGATAACTAGATAGAGAAGGAGAGAATAAATACATAATGATGGGGGAATTTATTTGCCAGGGGTGAATTCGCGGCGAATTCCCGCGATTCGCCGCTGGCGAATAAATTTGCGAATCGCCAGCGAAATCTCGCTTTGAAAAAATTCGCCAAAAAACGAGTCGCGCAACGATTGTCGAAAACAATGCGACACGCCAAAGTTGACGTGGTGCGCGTCAAAAGCGTCCCGCGACTTGTTTCTCAAATTTTTCGACAGTTTGCGAATTTCTCAGGAAATTCGCGAATTTTTCGGCGAAGCTAATCTCGGGAGATTCGCCCATCACTATAAATAGACATATTTACCTTGCCAAGATAGGAAACCTTCTCTCTACCTCTCTCTTTAACACTTCCTCCCAGTCTGTCTACATAGGTAGGGGACAATTTTCTGTGTACTTAAATGCTGCTTTTTGCCTTTGCACCTGCATGCACTTTTCAAATTGTTTATTGGATGTGGGCATTGAAAGTACTGTTTCTATTTTTGCAGATGATACTAAATTGTGCAGAACTATAGGTTCCATGCTGCAGTGATTTGTCTAAGTTGGGAAACTGGGCAGCAAACTGGAAAATGAGGTTCAATGTTGATAAATGCAGGTTATGCACTAAAAATAATATAAATACAAGTTATACACTAAATGGCAGTGTGTTGGGAGTTTCCTTAAGTGAGAAGGATCTTGGGGTTTTTATAGATAACACGTTGTCTAATTCTGGGCAGTGTCTGTAGCTACTAAAGCAAATAAAGTTGTGTCCTGCATAAAAAAGCTTTGTAGAAAGAAAAACGGTCCGCACACACCAATATTGCAGTCGGGGATAGTGCCCCTTTCTTTTAATGCCACCAGTTGTCAACGTTTCGGGGGGAACACAGCCTCCCTTCTTCAGCAGAAGGGAGGCTGTGTTCCCCCCGAAACGTTGACAACTGGTGGCATTAAAAGAAAGGGGCACTATCCCCGACTGCAATATTGGTGTGTGCGGACCGTTTTTCTTTCTACAAAGCAGTTAAGGAGACCTGGCTAGGTCAGCGGAGGACCAGCACCACCACGCAGATCAGTGGAAGGAGGTGTGCGGTAATTAAAATATTCACTGCATAAAAAAGGGCATAAACTCAAGAGATGAAAACATAATTATACCTCTTTATAGATCCCTAGTAAGGCCTCATCTGGAGTATGCAGTGCAGTTTTGGACTCCAGTCCTTAGGAGGGATATAAATGAGCTGGAGAGAGTGCAGAGACTAAGTGCAACTAAACTGGTTAGAGGGATGAGACTGGGAGACTTCAATTATGAGACTGGGAGACTGTCCAGGTTGGGGTTGTTTTCTCTGTATTACACTAAATACATTAGAGGACATTATAGACAAATATTACCCATAAAGAGGATCACCAGAGGCCACCCCTTCAGACTAGAAGAAAAGGACTTTCATTTAAAGGAACAGAGTAGGTGGTTCTTCACAGTGAGGACAGTGAGGTTGTGGAATGCACTGCCGGGTGATGTTGTGATGCTCATTCTGTTAATGACTATAAGAGGGGGATGATTTACAGGACAGACATAATACAAAGGCTATTGTGATACTAAACTCTACAGTTAGTATAGCTATGGGCATATATGGTTTGTGTGAAAGAATGGAGGGGTGTGTGTATGCTGGGTTTTAATTTGGAGGGGCTGAACTTGATGGACTTTGTCTTTTTCAACCCAATTTAACTATGTAACTATACATTTTAGTTCTCTGTTAATTCTACAAATTAATATTCTGCAAATAACATTAAAACATTTAGAAAACAGAACAATATAAACTTAAGGTTTTTTTTAACAGCATGATAGTAGACGTAGCACGTAGCAAGAAGAACCTTTTTGTACTGGTATGGGACCTGTTATCCAGAATGCTCAGGACCTGTGACTTTCCAATTAATGGATATTCCTATAATTTGGCTCTAGTAGAAAATCATGTAACCATTAAATAAACCCAATAGGCTGGTTCTTCTTCCAATAAGGATTCATTATATCTCAGTTGGGATCAAGTACAAGTTACTGTTTTATTATTACAGAAAAAAGTTAATAATTTTTTTTTTATTGTAATTATTTGGATAAAATGAAGTCTATGGGAGAGGCCTTCCCATAATTCAGAAATTCTGGATAGCATCTTTCCAGATAACAGATCCCATATCTGTACATCGTGGGCCAACAGCTTTGTTGGGGCCCAATGACCCACATAGGGAAGCAGGGCTTGACGGGGCTTAGGAGGGGACCTATCCCCGCCAACCCCCCAGATTGTTGGCACCTGATTGGCTGGTGGGTCCTGGGGGCGTTGCGCAAGGTGGAAGCGCTGAGCAGTTACTTACCATTCGGTGCCAGGACGTGGAGGCAGAAGGACGCAGCATCCCACCCTGGGTTGTAGGTGTTTGTCGCAGTTGGCGGGGGTACCTTTTGCAAGGAGCCCCAGGGGAAGATAAAATGGAAAGTAGCTTGGAAGGCATGGGTCCTCATGGGGACATATGCAGCCTGGTTTAGGGCTTGAAAATGGATCAGGAATCAATCCAGGCAGTTGGGGTACAGTCGCCCCCCCTTTTCCCCCAGTTGGGGGGATAATATTGTAAGAGTTTGTTATAAAAACGGTTGGTTAAAGTTGAAATATCTACATGTTAAAGTATTCTTGTTAATTGTAGAATAAATAACTGCAGCCATCTCTCTCCAAACCAGTGGTGTGGTGTGTATTATTGGGGGTGGGCAAAGGGAGAGGTGCAGACTCGACGCTGCACCCATCATGAGGTAGTGGATACATTTTATGGAGCGCATGCGCATTAGGGGTCAATTACTGATCCCTTAAGTGCAATTAATAGTGTTAAGGGATGCAAGAAGGTGCCTCCTAGTTCCCACTTAACAAGCACATGTGCCCAGTGCAGCCGTGCCCCCCGCCCACCCTTGTCCGTGCCTAGTTTCTGTGGAGCTGCAGCCAACTCCAGCCGGCTGCAGTGGGCGCGAGACTGCCGGGGGCCCTGCGGGGTGCAGGCACTGGCCCAGTTGCACCCCCTGCTCCCCCGGTAGTTACGCCCCCTGTATGTGCCCCAGGAAATGTTGCTCTTTGCACCAAGTACTTGATTAAAAGTCTGGAGCTCAGTTCCCCATCCTTAATGTCCACCAGTAGTCTATATAGTCATGCTAAGAAGTCAATGTATTTTACAGCAAATTAACAAGCACATAAAAGATTATTTTTCTGTCCTGCTAAAACCTTCAAAATGTCAGATGCTTTAAAAATTTCAAGGTTGCCTTTGCCCTGATCTGTTTGTATACACAGCGATATTATCAACATCCGCCTCAGGCCCGGGAAAAGGACACACACTGTTAATGACTTTATAGAAGATTATCAGAGAATCCCAGAGACTGGAGCATGGGAAGGACATATTGAAAGTATAAAAAAATATAAGTAATAAAAAAATATATATATATATAGTATTTATTTACTTATAAACCACAGATGAAGTCAAACCTTTACAAAACACAAAGGGTATTTTACGACCACAAGGGCACTTGCGATTGTGCAAATTTATCTGTGGACGTTGAGAAAAAAGATCACAATAAATAAGGGTAATTTCGTAAATGTGTGCTCCTGGAATTTGCATATATAGTTACATAGTTATGCTTGGGCTGAAACAAAAGTCCATCAAATGTACTCAGTGTCGGACTGGTCCACCAGAATACCAGGAAAACTCCTGGTGGGCCAAGGGGACAGTGGGCCCTCATGCTGCTAAACTTTTGGCCTATTTCATGGCCATTCCCTATTTCTATGAGAACAAAGAGGCTAAATAGATGGAATAATTGATTATAGTATGTAAAGAAAACAAACTAGGAGAATAGAGGTTGATTGAGGAGATGAAGAATATTAGTACTGAGAGTGGCCCCCTGGTCTAAGGTTTTATGGTGGGCCCCTAGTCTAAGGTTTTGGGGAAGGCCCCCGGTGTCCCACTCCGACACTGAATGTAATGCCTCCAAATCATCCTCAGTGCCCACACATCACCTGTTGGGACATTCCCCAACCTCACTGTCCTCACTGTGCAGAGCACCTACACTGCTTGGTCCTTTCTCCTTTTCTATGGGACAAAAGACCCCATGATGTATGTCTATAATGTCCTCTAATGTTCAGCACAGGTATGGGATCCATTATCCAGAAAGCAGTTATCCAGGATTATGGAAAGGCAATCTCCCATATCAAAATAATCTAGAATTTTCAAAATGATTTCCCTTTGCTCTGTAATAATAATAATAATAATACTTGATCCCAACTAAGATATAATTAATCAGAATTGGAGGCAAAACCAACCTATTGGGTTTGTTTAATGTTTACATGATTTTCTATTTACTATTTTTTTTCCATGGTTTAAATTATTTAAGCCCCTCCCAACCTTTAACTCATTACATATGGTTGTGAAGCAGCATTAATAGTTAACCTACTCATAATGTAACGGAGATGGACAATGGACAGAAATTATACCAAATAATGTGCATTTATTTGTATCACCCCTATATTATATTCTTTAAATGCACTATGTGAGATCAGGATTTTATTCACAGTGAGCCATTTTGCCGTGAAACACCCCCAAATCCAGATGTACAAGATATAATGTGGCAATGATTTGAAATGCTATATTTATCAAAAGTAACTCAAAGCAACTGGACCTGCGGAGATATTTTAATGAAAACGTTTCACTGCTCATCCGAGCAGCTTCTTCAGTTCAACTGACTGGTATAGGGGAGTTCTTGGCATACAGACTCTTCCAACAATCCAACCACAACGGCACATTGTAACTCTTCAGAGAGGTGACATCTGAAATTCACAGTGGTGTTGATTCTGTGTAGTTACAGTGATAAGATAACCAATATGTTATGCAACTCGTAGAAAACAGGTGTTACTTGTGAGAGTTGCATGAATGGATGTGTCAAGAGTTCTGAAACCGCCGGGGAACAGATGTGAGAACAGCATTGTATGTAACAGACAGGTGGTGTCGAAGGCCCCCGCCTCTGTTCAGGGATGGTTTCTCCACCTTAACATGAACAGCTCTTTCACACCTCTTTTAAACCAGCGGTCTTCTTTATCCAAAATTTTCGACATTGCTATCTTCAAAAGAGTGTCCCTTGTCTTTCAGGTGTAGAAAAAAAACAGATTTAGAGATTTAGAAAGGGAAACACCAGCCAGAACATTTTGATGGGACAATTCTTCTGAGATCAAGTAAAATAGCAAATATGGAGTTAAAATGGGAGCTATAATTCAGTGATACTCTTTAACCAATGAGTCAGGTTTGAAAGTCAGTCTTGTTTATCCAGGGAGACGTACAAATATCTCAAAGAAATGTCAAGTTCATTGTGCAGATTCCTATAAAAGCCACTTACTGGATTACATTATGGAGTATAAAGCAGCTACACTGGAGAAGGATAGGAATTTCCAATCATTGCCCGACTTTGAGGCACTTGCCAACAATATGTTGGTCCTATAGTATGTGGCCCATATTTTTGGATTTAAATTCTTTGGTGATTGCACATTCTTTCCCTAGTGATGGGAAACCAAGTATTGTGCTATAAAGGGAAACTAAACCAAGCCGATCGAGGCTGGATTTTTAAAGGGATTGTGCATTCTGTGGATTGGCGTTATGCAATAATTAATGATAAGCGAATTCGTCCTGTATCGCTTCGACAAAAAATTCACAAATTTCCAGTGAAGTTCATGAAACAGCGAGAAATTGGCGAAATGCCTGTGTCAATTTTGATGCCCGCAACCCACAAATTTGATGACTATTTTGTTCAAATGCATTAAAGTCAATGGGCATCCGAATAATATTGATGTATAACAATTCTGACACAAGCGACTATTCTGATGTGTCAAATTTTTTTTTTGATGAGGCAGATTTTTCGCATGCAAATTTTCAACACAGTTTTGCGAATTTGTTCGCCAGTGAAGAAACATGGAAATTCACAGTGAATTCGTGCCTAGCAAATGTATTCGCTAGTGATGGGCGAATCTATCCCGTTTTGCGAATTGGCGGAAAATTTGCGAAACGAGTCGCAGCACATTTTTTTACGTGCGTTGCATCGTTTATGGCGCGCGTCATTTTCGGTGCGCGGCTCGTTTTTTTCGCGCCAGAGAATTTTCGGCAAACGAATTTTCGCGAATTTATTCGCCGGCGGCGAATCGCGGGAATTTTCCGCGAATTCGCCCATCACTAGTATTCGCCCATCACTAGCAACAATCTTATGGGTAATGTTATTGTTTGCCTTAGCAATTAACCTTTAGTATGATGTGGAGAGTGATATTCTGCGACAATTTGCAATTGGTTTGTATTTTTTTATTATTTTTGGTTTTTAAGTTATCCAGCTTTTTATTCAGCAACTTTTCAGTTTGCAATTCTAGCCATTTGGTTGCTAGGGTCCAAATTCCCCTAGCAACCTTGCATTAGTCTGAATAAGAGACTGGAATATCAATAGGAGAGGGGAAGCATAGAAAGATGAGAAATAAAAAAGTATCAATAATTATATATGTGAAGCCTTACCGAGCATTTGCTTTTTTTTTAGATGGGGTCAGTGACCCCCCAACTTGCACGCAGTAAAGATAATGGCAAATAATTAAATCAAAAAGTATTAAAAACAATGAAGACCAATTGAAAAGTTGCTTAGAACTGACCATTCAATAACATTCGAAACTTTAACTTAAAGGTTAACTGCCCCTTTAGTGTGTTTCATCACCACAGGGAAACCTTTCTTTTATTCAATGCCCCCAAATATGACCCTGCCAAACTGAATGACACTCTCCTCTCACTTAAAGGCAGGTGTAAACTTAAGAATGTTATTAATGGCAATTTCGGCTCTTTATAAAACACTACGAACACACAGTCAGCATCACAAAAACATTACCGCTCTGCATTTAATTGATGGATCAGTGGCAGCTCCGTGACGGAAGAGAAGGTGCAGCCAGTATTCATGTCAGTCTGATTTATTGCGCTGCATTTATTAGCGTTGCTTGGAAAAATTCTGCCCTACACAGGTTTAATGTGAAAGAGAGAAAAAAAAATGAACTGTCGGTTTGTATGTTGACTGTGGCCGAAACTGCCAGTTCTCAGAAAACCGATACACAAGACATGTCCCAAACATGAGCCATAAGAACCCTGTCCACCTTTAAACTTCTTGTTGTGTGATGTAGATGGTATTTTTTCAGGTGATTTGCAGTTGGTCTTTATTTTTGAACTGCTTTTTGCTGAGTAAATTTCCATTCTGGCATTTCAGCAGGTACTTGTTTGCTAGGGTCCGGCATTCTCTAGCAACCAGGAACTGGGTTTGAATTAGAGACTGGAAGATGAGAACATTAATAAAAATTTGAGCTCGTACTTTTTTTCCATGATTCATTGCAGTGAAAAAACATGATCTCAATTTTATTTGAAATTTATCAATACAGAAAATTTTCAAAAATTCAAATGTAAAAAAAGACTGCCACCAAAAAGCTACATTTTTTACAGCAGCCAAACCTGCAAAGTTTTTCCCGTTTTTTTTTTAACCACGGAAGAAATGTAGTTTGATTACTTTCTTCCTATTGAATTTAGTTTCACAAATTAATAGTGATGGGCGAATCTCCCCCGTTTCGCTTCGCCGAAAAATTAGCGAATTTCCAGCGAAATTCGCGAATTGTCGAAAAAATTTGCGAACCGAAGCATGTCGCGTTTTTGATGCGCGTCGCGTCGTTTTCGTCGCGTCGTTATCGACGAGCGTCGCGTCGTATTCGTCGCGGCGCGCGACGCACGACTTGTTTTTTTTTGCCGATTTTTTTTTTGCGAATTTTCGCTGGCGTTTCGCGAATTTATTCGCCAGCGGCGAATTGCGGGAATTCGCCGCGAATTTGCCTCTGGCGAATAAATTCGACCATCACTACAAATTAATGATCTACCTCCCCAAAAGGACCAGAATAGAAAGATAAGTACCAAAGAGTAACAGTTTAATAGTGATGGATGAATAAATTTGCCAGTGGATTTCCAAGTTTGGACAAAAATTTATTAATTCACAAAACTTTTTGCATGCCCATTGACTTTAATGCATTTTGCTAATTTTTGCCTTTTCCCCAATTAAATTCGCAAATTTTTCAGCAAACCTGAAACTGCGCAGATACGCCCATCATTACAGTTCAATAGTAGTAGAGAAGTTTCATCTTCTGGGGTGAGTGACCATCATTTCAATGCTGGAAAAAGAATGGCAAACCATTAAAAATTCAAATACAAAATGAAAATTTAAATCTATCGATTTATATTTAAATCGTGACTTTGTTTTCCTCAATAAAATTCTGATGAAATTCAAAATTAGAAAAATCACTTTGTGCAGTTTTAAACAATTTTAAGGGGCCAATTTATTAAACCTCCACTTTTTCAGGTCAAGATATTTAAGGGAAAACCTTGAATTTTTAAACAAAAATTAAAACTTACATTTTTTTTAGATTTACTGTATATACCCCAAATCTGGTAATCCAAATCTGAAAATATTTCATCTCAAACCTGTTGAGGTCATGTAGAAGTCAATGGAAGATGTACCTGGTGAAGTTGTTTCATGACATTGGTTTTCTTCCAAAATTATGATAAAGTAGAGTTTTCACAGCAACAATTTGATACGGGCGAGGTTTTGAGTTTTCACATGAACACATGAATTTGTCAAGATTTTCTGCACCAACTTTTTGAAGAAGATTCATTATGAAATGAGTTAAATTTGTGGATGGGAGTTAGGTTGGCTTTGTTTTAATAAAAAACTGAACTGAACGAGGGTTTTAGTAAATATCACACTCGGTCTTTAACAAATCACTGTTCCTGTTTGATAAAAAACAGGCATTTTAAACAATAAAATGTTTTTTTAAAAATCAATTTCTTCAAATTTTTACAGTTTTGAGCATAAGGAAGTCAAGACTCTAGAAATAAAATGGAAAATACATCTGTGTCTATATGTATAAAAATTAATACAGATATGGGATCTAGAAACCTTTATCCAGAAAGCTTCAAATTACCAGAAGGTCATCTCCGATTACATTTTATCCAAATATTTTAAATTTAAAAAAAAATAATTTCCTTTTTCTGTGTAATAATAAAACAGTAGCTTGTACTTGATCCCAACTAAGATATAATTCATCCTTATTGGAAGCAAAACCAGCCTATTGGGTTTATATAATATTTCAATTCTTTGGTAGACTTTAGGTTGAAGATCCAAATTATATATAGAATAAAGCATGGGCTATAAATGTTCTTTGAGCCTATTCTCTGTAATTCAGTGGCATCAGAAGATCCAACTACTACAACCAGGGGGACAATCTGCTTCATTACAAGCAAACCAAGTGCATGAAAGAGCCAGAGGGTTTCTTAGGCACATTAACCGTGTGCATTCTTTTCCCCATAGGTAATGGACTAAAAAGCAACTGGAAAGATCGGAGTATCCACCTCCCCGCTGACAAATCTTGTTCCGAATCAGTGTTGTGTCAGCTTGAATCAGTCACAATGTGTTACATCCGTCAGGTAATGCGATGTGACTGATCCAACCTGACAAGACACGTTACCCGGCAGTGTATGAGAAGAATTATTTGGCACAGGGGGGGTGGGGGGTTGGATTTAATTCTCTCAAGATGAAGCTTTAATAAAATTGAGTTTGTGAAAAACAGAATGGGATTTTAATCGAAATCTCTCTTTCGACGGGAAACCTGGTCTGACTCATCTTAGTTGTTGGAAATATGGTGAAACCCCATCTCTTAAGCAAAACGGTCTTGTAGAAAAGAGGGTTGACATTCTCCAACCCTTAAGGGACCATTTACTAAGATTCAGATTCCAAATTCTTTTATGAATCTAATTTTTTTTCTAAATAATAATCTAAAGGGGTTATTTACTAAAATCAGAATTTATCTCACATTTTATTAAAAAAAAAAAACATTACCAAACTCCCATGCTTAGTTTAAGCTTATTTATAAATTTTAAAAACTTGATTTAATCTGATCACAGAAAAACTTGATAAAATCAAGCGAAAACCTGAAGCGCTCAAATTTTTCATGCTTTTTCCTGAATTGCTCAAACTGAGATAGGTGCCTCTCCCATTGACTTATAGAGACAGGTCTGAGATGGCAGATTTTCAGATTAAGGGCTTTTTGCAACATTGGGGTGTAATAAATCTCAAAAAATACTAGTTTTTCCTCTCAAAAAATTCACTGCACCCAGGGCTCTCACCCAATTCCCAGCTTTGCTCACTGTTTGTCTGTTTAATGGCTTCTTTCTTCTGTCCACCTTTACTTTTCTCTATCTTCACTTTCATTGACTTCTCACTCTTTTCTCCCTTCTCCCCCTTGGGCTGCACACACACAGGTTCCTCCCTTGGCTTGTCTCCTCCACTCTCAGCTTTTTTTCCATTCCTCCAGCATGGCTGCCGACAATCCTCCCCGAGAAGCAGCCCTGGGCTTCCTCCCTGCTGACTTTGTGCTTCTTTGGCCTCGTAAAGTGGGTCCCAAGGCCTGGGCCTCATGGGAAGAAACTGTTACATTGTATCACAGTATGGGGAACTCACATAAACCATCAGTTTTACCTTGAGGCGTGCAGTGGCTGCTGGGAAGAATTTTTTATACTGGGTCATTTCTTTGCTATTCTGTTATATAAATAGCTAGAATCTCTGCCATAAAGCAGGGCAGGACTGCTGCTTCCTATAATGGGGATCAGATCTGTGCAGCCACTGGGACAGAATGCTCTGTTATACAGATAGCTAGAATCTCAGCTGCCATAAAGCAGGGCAGGACTGTTGCTTCCTATAATGGGGATCAGATCTGTGCAGCCACTGGGACAGAATGCTCTGTTATACAGATAGCTAGAATCTCAGCTGCCATAAAGCAGGGCAGGACTGCTGCTTCCTATAATGGGGATCAGATCTGTGCAGCCACTGGGACAGAATGCTCTGTTATACAGATAGCTAGAATCTCAGCTGCCATAAAGCAGGGCAGGACTGCTGCTTCCTATAATGGGGATCAGATCTGTGCAGCCACTGGGACAGAATGCTCTGTTATACAGATAGCTAGAATCTCAGCTGCCATAAAGCAGGGCAGAACATAAGCATGAGAATACAGATGACTATAATAACTATCTAATATTTGCCTTTTTTTACAAACCATAAATACGATAACTCTTTCTGAATACATGGGAAGACAAAGGAATCTGAAAAATTGGCACTGTGTCCTTGCGGAGCTGAACTGTAACTCCCGGAATACGTTGCAGCTGCTTTGTGAAGCGCCGAATCAGAATATTTCAAACGCTGAATCTTTATCATATGCAAAGGTTTATCCCAAATGCCTACAATGAGCAGCACCACCACATTATTTAAAAAAAAAAAAAAAATTCAAATGTATAAACGACAGAACGGAAAGTCATTTATCTGCCGTCTCTGGAGCTCATTGTCTGCATGCAAAATGCTTTCTTTGCTCTGTAGTTGTTGGATCTGAGAAGAGATGAGTTAGAATAAAGGGGAATATTGAAGTTTTTAGGGCACCTCTGTAAGGATTTTAAGGGGGTGGTTGACCTTTGAGTAAATTTTTAGTATGTTATAAAAAGGTCAGTTGTCAGCAACTTTTCAATTGGTCTCGATTATTTATTTTTTAAAATGTTTTAATTATTTCCTTTCTTCTTCTGACTCTTTCCAGGTTTCAAATGGGGATCACTGACTACACTATATTTGTTATTGCTACTTTTTATTACTCATTATTCTCTTCAGGCCTCTCCTATTCATATTCCAGTCTCTTATTCAAATCAATGCATGGTTGCTAGGCTCCAAATTCCCCTAGCAACCATGCACTGATTTGACTGCTGAACTTGCAAACTGGAGAGCTGCTGAATAAAAAACCAAATCACTCAAAAACTACAAACGAACCAATTGCAAATTGTCTCAGAATATCACTCGCTACATCATAAAATGGGGTTTATTTAATTAAAACCCAAATGTGAAATGTAAAATCGAGAAAAACTGGACTTTTTTCACTAGAAAATCTTTAAAGAGAAAATAAAACTCAATTTTTTGAGATTTAGTATACCCTGATGCTGCAAAAAGCCTGAATTTGAAATCCATCATCTCAGACCTGCCAAAGTCCTGTATAAGTCAATGGGAGGGGAACCTTGTGCCTTTATATGGTCACACCCCTCAGTGACTTTTAATATCCTTATCATTTACAGTAGGGGGTACATTATCCCTTATAATACATGAGTGATACTCAGAGTTCCCCCCTGTATAACTCAGCCTGCAGCCTTGTTCCTTTATATGGTCACAGAACCCCTCAGTGACTTCTAATATCCTTATCATTTACAGTAGGGGGTACATTATCCCTTATAATACATGAGTGATACTCAGAGTTCCCTGTATAACTCAGCCTGCAGCCTTGTGCCTTTATATGGTCACAGAACCCCTCAGTGACTTCTAATATCCTTATAATTTACAGTAGGGGGTACATTATCCCTTATAATACATGAGTGATACTCAGAGTTCCCCCCTGTATAACTCAGCCTGTAGCCTTGTGCCTTTATATGGTCACACCCCTCAGTGACTTCTAATATCCTTATCATTTACAGTAGGGGTTACATTATCCCTTATAATACACGAGTGATACTCAGAGTTCCCCCCTGTATAACTCAGCCTGCAGCCTTGTGCCTTTATATGGACACAGAATCCAGAATGTGTATAGCAGTAAGCAAGAGAATCTGGGTTTCTTACATTTGAGTCACTTGATACATTCTTTGATTATCACTTTATTAAGCAGATAATGAAGATGACAAATTAGCAGAAGTGATACAATCAGTAATTACAATTCTTCACCAGGGTATTTGTATTCACGGAGCTGCTAATCCAGGTTTAAAATGTTTTCATTGTAAACATCAAGTGCTACATTGTCCGTCACAGAAGCGTGCAAGTGAGATGCCACCGTTAGATTTTCAGGTGGTAAAGGAAGATATTCTTTACAAAACAAATGAGACATGGGAAAATGTCTGTGAACCCAACAAAGAGGCTTTATTATCACAATGAACACATTTGAGTATTGTTTTATGACAAACATGGAGGTGGCATGATGTATCATCAAAAACTCAAGCTTTATTGATTCTGTAGGAGATTATCTAGGCTACTATGTGCCAACTTGAGATATGTTCTTCTTCAGGTTGGGATACCTCTTGCGTCATTTGTATTCAGAGTCAGACTGGCCCACCAGGATGCCAGGAAGATTCTTGGTGGACCCAGGTATCAATACAATTTAATGGTGGTGGACAGACAACCTACAGGACTCTGTTTGACAGGACACATGGTTTTAATGGAACTAAAATTTGCCAAACCTGTAATTCAAAAATAAGCCCCTGCTTTGAGGTCACTGGGAGAAACATCCAAGAAGTTGGTGAGCAACATGTTACTTACTAGGCACTGGTTGGAAACGACTAGGCAAAGGTTTTCTAGAGGGCTCTTGGCATCCCAGTTCAGTATTAGTATTCTATGTTAGGTACATCACTTTCCAGAGAATTTGTGCAGAGAACTTTCTAGTTCTTCACCTTCTCAAGTTCTTCTCTTTCAAAGAGACGTCCAATGACATAATCTATCAATATGGAATAAAATGACTGAATGATCTCATGCCAAACGGTGGGGCCTGGGAATGTTTTTGGAATTTAAACAGAATAATTACCATCAATGAATAACCAAAATGTTGTAAAATAAACTTTTCATTTTCTGGGCACAATATAAGCTATACCATCATACTTTACTGTCTAAAGGAATCAATATGGCACCTCCTCCCAAATGTATAAATACAAATATACAGAGAAGGAATGTTCTGGGCACACAATAAGCTATACCCTCATACTGTACTGTCTAAGGGAATCAATATGACACCTCCCTCCTCCCATATGTATAAATACAAATATACAGAAAAGGAATGTTCTGGGCACACAATAAGCTATACCCTCGTACTGTACTGTCTAAGGGAATCAATATGGCACATCCTCCCATATGTATAAATACAAATATACAGAGAAGGAATGTTCTGGGCACACAATAAACTATACCTTCATACTGTACTGTCTAATGGAATCAATATGGCACCTCCTCCCATATGTATAAATACAAATATACAGAGATGGAATGTTCTGGGCACACAATAAGCTATACCCTCATACTGTACTGTCTAAGAGAATCAATATGAAACCTCCCTCCTCCCATATATATAAATACAAATATACAGAGAAGGAATGTTCTGGGCACATAATTAGCTATACCCTCATACTGTACTGCCTAAGATAATCAATATGTCTTCTCCCTCCTCCCATATGTATAAATACAAATATACAGAGAAGGAATGCTCTGGACACACAATAAGCTATACCCTCATACTGTACTGTCTAAGATAATAAATATGTCTTCTCCCTCCTCCCATATGTATAAATACAAATATACAGAGAAGGAATGCTCTGGACACACAATAAGCTATACCCTCTATGGTAGCTCACTGCCATGCATATTTAGGCAGATTTTTTTGCATGGCACAACTGAAAGATCTGGCAAGGACAACTGTCAGAGAAACTTTTTTCTAAAGCTCTACTAAGCATTGGCAATAACATTCATTAAATTATATCTGGAGCTATACGTGCATAAAAAGAAGTAATCAAACCTAAAGATATATGCAAAAATAAAATTAGCCCTAATGAATAAAATATCTGAACTGAATTTATGACAACTTTAGAATAAATCAAAGCAAATCTTTATTTTTTTCTTTTTACCAGGTGGGTCTAGAAGACGTACGATAAAAATTAGTTCCCCAAAAGGTAATAAAAGAGGTATTAACCCCAGAGGCCTTTGTAATATTGAGGTAATAACACAGCTTTAAATGACAGCGATCACCTCAGGCCAGTTTACCTGAGGATTAAGGAAGGCTGATGAAAGAAACCACTGTCGGTACAGGAATATGTACTTCAGCTATTTTTCTGCTGGCCACCTGTATCAAAAAATACTCTTTTGTGCACACTGAGGTTGGACAAAATGCTCAATCCTGTGAAATTGTGTTAAATCTTCTCCAGTGTCTGAGTTAGCCTGGACCACCAGAGAAGCAGTGAGGGGTTGGTTGGTTTGTCATCTGCCTGGAAGGTGACTTTCATATATTATTATATATTATTCCTCCCTATTCCACCAGAGAAGGTCCTGATGACCAACGGGTTGTTCCTTCACCATGACCATTTCCTTCTATCAGAGAAATGATGAGAAGATGAAGGAAAGGACAGAATGTTTGAGAGAAATGGGGGGGCAAATTTAGTTAAGTATGAATTTTCACTTCGGAAGGCATACTTTTCCAACTATATATTTCACAGAAAAATTGCGTATTTACCAAAATGCAAAACTTCCTCTTGGCAAATGAATGTTGCCGTACTGTCGCCAGAGATAATACTCCAGCGTGAAAATGTCTTAGGGAAATTTCTCTAGCGTTACTTTCTTCCTAGTGAAACTTCGTCAATTTAAATATAGTGGGTACAGGCATGTCATATATATGACTTTATTAGAGATGTCTCTATTGTCCTAGACATGAACCCACCCTAAAACAAATGTGGCAATAATGTTGAGGATGTAGCTTCATCTTATCAACCATTTCACACTCAAATCGTTCACTTGTATGAAAATTCAAATTGACGAAACTATGTGAAACTAACGCTGAGCTTTTTTCGATAGTGAATAGTCTTCTTCACTTTCTAGTAAGTAAGCCATGTCCCTGCTAATTGTCATTTTGGCAAATTTTTACTCTTTAGTAAATTTTCCCCGATGAGAGAGTGGGGTAGGAAAATAAATCAAATCTAGAAAGAAAAAGGGAAAGAAGAAAGAAGAGAAACAATAACAGAAGGGCCAAAGAAAGAGAAGATGTTATCATAAGAGTAGAAGTTACTGTAAGGAAGAAGATGTTAGAAGGTCTCCTGGTGAGCACCTGGGGCTCCATTCTAACACTTTACACTGCAAAAAATTGAGCACTGACATTTTTGTCACAGTTTTGTAACAGTTGACCCCCACTACAATCACACTGTCTTGCTGTAGTAAAAGTACTGGGATAATACATTTTTTTAGGCTCAATATATACTCTTCATTGAGTTTTTCTCAAGATAGAACTGTAAGACTCTGCTGCTCCCTGTGCCTGAGTATTGGCCTATGTTCCTGGCTCTGGTTCTTGTTCTTACACCTGCTCCAGTCCTGTCCCTGCTCCAATCCTGTCCAGTTCCAGTCCTGCTTTGTCCCATTCCTGCCAGTCGACAACTCTTCAGCCACACTGTCCCCATCCTGCCAGACAGGGTCTTCACCCTTGTTACCCTGATCTTGATCCTGTACCTTCTTCACCCCTTTTTGACTCCAGTCCCTACCTAAAGGACTCACACCTTCCTCCCTTTCGAGAGTCCTTACAATAACAATGGTAGCAAAACCCAAGCAGAATGCATGAGTCAATTAGTTACTAGATTAGATTTAGGGGGTTATACTGTATATTAAACCTCGAATTTATCTGGTTGGACTTTTTGGGGCAAGCTTAAATTTTTTGGGAAAGAAACCTAGATTTTTTTTTTAGATTTATTATACTCTAATGCTGAGAAAAATTCCAAATCCCGATATCCATCATCTCAGACCAGTTGAGGTCCTGTATAAGTCAATGAGATAGACACCTATCCCAAATTGACATTATTGCGGTTTAGCGTGAAAATCTGGGTTTTCTGGAAAAAAAACCTCAAACAAAACAATCAATTTTGGGAATGTCCCTTAGAGAAACAGCTGTAGTGTGAATTGGAAACTCATTGGGAATGAATTGTGTTCAATATCATTAAACAAAAAGTAGGTGACCCTACTCAATGGACACATGCAAAATGGACACCAGCAATGCGGGCACTAAAAAATGTTGCATACTGTCATTGTCACCTGCCCCTGTAGCTTCTGAGACCCCTCTGCAGGGCATGAAATGATTGCCAACCAAATACACCCAGTTTATCCCATTTAGAAGAGAGTCTCCTCATCCCCAAAAATACGGTTTGGCTAAATCAGCAGCTATGTTGCTATTGGGGTTATACTGTATATTAAACCTCGAATTTATCTGGTTGGTCTTTTTGGGGGCAAGCTCAAATTTTTCAAGAAAAAAACCTAGATATTTTTTAAGCTTTATTATACTCTAATGCTGAGAAAAATTCCAAATCCCAATATCCATCATCTCAGACATGTTGAGGTCCTGTATAAGTCAATGAGATAGACACCCATCTAAAATTGACTTTATTGCGATCTTCGGTGGGTTTAGCGTGAAAATTCGGGTTTTCTGGAGAGAAACAGCTGTAGTGTGAATTGGAAACCCATTGGGAATGAATTGTGTTCAATATCATTTAATCAAAAAGTAGGTGACCCTACTCAATGGACACAAGCAAAATGGACACCAGCAATGCGGGCACTCAAAAATGTTACATACTGTCATTGTATAGAGAGTGTGATACATGTCAACTGTAACTTCTGAGACCCCTCTGCAGGACATAAAATGATTGCCAACCAAATACTCCCAGTTTATCCCATTTAGAAGAGAGTCTCCTCATCTCCTCATCCCCAAAAATACAGTTTGGCTAAACCAGTAGCTATGTTTTTGAGACTTTCCAAAGATATATTCTGACAACACAACAAATACTACCCACCAATAACTAAAAAGGGCCCATGCAGCACCCACCAGTAGCCCCCTAGCAGATGATAGAATGGTATTAATTAATTATTATTAATAATAATAATAATAATAATAGGAATAATAATATACCAAGGAATACTTTGGTTTATAAGTAGGCCTTCATATTGTTACAAGTGCTTCATTTTGTATTTCAAGCACAAATTCCAGCACATTACGGTACATTTTCTCCAAAGTTTAACATTCTTGTGTGAAAAAGGAAAAGGGAGGCTGTCGTTTTCATTTAGACTTTAATTATGTACTTGACAGGCTGTGCTAGCATTGTGTTAATCAGCATCCATAAGTCAGTGCATAAGCATGTGAACAAATAATAAAACAAAGTGTAATTAGCAAATCCAAGAAAGGGGTCAAGAGAACTTTAATCAGAAATGTACTTCAGGGTTTCAAGAACAACTTTATGTTTCAGTGATTCTTATAAAGATGGTGCACCCCCTACTGAAAATTATAAGAATATTAGAAGTCACTGAGGGTTTCTATGACTGTATAAAGGAACAAGACTGCAGGCTGAGTTATACAGGGAACTCTGAGTATCACTCATGTATTATAAGGGATAATGTACCCCCTACTGTAAATGATAAGGATATTAGAAGTCACTGAGGGGTGTGACCATATAAAGGCACAAGTCTGCAGGTTGAGTTATACAGGGGGGAACTCTGAGTATCACTCATGTATTATAAGGGATAATGTACCCCCTACTGTAAATGATAAGGATATTAGAAGTCACTGAGGGGTGTGACCATATAAAGACACAAGGCTGCAGGCTGAGTTATACAGGGGGGAACTCTGAGTATCACTCATGTATTGTGTGACCATATAATGGTGACCATTGGATCAATGTATATTAACTAGTTGCATTTTCTGCCTTTCTTTGAAAGAATCCCAGAATTCCTACTGAGTTGGAGGATAGATATTATCACTTTTAACTAATGTTCTTTGGCTGTAACACTTATTGAAGTAAAGAGTGTAATGAGAGGTATGGTGTCTCTCGGTAGAGCGCAAGGCATTGCAGACAGAAGCAATAAATCAATAGCTTGAAGGAAAATAATGATGGTGCCTGGAGAATTTTTAATTAATGTGCCCACTAGGACCTATGGCGCATGTTCAGATAATAATGCAAATGACTATCTCTGTGCAGCTTGTTTGTTAATGTGCAATAGATCCCCCCCCCTCGTTTTAGAGTACCCTAATGTCTAGTCAATTATGGAGACAGTTGTTCTTGTAAGAAGGAATGCTTCTGTGTCTATAAGAACAGAATGTTCTCCGACTATCCCAAAAGAGCAGTCTAGTGTTAAGACCTGAGAGCTTTTAATTAAATTGGAGTTCTTATCGGCGACTTATGGCATGCTGGATCAAAAGCGGCAAAAGAAGTTCTGAATATTCCATTTATTCCTGGCTCGAATCCAGGCACTGTGGCTTTGCCAAAAAAAAACCCCAAGTTGAACATTTTTCTTAAATATATAAAACACAGCCCAAATAAGCTTGTTTCAGAAAGAAATTGGATTTGCGGCATTACAATTCAATTGTAGAGGGCTAAACCCTTTAGCTGTGGTGCAAATTGCATCTAGCATTTCCAGGATGGTGGTAGCTCCAGGGTTCTTCATCATCAATAGGATGCACCACTCATCAGAAGAGGCAGGATAGATGCATTGGAAAACATTTGGAAGTGTAGGAGCCTTTGCTCAGGGAATTGTGTCAATATGTGCTCTTTGTGTTTGTAAATGATCCTTAATTGTGTCCAAACACACTCCTCCTAATGTTTATGCCCATGTCTGAGTCTTTCTAAATTCAAACAGTGTTTAAACGGTCCTTACTGGGAAGTAAAAAACAAATTGTTTAACTTCTAAACACAAGGTGCAACAGTCAATGGCATTATCAAGACAAGATGTAAAGTAGACTTAGAAGAATTATTTAGAGAATATACTCAGTCACGAACCCCATAGATGAGCTCCAATCAATATAAATATGTACAAATATCATCTAATTAGGGATGGAGAATTCAGTCAGATCTTGCAATTAGGTTGTCAAGGGTCCTAGACTGAACTGAAATAGGAATTCCAGAATCTCCATTGCGCATTGTTAATATGAAGAGAGTCTTGGAAATACTATCAACCTGACTACAGCAACCCAGGTTTTATTCTTTGTTCAAGAAAGAAGGCATTTTTGTTGTACAGTAGGTCTTCTCACATCAGGGCACCTGTACTGGTTCTCTGCAGTATCTTGGAAAAAAACACAGTTGTGCTGGTGGCAAGAACAACTGAAGTCAAATTGGCGGGTTTTATTAACTGTGGTTTTTTTTAATCCTTGGACCTATGGTCTGGATGGAGGTGGGAAAATCTGAAGAAAGTATTGGATAAGGTGGAAGCATCCATGGCCTTATTGGATTAGGACTTTTTTTATTATTACAGAGAAAAAGGAAAAACTTTTTAAAATTTTTTAATTATTTGTAAAATGGAGTCTATGGGAGATGGACATCCCATAATTAGGAGATTTCTGGACAGCGAGTTTCTGGATAACAGATACCATACTTGTATGAAGTAGAGAGAGATTAGAGCTGATGTCTCTGAATACAACCCATCACCAATGTCCTTGTTGCTTTAGGGTTCTTTGGTAGTGATGAGTGACTTTATTTCACAAAACGGCAAAAAATTTATGCCAATGGGTGTCAAAATTTTTTTATGGGAGACAATTTTTCTCACTCCAAATGCATTAAAATCAATGAGAGTTTTTTCTTCTGGCAACTTTTTTGTCTCTGACTTTTTTGTGTAAATGCATTAAAGACTATGGGCGCTTTTTCTCATGGTGACTGTTTTGTCTTGGCAACAGTTTGCCTCAACAAATTTTTCTTGTGACAGTTTTTCCAAGACAAATTTTGGCCACAGTTTCGTGAAAAAATTTGCAGATGACAAATGCAGAATTTCGCTGCTAACTCATGGCTGGCTGAAAAATTGGCTCATCACTATTCTTTGGTAATTATAGTATCATTGGCATGCATAATGGGTGGTCACATTGCAGAAACATTGTGATTGGTGGCACATATACTACAGGTATGGGACCTGTTATCCAGAATAATTGGGGCTTGTGGCTTTCTGGATAATGGATCTTTCCATAATTTGGATCTTCATACCTTAAATCTACTAGATAATCATGTAAACATTAAATAAACCCAATATGCTGATTTTGCTTCCCCAATACTTGGGATCAAGTACAAGGTACTGTTTTATTATTACACAGAAAAAAAGAAATCATTAATTAAAATTTTGATTATTTGGATAAAATGGAGTATATGGGAGATGGTCTTTCCGTAATGACAGGTTTCTGGATAATGGATCCCATACTTGTATTGCAATATTTTATATTTAAAACAAATAATCCTATAGTTTAGGCGGGTTAGGTAAGCTAAAAATGATTAGAAACATCTAATCGAGTTGTAGGCATGGCATACACAAGCACACTATAATGCCATGATATAAAAGTCAAGTCACAATGTCTTTTGTAGATCTCTGAGCCGCAGCTGATATTTACTGATATTTACATCCAGTGCTCAGTAGAGTTGGATATGAACCCCCCCCCCCCCAACCTCAGAGTCACAAACGATGAGCAAACGACTGCAGAATCCAGAAATCATGACATTCAGTGGTTGTAGGACAAAATAAAGGCTAGGGAGATGCCAAAGATTTGTTTCTCCTCTGTGAAAACTTGTTTCAATTCCGCACAACTCATTTCCAGTGTCAGAATAATGTATCTTCCCTCCTCATATCAAAATCAGTTGGGGGAGAGGGAGATGAGTGGCCTAGCGGTGAGCCCCGTAAAATATGCAAATTACCGGCAGGTGCTCGATGTGTCGTGGAGATGAGCCTTGGAGAGATAAGACTTTTCCCATTCTGTAACTGGTGTCATGGCCAAAACAATAAGCTCTTTTGCAAATTGACAGATTTGTCATGTTGACATGCAATTTTCGAGGCTTTTTCACAAGCCCTGTATCGTTGGGAGGATAGATCTGTTTAAGAGTAAACTGATTATGATGTTCCTCATCTTATTTTTTTCCATAGTGTTGGTCTTTCTCTATCTCCTGTCATTCTTTTTCACAGGCACCCATGGGCAACGCAACCAAGGGGGAAGGAATCTTCACGGTATTTCAAGTATTCATCACATCCCTATTAACCAGCAAGACTGCGACATTGCTGAATGGCCCTATGCAGTGCATGGAATTAAATGGCAGAGCTCTGCAGCTTAACAGAGATAATTACACGGAATAGCAAACTCTTCTAGTGAAGCAGAAAAATGATGATATGATCTGGCCGTGTCTACGCAATGAGTTGAAATAGAGGGTATACAGGATTTACCATCCAGTTGAGATGATATGGCACAAACTGGGGGGAGATTTGGAGTCATTAAAAAGGGCTGCCCCCTACATGTAGTTCTGTGTTGTGGGATAACAAACATGGCGTCCACCATGTCACTTGGTTGATATTAGATTAAAAGTAATTTATAACTAACACTAACAGAACTGTGCAGTTCACATTAATTACTTCCCAAAGCTTTTTACTACACCCGGGTCATGTGATGGACTTGGACACCCCTTTCGTATCTTGGTAAGAACTCTGTAGGTCTAAGCCCTCCATAAAATTGGCCCACTGCACCCCTTAGCTCTCCTTTGGAAAATATGGCAGAAAGATACTTTAATTAGAAGCAAAATAATTGACCAATGAGAATGCTGCATTATGTCAGTCATGTTGCTGTTATCTTACATAGGGAGATTAATGTGTCATTTTTGGATTTATGACAGGGAGTCAAACATCAGGAGGTTTAGCTGGTCTATTTTAGAAGAACTGTATTTAAAGGGCAAGGAAAGGCAAAGAAATAAAATCCCATTTTTACTTTCTTTAATGAAAAAGAAATTTATCTCCAATATACGTTAATTTTAAAATGTGTACCGGTTTTATAAGAAACCTGACTGTATGCAGTGAAATTCTCCCTTCATTTAGTGCTTCTGGCAGGGAAACAATCACTTATGAACAGCAGGGGGAGCCCCTACCTTACTTACCAGCCATGCAGAACTCAAGCAGACCATACTGAGCATGTGCAGTGCCAGTGTCAGACAAAGACGTATAACAAAGTTACAAGATGACAGCCCCCTGTGGCCAACTTTGAAAGCATAAATCATTTGTTTGATTAGGCTTGTGGTGCAGTAAGTTCATGTTTATGTTTAGTATACAAAATACAGCAATTCTATTTTACACTTTCCTTTAAAGCTTCCAGCTTTAATTGAAGGAAAACAGAACAAGGAGTGGAATCCTGGGCAGACCTGCCCCTAGCCCAGGACCAGGGTCAGACTGGAGCATTGGGTGCCCACTGGGGCTGCAACATGAAGGACCCTCCAGGCAGTCACAGGAGGCCCCCTCCTGACTTCTAAACTCCAGCATGCAATAGCAAACACTGTTGAGCCATGTGCATGTGTGAACACTGTTGTGTCTCGGCACAAGCTCTTTTTTTAGGAGGCCATTGACCACTGTATTGTTTCCTGGGCCCATCCGACCCTGCCCAGGGGGAATGACTTACAACCTGAACCAGACCACTGGCCCACTATAATCGATGTTCCTTCGCTAGTACCCAACCCTACCCACTACCTGTGCTTTAAACCAGTCCTGGGACCCCCAAGACTGCAAGTGACATCCCTGCTGAATGGAATTTACTCTGGATGTGGTTCAACCAGGTCAAGGGAAAAATACCTTTTAACTCAGGGAGCTGGTAGAAATCCAAGACTGCAATTGCCCTGGGTACACAGACAGAATACCCACAGACCATCTGCTTGGTCAGGAAATTGGGAAATTTCTGCCATAAAACCTGACCCATGGTTACCCATGGCTACCCAACCTGATATTGGCATTTCCATTGGTGGATATGTTCTGGAGCTGATACAAAAGATGCAATCAAAGAAGGAGGCTACTGTCCAGAGTAGGGACTGAAATTGGCCTGCATATTTAACTAGGCTTATTTAGGCTATGTTTGTCTATAGGCTAAATGCAGTACAAAAGGGTCTATTGGGGTTCATTTATGGATGCACATACAAGTGTGCAGTTGCATTCTGCCTCTTCAGATGAATTGTAGTTATTGACGCTGGGGAACCTTTAGACTACCTCCACCTTGGACCTGGCAGTAGTTCCAGGGTTCCCACAGAGGTGATGCCAAATGTACCCCTAGGGAATCTGAAGCAAACACCATTCTGGAAGTGATACAATGCCCACTATGCATATGCCAGACACAACTTGCAAGTAAGCTGGAGTTTGGTGGGGGTAATACACTGTGGGTAAAAAAACATACTGTACCTACTGTATTTGTGTCTGAGATTACAGTTTGTATGTGCAGCCCTTTTTGGTGTTCAAACATAATTGTATCTCAATTTATAGAAATAAAGCTGAATTTCTGGCAGGGTATCATGTATATATTAAGTCTATTAGAGCATTTCCATTCCCTGGTATCGTGGGCTCTTTAAGCAAAGGAAAGAGTATTTTAGAAAATAACATAAACACACATTTCAATGAAGAAAAATATAATTAACTCAGAGAACATTGCTTGTTTATCTGAACAAATTGGGAATGCTTGAAAGAGAACATTTTTTTATCTGCATATTTTAGTGATGTAGGGTATGAAAACTGTCCAACACCAAAAGCAGCAACATCTGTGACTCAGTCAAACCATGGAAACCATTGAGACAAAAATAAGCACTTTATGACTTGTTTTGGAGTCTGCCTGAGACTTGGAGAATAATCCCAAATATACTGCATGACAAACCCCCCCCCCCACCACCTAAGTAGAGGACACCTGGCACAAAAAACCTGAGAAGAAGGGGCGTTGTACAGATGAAAAAAAGATAATTTAGCAGAGATGTGGCCAGTAAATCATTGAATAAATCAGACATGCTGCTTTCTGAATAATTACACTGAGGTTAGATTTACAGCTCTGGAAATGGAGCCGACGAGACAAGGACACAAGGTGCTTGTTGGGAGAATGGAAAATATTGCATTTGATGGTTTATAATTAAAAAGCATACAGCGACAATTACAAGGGGTTTTATATTGGACTTTTTGTGAATTACAGTCACAATGGACTGTAACCTCCTTGTTTATTTAGTTAACCCTCTTCAAACAAGTCTTGACTGGAAGATGCCTGGGAATGTTCAACCCATCTATGGCCCGCACTGCACCCTGAACTTAACCCCTTCTGGCCCCAACTGCAGCCTAAACTACAGACAGGCATGTACGGGGGCCTAGATGGGTGTTTCTAGTGAGGCAGTGGTCATGCAGGGGGTTGAGGTAGAGGCGAGGGGGCCCATGGGAAGGTAGTGGGGGCCCCTGTGGGCCTCAGACCCACCAGTCCCATAGTAATTGTTGGGGCTATGTCTGAAGGATTGACACACAAATACTTGCCTAAATCTGGGCTTAAGGAGGCCCTGAACAAAGACTGGTTCTTGAAGGAGGACATGAACCAATAAAGTCCAAAAAGAACTGTGTGTAGTGTAAAATGCCGTAGTAACTGGGGCAAAATAGTTGTATTGCAATCAACAATGTCATAACCCCATTTAAGGAATGATAAACTCTGTTTAGCACTATTGTCTATCGTGTTCTTCAGTTTAACCTTCATCACCCTTGACTCCAACCCTTGAGGCCAACTAAGAGGTCTAGCCCCACATTTTGGGAACCACTAAGTTAGATCATAATGGCATCTGCAATCAACCAACATTAAGGAAGGATCCTAACAGCAACCTTGTTCAAAAGTATATCAATCTCCTAGCTCCTGTATTCTAAGAGCATTCTTCAATGAGATTCCTTGCTGCTCAGAATACTGTAGGCCTGACTTCTGCTATTTGCTATCATGTTTTTGTCACCGAAGACATTAAATCAATTTTTTATAGCAGTAATACTACTAGTACTAAACAGCACAATGTCCACCCACCATACCCACCAACGTATGAATGCAGGGTAATTTTGGCAAGCCAAAAAAGTCACACTGATCTTACTATGTTAGAGCAAGATAACTTATATAGACCAGGCATGGAACCAGTTATCCATGCTGGGATTTTCAGGATAAGAGGTGTTTCTAAAAATTAGATCTCCATACTTTAGATTGACTAAAAAATCATCTAAGAAAACAATTAGGTTTGTTTTTCCTCCAATAAGGATTAATAATATCTTGTTTTGGATCAAGTACAAGGTACCAGTTTTCAGAGAAAAAGGAAAAACTTTTTTAAAATGTTTTAATTATTCAATTCAGATAATGGGCTTCCGGATAATGGATCCCATACCTGTACTGGTAGAAACGATTCACATTCGTTTTGTTTGTATTTAGATTGGATGCACTTTTTTTATAAGGCTTATGTCTCCTTTAAACTCCTTTGCAAAATGATGGAACTTTTCTTCTTCGTTCTAAAAAATATCTAAATTAAATGAATGATACTTTTGGAGTATGAAAAAAACATTTCTAAACCTAATAAATATAAAATAAGAAAATATGAGGGGATTTATGATGGAATGAAAGAGTTGTCTGTCCAACAGATGATCGGAGAAGTCCCTCAGCACCTTAGAAGTCCTCAAGTATGCTGGTGGCATCTCATATTTTTCTTAGACACCGCAATCTGATACAAGCGAGGCAGACTCAAAGGCATCTCTATTCTCAAACTGCCAAAGGTAGGACTGGTATTAAATTCATATCCTCAATGTTTATTCTGCATCATGTCCCACAAGGGTAAGAGTGAGACTGTCCCTTCGAGCACATAAGCACCTGGTTTAGAAATATTACTCAGCCTTGTCTGGGAATATGACAATCGGTCACAGCAGAAGAAATGCCAGTGGCGCACGTAGGAGCATTCTGGAAAAATGAAAACAGAAGCAATATTTCCCCAAGATATGCGAAGAGAGAACTGATCCCTCTCCTAACAGGTTTAGGGGCATATAGCAGAAGGAATCCTATCTATATTAACAACACTCACTATCCGTCACATAATAAAGGTATTGTACTAAATCTCTCTGGAACAGGTTGACTGTAAATTTATCTGTAGGAGAACACATTTGGACAATTACAGTGACATTGATTTCTCTAGCTTCCTTCATTTGTAAATTTCTAATTTGAAACTGCAGGCATTTCATATTTTATTGTCCTTTTTAACTATTTAAAAAGGAAATCATATCTATTATATCTATATCTCATATCTAATATCTATTAATAATATCTATTTGTAGTGATCAAATAGGTTGTATATTCCAGGAATTCATGTGTTTTATTCACAGCAGTGGTTTTCACACAAGATACTTTTTGATTGCACGGTACACTTAGTTGGGTACTTACTAAAACTCAATTTAATCTAATTTTTTTTATTAAAACAAAGTCTACCCAACTCCCATCCAAAATTGAACTAATTTGTTTAATTCTCGAAAAAGTCGGAGTAGAAAAACTTTGCAACCAATTTGTGTCAGTTCAAGTTGTGCAACTGTTTTGGATTGACGCCTCAAATTTTCAAGAATTGTTGCAAGAACTCAAATTTATCAGATTAAACCAGCGGGGATCACAATTTCAAGAAGCATCTTCAGGGACTCATGTCATGACTTTTACATCACCTCGCCAGGTTTGAGATGGAGTATTTTCAGATTTTTTAACATATTTGGGGTATAATAAATCTTGAACAATTTAAGGTTTTTTTCCCTATAGAAATCCAAGTTTTCCTCTTTAAAAAACTCATCCAAAAAAATTCAAGGTTTAATAAATAAGCCCCTTAGTGGGTGATTTATCAATGTTCAAATCAAACTTTTGCCATGATTGAAATTTTCTTGCACAAAAACCCACAAATTTGAATTTCTCAAATGTCTCAGATTTTTCTAACAATCTCTTTATGGTTCTCCTCTGCTCTCCAAGTAACTTTTTTTTTCCCTATAGAAATCCAAGTTTTCCTCTTTAAAAAACTCAACCAAAAAAAATTCAAGGTTTAATAAATAAGCCCCTTAGTAGGTGATTTATCAATGTTCAAATCAAACTTTTGCCATGATTGAAATTTTCTTGCACAAAAACTCACAAATTTGAATTTCTCGAATGTCTCAGATTTATGGTTCTCCTCTGCTCTCCAAGTAACTCCACTGCTTCTTCTCCACTTCCTGCAGAAGGAAATCACTCCCAGCCCACTCCTTTACCATAGGTAATAACACATTAATTCCAGCACCTACACTGGTCTTTCAACCTGAGTGAACACAGCCCCTGTTATCCTCCACATCTGTTCTATGAATTCTAGGTGAGACATACCTTCCCTCCAGGTCTTTTGCATATTTATCTATCTATCCATCCATCTATCAATCTAATCTTCCTTTATTCATCTTTCATCCCAATTATCAGTCATTTCTCTACCATATGTTTCTTTGTTCATCTTGTCTGAACTCAAGAAAAAGTCACTCATGGTAATAGATGTGGGGTGGCGAGCAGCCAGCAAGCGAGGCCACCAATTGGTGGAAGAATAAGGAAGCCACTGCGTAATATTCATTTCCAACACAGTAAGCCATGAGCCTCAGAGCATTGCCTGGCAAGAATTCTGTTTGCAGGTGCCTTTCCTATTGAGTCAATTAGCTCTCGTATATTACCAGTTTCTGCAGACAGCAAAAGGGAAACACAGCTTGAAAACAAAATAAGATAAGCTGCCAACATGTTAGAAAACAATTACCTAACAAAGACGACTACATTATTTATTGTTGGAACAAGTCAAGCATTTATCTGGTTTTGCGCCCATTTTTCAAACTCAAAACCTTTTCAAATGTGCAAAGTGCTTCATGGGTGCAGTCCCTTTTCCCCTTTGGAATGTGTTCACTTCCAAGGTGGGTAACATTTGGGGGGGTGGGGGCAAATATTAAAGTTTACAAAATGTTATACATTAGAAAAATAGTTTAAAACTGCATGGGATATTTGCCCATTGATGTCCTTATGCTTGAATTAACACCAAGCATTGTATCTGCAGAAATATTTATATTATAATCAAGGTTAAACTGGGGTGTACAAGACCCACCAGGGCTGCTAAACCAGGAGCCCCCCCACCTCATTTGGGGTTTTTATATTTAATTTTGAAATTTGACATTGATCTAGACATATTATCAATTTCCCAGCTGCCCCCAGTCATGTGACTTGTGCTCTGATAAACTTCAGTCACTCTTTACTACTGCACTGCAAGTTGGAATCAAATCATCTCCTCCCTTCCCCCCCCTCCCAGCAGCCTAACAATAGAACAATGGAAAGGTAGCCAGAACACAGCTCCCTAACACAAGATAACAGCTGCCTGGTAGATCTCAGTATTAAAATCCAGGTCCCACTGCGACACATTCAGTTACATTGAGTAGGAGAAACAACAGCCTGCCCGAAAGCAATTCCATCCTAAAGTGCTGACTCTTTCTGAAAGTACATGACCAGGCAAAATGACCTGAGATGCACCTACACACCAATATTACAACTAAAAAATACACGTGTTGGTTCAGGAAAGACATTTTGTATTGTAGAGTGAATTAGGGGCATTTGCCCGGGGGGAGAGTTTGGCTGGGGGGGAGAGGGAGGGGGGCCTACGGGGGGTTGGGGGAGGGGTTTAGCTCCTAAGGGGGTTGAAGTCCCCTTTAAGCCTGTTTCATGAGTTTCTCTGCAAATGTCCTTTTCACAATGATTGAAGATGGCACACCATCTGTTTCAGTGCGTTCACTCCACAGCGGGACACCTCCAATTACTTTTCACGAAGGCTGAAGCAGCGGGAGATCGTGAATAGTGATGGGCAAATCTATCCCGAAAAATTTGCGAATTTCCAGTAAACAAGTTGCACCACGTTTTTATTGCCAGTGCTGAGATTTCATGCGCAAATTTGCGGCGAATTCCAGCAATTCGCAGCCGGCGAATAAATTTGCGAAAATTCGCCTGCCAAAAATTCACTGGCGTCAAAAACGTGGCGTGACTCGTTTGCTGGAAATTCGCAAATTTTTCGGCGAAGCGAAACGGGATAGATTTGCCCATCACTATTCACGATCTCCCGCGGCTTCCGCGATCTGACGAATCACGAAGAACCCACAAGTTATAACTTTTCCCAATGTTTTCGTCATTTTGATTAAAAGCATAAAAAACCCCAGAGACATTTGGAGAATCCCTTTGCATTTTATTAGAACGCTGTGGAAAAGGTTTCATTGAATACCAGTATTCCTAAATGTGCTGTGATTTTTTGGGTGAGAAAACAAAGTTCACATCCCCTTTCAGCTTTCAGGCGAATAAATTCGAAACGCCAGAGAAAATTCGCTTGGCGAAAATTCGCAAAAAAACGAGCCACGTGCCGTTTTTGACGCGGCGCAACGTAAACGACGTGACGCGCGACAAAGTTGACGCGACGCGCGTCGAAGTTGACGCCACATGCGTCAAAAACGTGCCGCGACTCGTTTCGCAAATTTTTTTCGCCAATTCGCGAATTTCGCTGCAAATTCACAAATTTTGCGGCAAAACGGGGTAGATTCGCCCGTCACTAATATCAGGTAGTCTAAGAGCTGAGTCCCTCAGGTACCGTACAATGACAAAATGACAAATAATTGCACGCACTTACCTGTAAAATCTTTGAAGATTCACAGAAACGCCAGACCCTGACAGACGGTTGTGTTGCTATGGAAACACCAGCCACACATTCCTAACAGGAAAAAAGATATAATAATGGTCCAATATTAAACAAAAGGGAACATAAACGGATATATGTCCAAGAGAAAAAAGGGAAGAGATTTTAATAGAATAATTTTCCCAGTTGGTAACTGACATTGAGGGGCAAATTCACCAAAGTGCAAAGCGTCTAACGCTAGCGCTAATTCAGCAGCGTGATGTCAATTCGCAACTTCGTCAATTCACTAACGTGTCCCTGGCGAAAATACACTAGCGAAGGATGTCGACTTGCGCAACTTCACACCCTTACACCAGGCGAAGTTACGCACTGACGAAGGGACATAACCACGCTAGTTCACTTGGATTACATTTTTTGTGAGCGTTATCTCTTACGCTAGACGTTACTTCGCCAGGTCAGACCCGATAGGAGTTTGAAAAAAAAACTTTTTCGAAGTCCCAAAAAACGCAAAAGGTCTTTTACCTTTTGTTGGGTGAACGAACATTTTTTTAGAGTTACCCTCATTAACCCCCTACATTTCCTAACATATGGCAACACAACTATACAGGGGGCACATGTAGGGCAAGAGGACAACTTTATTTTATTTATTAAAGGTTTCCTGGGCTTGTGTAGTGGAATGTAGTGGCTGGAACATATACTTCTATTATAAGTTAAAGTTCCTGCCGTATGCAAATTAGGCTTCGCTAACGTAAATGCGCTTTGCCTGGCGAAGTAACTCTAGCACAACTACGCTACCGTTCTCTGACCTGAGTGTAACTTCGCACTTTAGTGAATTAGCGTAGCGATGGCGAAGTGCAGCGAACATTAGCGAAGGCAACGATAGCGCATTTTTGCCGCTTAGTGAATTTGCCCCTACGAATTAATTTATACTTATGCAATGCTTTCATCTGTCTTTCAGAAGTACCCCTTAAAAGGGGAACTGTCAAAGCTTTAAAGGAATTGTTCAGTATAAAAATAAAAACTTGGTAAATAGATAGGCAGTGCAAAATAAAAAATTTAGTTAGCAAAAAAAGTAATGTATAAAGGCTGGAGTGACTGGATGTCTAGCATAACAGACAGAATCCAACTTCCTGCTTTTCAGCTCTCTTGTTTTCCACTGACTGGTTACCCTGGTGACCAGGCAGTAACCAATCAGTGACTTGAGGGAGGGCCACATGGGACATAACTGTTGCTTTTGAATCTGAGCTGAATGCTGAGGATCAATTACAAACTCACTGAAGAGTTATGTCTAGTGATGGGCGAATCTCCCACGATTCGCTTCGCCGAAAAATTCCACGAATCGTCGAAAAATTCGCTAAACGAGTCGTGGGACGCGTTTGACGCGTCAATTTCGGCGCGTTGCGTCGTTCTCGGCGCGTCACGTCGTTTTCGACGCGCGTCGCGTCTATTTCGGCGTGCGTCGCGTAGTTTTCGACGTTTTTTTGGCCGAATTTTCGCCAGGCAAAATTTCGCAGGTGATTCGCGAATCGCGGGAATTCGCCGCGAATTCGGCCCTGGCGAATAAATTCTCCCCTCACTAGTTATGTCCCATGTGGCCCCCCTTCAAGTCGCTGACTAACTCAGAGTTAAAGAGTTGAAAAGCAGGAAGTTGGATTCTGGCTTTTATATTAGACATCCAGTCACTCCAGCCTTTATTGTTTGCATTTTCCCCTGATTAACTATATTGGAAACATTTTTTATTTTGCACAGCCTATCTATTTATCCAGTTTTTATTTTTACACTGAACTATTCCTTTAAAAGGGATCCCACGGTCTTATAAAACTTCTTATAAAAAACATAATTACAGATGCACGAGAATTCACCAATGAGAATGTCAATTCAGAGATTTTTGTGTTTTTTACTTCATGACATCAGTAGAGCTGTTTGGTTTAGTTCTTCTAAACTAAAAAAAGTTTAAAGCTTTCATATTCAGTTGCAGGAACCAAGATTATGGAGCTAGAGTTGACACAGATCCGCTAGGATTCCCATTGGAGGATTCCTTGTCATTTTATCCGGGCCCTAGTGAGCTCAACAAAGGTCTTTGCTGTTTGTGCAATACTGCTTTAAGCATACAACCCACCACGCAGTTTTGGGGGTAAAGAACTAGGGTTGCTACAGTACCTTCCCACTGGGAGGGCGAAAACTGCCTGTCTAAATTAAGGGGCAGATTTACTAAGGGTCGAATTTCGAATGCGAAAAAAATTAGAAATTCGACCAGGGAATAGTGGGGGAATAAAAAAAATTTTAATTCAAATTGAATTCAAATTGAATTTTCGAACGATTTTTAAGCGATTTTTAAGCACATTTTCCTTATTCGGTCTTAGGAAATGATCCCCATTTCGGTAGGTGATCAAATTTTAATTTAAAGGGGAAGTATTCGACCATCGAATTTTGGAATAAAATTAAATTCGAATATTCGAATATTCGAATATTCGATGGTCGAATTTGGTCAAATTTGCCTAATTTGCATATTCGAATTTCGAATATTTTTGAAAATTCGATCGAATGTTCGAATCCCTCATGTGAATTCATGTGAATTTAGTAAATCTGCCCCTAAGTCTTTTAAATAAATGGAGCCAATCAGCATGTCATAAGCCTGTCCACAATATTATGGGCACACCCCTGGATTGTCAAGCACCCAGCCCCCTGATATCATCAGTCCACCCCTGGCATCACCAGACCAGCCCCTGCCTGTTCTCTCTGTAGGCAGAAGGTGACAACCCTAGGAGCAACAATGTGAATGCAGGTTTTACTCCACCCACAGACTAAGACACCACCCCTTGTGATGCACTTATATGAATGACTATGGCAGGCCAGGTCATATTGGGTGCAGGTTATGTCCAAGCAGGTTAGGGTCAGCGGTAGGTATGAGCAAATTTTTTCTCCAAAAAAATGATTTCCATAGACTCCAATGGGTGAAAAAATTGTTTTGCATCAAAAAAAAAATTTTTTGCCATTTCGTCAATTTTCGTTAAAACAAAATGGGTCACATTTGCCCATCACTAGTTGGTGGGTTCAACTTTTTGTCAATGCACATGTCACTAATGTTTATATCCACTTTTATGTTACATTGTTTATAGCACCAATAAGCATTATTTGTGCCAATTAATGAAGACTGTCCAGCACTATTTGGACAATGTTTTTTTGCAGCTGTAATTAAGTTTGTGAGCATGAGTTGATGCCCAAAGCAAGAGTTGATGTCCCCTTTATGAGGTGCAGGAAACCAAATTTCACACTCCAGATGGAGGAAAAATTATATTTTTTGCAGGAACCCCAATTCATGAGCACTCTGCCTATTGCATCCATACCTGTGGTGGGGCACAAGGATACACATAATAATGAGAGCTTCCGCTTGGTGCATGCCGGATTGGAGAACACAATGACTGAAGCATGTGCACGCTGGGGACCTTTCCTGGTACAGAATGAGATTTTTCATAAAATATGCTATTGTTTCCTCATCTGGATTGCAGGCTCTGGCAGTCCATACCAAAGGAGGTGGGGAAAATTTTTAGGTAATACTTGCCCTTTAAAGAGGATATTGACTTCTCCTAAGGTCCTTCCTGCTGCTTGAAGGCATGTTGCCCCATCCAGAGGGTTGGCTATATCATCTCTGGTGGCTATATCAACCCCCCCCAATACATCATAGAAAAGTTGGAACCCATTAAAACTGAATAGTTTCTTTCTATGGCTTTGAAATGTAATTTAAAACATAATTTCCATAAAGAACATCATTTAATATCTATATGTATGTGCCCTAATTATAATCAACATAGCAGTTAATGAGATAGAAGAGTATGATAGTGTATGCTGGGGAAATTGTGCCGTCTTTATGAATATAATAAAGCTAAGTGTCCCCGCATGCACTTCAAAAACAATATCCTGTCCTCTTCCCTCACCCGTCGCTGGAAATGTATTTAAATACATATTTAAGACAGGCAATTCATGACAAATGATCTTTTGAATGAGGTTTTAAAGATTCACAACAACCATTTCTTTTTTCTTTTTTGCCTAATATATTCTGCTCAATCCTTTGGCTTATAGACACTTTGCAGTTGTCTGTGCTTAGGTTAATTCCCTGTAGGTCACCATCTGTCTGCAGTCATTACTGTCAGTTGTTTCAGTGCTGAGCTACCATGCAACTGGTCTATAAAGGTGGCACTTTCTGCCTTGATCTTACGTTCGCAGATTAAAGGAAAGATTTTGTTATTTCCTGATTGGTGCAATGATTCCTCCCTTCTGTACTAAAACAAGGATATTATGTAGCATTTAGAGCTAATGAATTAAGAATATCTTCTGTTGAAGGGGATAGTAGAAGTTTACCATAGACATCAAAGACTTTAGGGATATATTAAAGGTGGAGCTAGGATGAGACATCCATAAAACTTTCCCGTTGCTCATCCAAGCTCCAGGAAGAAGGTAACCTTATAAATGACTTGAAGATATTATACTGTAGTCAAGCATCACAAGGGTGGTTATAGTGCTACAGGGAATTTATTGAGTATTGTCTTTCCTATGCCGATGCTTGACATTAATGGTCCCACTAGACAGAAATGTCCTTGATGGAAATGCAAGAGTAGGTAACAGTACCTGAGTCATCCCTGCTACTATACTATGACGTAAATCGTCTCTACTGGTATAGACCAAGCAGTATATGGAGCATAATAATGATAGTAAATCCTTTGTACTGTATAATGGAGCATAAAAGAAACATAAGCAAAGGTCTCGGTTATTATTTCATAAGCATGTCTCTACATTTGGTTAATTCACTTCGTGAAAAAGTCACTTCGCATTTTCTCTTCTCCCATCATCGTTATCATGTAACCATATCCTACAGCTGTAGTAAGGCTTATCCCAAACAAATAGCTCAAGCTATCCCAGATATGGAAGTGTCAAGATAATGTGCAATTACTTATTAATTGTGGCAGTTGAATGTGTGTAGACATTCCATAAGCAGAAAAAAATCCACTTGTACAAATTAATTACAAGTGCAGCCCTTCTAGCTTGATATTCTAGATGTGCCCCTGAATTCCAAGTGATCTGTTAACCCTACACCAACCCTAAAACCTACCACACTAAATTGTCCTTTACTTTTTGGCTTATATTTGTCCAGGGCCCACCAGAATGTGGTGGACCACCATCAGACATCTGGTATAACTTTTGAAAACCCTCCAGAGATGTCATACCCATCAATCATCTCGAAGAGCTCCAGATGATGGTCATTTTAATGCATTTCTTTTATTTCTTGTCAGTTTTGTAATTTATCCATTCCAAGTGTTGTTGGTTTGCGATCAGGTCTACCTCATGTAGTACAGACCATTTCTTCATTGCCTGTCTCAATATATTGAAGTTAATCTACTTGAGCTTAGTTCTATCACCAATTTCTTGCAGCAGAAAATTAGATTGTTGCCCTGGGCCCCATAATTATATTAAAGCAGCCCTGTCGCTGCATGTTATGTAGAACACAATATACCATCCACCAGTACATCAGATATTTTACAGATTTTATTGCATGGACTTTGTATGGAAGGAGCACATCTATAGCCAATGCCTTTTTAATACATTTATTGCAGCAGAAAAAAGAGCACAAGCTTTTGGGGGATACCCACTTCCTCAGGTATCCCCTGCAATAAATGGATTGAAAAGACACTGATACTGTTTGGTTTCTGAAGCAGCCAGGAAGTGTATGCACCCCTGAAAATCAAGTAAGTGGTGTGTTGAGGAACTATGTATTGAAATTTTATTGGATGCCATCTGCTCTGAAACTTGAGTATTTCATCCTGTTAAAACTCCTAATTTACTTTACATTAATGTACATTCATCTCTCCTAATACATATGGTATATTGGTTTACCTGTTGAATTCATCTTGGCTTTCAAATCATGTCCAAGCTCTACTGTTTCAGAACCTCATCTGATGTTTAGATCTTTCTAAAGCCACATTCTAGTCTTACATTAAACAAAATGTATTACGAGATCCATCTTTCTCACCAACAAAAGCTTTTGGAGCCCTTCTACTTGAGCTACATGGCAACAAATCATTTCACTCTGCATAAAGTGGACATTTCCTTGACTCCTCTCTTTTGTTTTTCTCTGTGTTCAAAACCCAAAAGACAAGGTCCACTACTTTATTAATATAAATCACAGGCATTTGAAATAGATAATTATCCCCAAATGGGTTAGCCATCTCTAGATGTCCATGTACTCTCTAGAGTGTAGCACTTAAAATTATATGTATCTAAAACCTCACATATATTGTGAGCCCAGAGTGGCAGTGGTCTTTCTTGGGTCCCTTTTTTTATAAACCAATACAACTGAATTTAGTAGATGTCAGCCCGAAAGAATAGAGAAAGGTATCTCTACTGGGCATCGCAAATAGTTCTAGTCAGGTCCAAAGGGATTTAAAGCAAGTGTTTGCAACAGTAATAAAAATAAAATGGTAAAATGCTACTGATGACTTTATTCAATTTTTAACAGGTAGTTAGATTTGTTTATCCCTTTTCACCAAATGTTCAACAAGGCAGGTGAACAGATTTCATAGATTTTCTACTGAAAAGCCTGCTGAATTTCTTCTAACATTTATATCATTTTGTGCAGATGATAAGCCAAAGAAACACAGATCCAGCTTGTTGAGAAATCTCTTTTGACCTCATCTGAAATTTAGCAGAACAATCTTCACACCTAGAGGATCCGAGGCAACACTAGAATTTTCACATTTTCAGCAGCAGTTCCAAGTCATCTTGTTTACGAAAGGCAATGAGCAATGGTTGTGCTGCTCATATCGGTGACTAAGAACAGAGAGGGATGAAGGGGATTAGCTGTGGATGAATAAAAACGCTATATGATGCCTTTATAATGAGCAGCCTGAATAACAGATTAGTTTTATGGAGGAGCAGCTTGATGCAGAACCTGGAGATGGTCTAGGTCTTTAAACTGCTCATAAGAAAACAATGAGAGTTCAGTGCAGATAAGTGCATTCAACAATGAGTTTTGTTTAACATTTAAAGCAGAATTAAAGACTGCAAGACATCTGGTTTTGGTTTTTCTTATGGCATAGGGTATTTGGATTATTTTACTTCCTGTTATGGCAAAGGGTCCTTTGCCAAGGCTAAGAGCTCTGCATTGCTAAAAATGGAGCCCCTGGACTTGCTTTGCAGGTTTGGCCCCCTTGTCATGCATTGTAAGGGTGCAGCACATGCAAAGTGCCTAGTTCCTGAGTATCACATGGCTTTGCATTGCACTAGAGTCCTACAGTGTGTCAAGTCTGCTGGTTTCATGTCACAAAACACTGTTTTGATGGGAGAATCTACCCCGTCACCGGTCATTTTTGAAGCGTGGCGCGTCAACTTCGACGCGTCGCGTCGTTTTTGATGCGCAACTCGTTTTTTTTTTTACAAATTTATTCGCCTGCGGAGATTCGGCGGGAATTTGCTGCGAATTCGCCCCTGTTGAATAAATTCTCCCATCACTACTGTTTTCCTCTAGCCTCCAAGATTTTGGTGCTGGTCAGTAAGAAGTAGATATTGAGTAATGTTGTTGCTTGTTAGTAGCAGCTGCTGGTTGCTGGTCAATGTTTCAGGTGCAGGTTTACTGAGTAAACATATGCAGATATCTAGCATTCTCTACATCAAGGGAATGGTGGAACCAGGGGCTTTTACTGGGCACCTCACAGAATGGGGGTCCATACCAGTGTAAGCCCCACAATACGATTTTACTAACTTATTGGGATCATATATATATATATATTTGGAACAGGGTAGTGTTCTAATGCGAAGAATATTTTAGATTACCATGGCAACTATATCTTTGCCTATTCCCTGATAAACCTTGCCCACTGCAACATTAGATCATCTTTACTGATATAGCTTGTGCTTCAGTTTCTTCTTTTCACTTCCTACTAGCATTTACAATATACAAATAGTGTCAAAGTTAGAGACAGTCTTTGGTTGCTATGGCTTGTCAAAAGCTTGTGATTCAGTCTTCCATTTTTGCCTTGCCATATGTTTCCACCTATTCCTTATTGGGGTAGATTGAATTACTGGTGTAGTCATGGTGGCAACTGAGCAACACAGCAAGGACCTGTGCCTCTTCATGCACCTTGCTCCCTTATAGTTGAGCGGCTGAGCCTTCAGTCACAAATCTTTGCACCTTATTCAATTATATTTGAGCTTTCTACTGTCAAATAATTGCACCCAAATCTGTATAATGTGTGACAAGAACAAAGGCAGAGAACTGTGCTAATTCAGTATGTCGCTGATTATATTCTTGGTACACAATTTAACATCTTCTGGCCTTTCCAACTAAACCCAGCAAATTACCAACTGGTTTTTTTAGCCAACTACAAAGAACAGGAAACTATATCCAAGCTGACATTTCCTTTTTTAGTATCATGAAACGTGCACCCCACATATAGCGTATGAAACAGTGAGCTCCGATGCCCTTGTTCCACCAGCGTGATATATAAATTCCATTGTATGCAAATAAAAGCAGCCGTGTGTAATTCATATGTCAGCAACAAGCTGGGTTCTCTCTCTTAATGCATTGATTAATTTTAATAATGTGAAAATAGGCAGAGATAATGCGATCTGAAGTAATTGGTATGTTAATCTGGCTCTGCCCTAAACCTGGATTTAATTACTTCTGGCTCAGCGTGTTTATATTTGAGGAATGCTTTGTCATTCCTTTATCAACATGACCTTTGGTATTTAGCATAAACAGCAAGGAGAGTGTATTACATTAAAGGAAATAAATATAGGGTGGCAAAAGTAGAATTTGTAACCAGAATCTAAGATAAGAATATAGTATGACAATTTTTAAGCAGAAGTGGTAGAATTTACCAGGGCAATCATATCTGAAGCCTTTCTGCAGATGCATTTACATTTGATTCTCTTACTGTTACTATTAGTCACAGAATAACTAGCATAAAGAGGATCTAGACACTTATTACCAACAACACATTTCTTAGTTGTTCCTGGATTTAAAAACACATCTTTTTTAAACTTATTATCAATACTCTCCAGGGCTAGAATAAAGAACCCCATCTCATCTGGGTAAGTCTAAGCTTTTGGTCATCTACTCTAGGGAACTAGATTGCAATGGACAGTATTATGAATGGGATGGATTCCCTTCAACCTTCAAGTACAGCCAGAAGTTGAAAGCACTAAGAAGAAGACAATAGGGTAGTGAACCCCAGATTAAGATTTACATACAGTACAAAGAACTATGCAAAGTCATGACAGAACCTGCCTTAGGTAGGTAGTAGAAATTGCAACACACTAGTTGTTGAAGGTGAAAAAGAAGATTCAGTACAGTCATAATAGTCATAATTAGGATAAAAGTACACAGAGAAACCTTGCCTGAGAAACCGGAGACAGCACCCCCCCCACACATACACGCACTGTGGTCCCCTTGGAGATAAGAGTGGAGGAGGAAGGCGGAGACAAGCCTAGAAACTCCCCTACCAGGAACTAGTAGAACTAAATATTTCTCTTTAGCAAGTTTCTAAGTATCAAAGTACCTTGAAATACACAAAAAAGTATGTCTTATGGCTCTAAATATATCCATGGAACGTTGTTACACTTCAGTAACAATAGAGAGCCTTCTCTGTTGGAAAACCCAGGAGTATAGAGGATCCGGTGGGCTTTCTGACATCAATACAGTATATGTGTGAGAAAAAGATCATTATCTCCAAGGTTTGTAGGGACAGGGTGGTTTCTAACTGATTTACAATATCAATGTATATGCAAGAAAAAGGTCATAAAGTGCCCAATTGATCAATATGTTTGAAAGACAAATCATTATCCGCAGTGTCTGGGGGCTCAAGAGTAAATAAGGCCCAGTGTGGATTCTAATGGATGTGCTAGCAGTCTCTATCTAAAACTAATGTTTCTTGGTGTGGTCAAGAAATATACATTGATATGCTGTACTATAGTGCCCAAAGCCTATCATGTGTGAGCCATCTCCTACCAAAACAATATCTGTAGGTACATGAAAGGAAGGAGGAAAGAAAGAACTATGAGATAAAGAACAAGAGAAAAATATTATTCTAGTGCAGCAAAGCTCAGGCTGCTTCATGTTTAAAAGACGCACATCACTATGGAAACCGGAGAATTCCCTAATAGTTCTGTGGGGCCGGGGTTTAGACAAAAAGGGCACAAACAAATTAAAATCCTGGCTTTTTCCTGAGCATGCAGTATTTCTAATCCCTCATGAGTATTCTCTTCATTTAATTCCTTCTCCTTTAGTATAATTTTATTATTCTCAGTTTAGTAACCTCTAGAAACTTCTGGGGCATCTGATTCATCTTTACCCAGTTCCATAAATTACTTCATATCAAAAACTTATTTCAAGGTACATTAGGCCCTGCTGTCTGGAATAATCACAGCTGTAATAGGATAGTTCTTTACTTGAGCAAACATTACTTTATTTGTATGAGAGGTGGCATCTCTGTGTGGCTTACACTCAACATCAGCCATTTTGTGTCTGTCTAGTAATAACCTGTCATTTACAACTTTATTTCTAAATTGTTGTTTGGTACCTGTCTAGTGCCAAATGGTAGAATTTGTTTGGAAGGGAAGCATCAAGCTAGTTTATACTGTAGACTTAACTAAAGGTTCATATTTAGATAAAATTATTCTGACATGATTGCAGAATACATTTATATATTTTTTAGTTACTTTTCTTCTACTTATGTAATTTCACGTATTATTTCTCTATAGCAGTATTTTCTTGTTCTCAAACTTGCCAGTTTACCTTTACTCATGTCCCATCTGCACTGACTTCTGTTTTCACAGACTAGACCCTTTCCCCTTTCCATCTCTTTATTGTGTTATATCTAAGGAAGGTAATGGCAATTACCTTGAGTCTAGTAAGTATCTAAATTTGGTTTAACTCATTGGGGTGCTAGTGGGACCTATACTAGCCATTGTAACCCTAACTGACATGGTGTCTACCAGGGTTGGGCAACCAGACCACCAATACTACCTTGTCTGACTGCCTCTCACAGCTGTAGAGTTATTTGCCACTTGTTAACTGACTTGATTCAGGATAAATCTGTCTAACTGTCTAATCTGTCTAACTAACCTGCTTGTCTTCACTGAGTACTGAGACCCATGCACTTTGCATATTGAAAGAAATATTTCCAAATTGTAGACCAACTCTAGTTCTACTATCTGTGTTCAATCAAAGGATGCGTCCCAGGAAGTGGTCTTCCTGACAAAGACCCCCACACTCCCCCTTACAAATTCAGCATCAATGTGGATCGAGAGGGGTTGCATAACTAGTGCATAGAATGCAAATCAGTTTAAGTAATGGAATTTCAGCTCTTAAAGTAACCAGGAGTGGTTTTTGCAGGTAGGAGCACCCCTGGTTAGACCCATATCAATGAACCATATTCACTGGATATATTATTGTCTCAGACATGTCTGGTAAGAGCTTGAAATAAAAACACATCATTACAGAATCGTCTTGAAGAAACATAAAAATTACCCATATAGGATATTAATGTTGTGAGGCACCAGTCACCATTGTCTATACACATGTGCTCATGTATGGTTTTTAGGTTGGGTAAGATGGGTCAGTTTCTCAGATGGGACCCTATTTTAACAATTACATTAGCATTAGACTTACCATGGGATCAAGTATGAAGAGTGACCCAGAATGGACACTAACATGGTATTCACCTGAGTTTAGAGAGGACAATGAGTATAGGCCAGAGAATGCGGAAACAAAGAGGCTTGAAACAAAAGGTACAGGTTAAGTCCAAGAACTCAAGCAGAAGAAAAGAGACATCTAAAGGTACAGGTTCAGTACAAAAACACAAGCAGAAGAAAAGAGTCATCTAAAGTTACAGGTTCAGTACAAGAACCCAAATAGAAGAAAAGAGACATCTAAAGGTACAGTTTCAGTACCAGAACTCAAGCAGAAGAATAGAGAGATCATGGTTGGAGGCAAACAAGCAGGACCAAGAGAAAGACAAAATTACAATAAGGGATAGCAGGATAAGGTGTCCCACCTTATATATCTTTTAACAATCAATTAAGAGTAAAAACTTGGTATCTTTAAATAGGTGAAGGCTTAGAGACCATGATGTCATATTACATGGCATCAGGCATACATGCTAGGATGCATGAGTATGATAGACATGTATTACCAGTTTGAAAACTTCAGCTCAAAAGAAGGATGTGCTAAAGAAGAATGCACCCATGGGTGAAAAATAAGTTTGCTTGTGAGGAACCTTATCATATGAGTGAGCAAACTGCAGTGCTAAGTACTATGTTAATTTCCCACCTACATTCACTGAGGTCCGCATATGCATTTATGGTCACAGACTGGCAATAGACAGTAAGTAGGGCTCTTTCTAATCCATTTACAACTTGCCTAATGGGTATGAGGAGGAGTATATTTTGAGTAAGCTTACAAATGCCCTAACCTAAAAATGATGTCCAAAAAGGAAACGATTGGTAAAAAACTTATTCAGACAAATCTGGAGCCAAAAGTCAGAATGTACATTTTTTCCAATCGTTTTGCAGTTATTTCCACATCAGTTTGCACAAGATAAACTGAGTGTCTCAGCCTGCTTCAGCTGAATTGGGATTGATTTGCACAGTTGTAATCAGTGAACACATATTGAGAAAAGTTGCACTACCAAAAGAACAATCTCATTGTTTCAAAAGATCTGCCTGCTTCTGCCGGTACCAGACTGTCTCACAGTTCCATTAAAAAAGAAGCAATTTTTTTTTTTATTTAGCGCAAAAATTTAAATTAAATTTAAATGTATATTTGTGAATTCAAAGGAAAAGTAGATTCTTGATAGTATTTTGATTTCCTGTGTGTTTTGCTCTAAAAAAAGTGTATGACATAATCTCATAAAGTAGGAATTTAGAGACGTTAAGAAGACTTATGGAAGTCAATGAAAGATAAGTGGTTGTGGCAAGGCAATCTTTAAGGCAAGTTATGCCTCTCATATTTTATACAATAAAGGGAGAATAAACCTGAATACTGCACTGCGGCTAGAGGAAAAGAGGATATGCATTTCGCTTCTGCCATTTCATAATGTAGCTCATTCACGACACACTTGGGGGGCATAAGGTCTACAATAGATATGCTAATGGTGAAGATGTTAAGATCTTAATAGTGGAGTAAAACTGATAGAATAAAAAGAATATAGTGAGTGGACAGTGGCCAAAACATATCTAATAATAGAAGACATTGTTGGACTTGTGCTTTAAATTAGAGATGTTTAATGACTGTATAGGAATAATGGCCAACGTTCAGAAACCACCATGTCTTGGTTTAACCAGAAACCACATTGGGGGCAATGTAATTAAGTAAATAAGTCACAAAGAGCAAAGAGCAAAACATTGCGCACCAATAAGATTAAAAATCCACATCTCGCAATGTAATATTGTTCCTTAAACGTTTATTGCATTGCGAATCGTTATTATGCATTGCGAGTTGCATTGCAAGTTGTAAGTGCTTGAAGGTGGCGTAATCTTTTGGAGCAAACATAGCGACTTATTCAGTAAGAAGTTTTATTACATTGACAGCACATTAGCGCAAACTATAAATTTCCACAGGCGGAAGTGGTCGCTAAACAGTTTCCGGGTTCGCAAAAGGTATATTACATTTGTGCAACCAACCATTTTTTCATGCAAAGGCTTAACATTGCGAATAGTTTTTGCGTTACCAACTTATATTACATTCCCCCATACACACTCTTTTTTTCAGTGCTGCAATTTTTGCTTTTATACTAATATGTAGGAAGGAAACACCATTGTCATACAAATGATTGATGAGGAATAAAATTAGCATTGCATATCAACAATTCCTATTAGTTTGATGATATCACAAGCATCTTTAAAATCTAAGGGCGGGTGAAGAACATGGTGGTCACACTTTGTTGGACACAACTGTTGACAGTTGACCATATAATGATCAAAAGACCAGACAAGTGGAATGATCTCAGTTATGAAAATCTGATATAGAGAAGTTTAACCAAAGAAGGCAATCTGATTGATGGCTGACTTAATATAATGATTAATGTGATTATCAGCTCACTTAAATAAAGTCACGGCATAACAGTGACTGCATCTGTAAGAGAATGGGTATATCTGCACTCTTGAGTGGTACTTGTTGTTGTGTAAAAACGGACATATTGTAATGACTGTCACCCCATAGCTGTCATCTCATAATGATAATGATAATGTTGTGCTACAATCCAATCCAAAAGAGTGTTGTGCTACAATCCTTAGACTTAAAGTCAGCATTTCATATCAGCAATTCCTATTAGTTTGATGACATCTCAAGCATCTTTGAAATCTAAGGATAACTGAAGACCCTTTGTTGGACATAACTGGTGGCAGTTAACCATATAATGATAAAATGATCTGACCCTTACAAATATTGTGTGATTGATTCATTAAATAATGTAAAAACTAATGGGACGATCATCTTATCTGTGTATAAATGCAAGGAATAACATTGACTGCATATGTAAGAGAATCAGTACATCTGTACTCTTGAGCATTGCTTGTTGTTGTGTGACAGCTGTCATCTCATAATGACTGTTTTGCTACAATCCAAAAGATTGATGAGGACTAAAAGTCAGCATTGCTTATCAGCAATTCCTATTAGGGTGAGTGAAGACTAACAGCAGTCATGCTTTGTTGGACATATCTTTTGACAGTTGACCATATAATGATCAACATAGCCAGACACATACAAGTCTGTTAGTAAGCATTTACAGTTTGGTTGACTGATTACATGATACAGAGATTGATAAGATTATCAGGTAATTTATAGATCAAATCCTGGCATAACAGTGGTGCATCTGTATCAGTTACTAAAGGGAAATTATGAGGGAAAATAAAATACAGTAAATATTCCTAAAATAAATGGATAGACCTGGAGGGTAGAACTACTCATAAATGTATAAGGAGTCGAGGTGCACAGATTCTAGAAAAGGTCTTGAAGAATATTATCACCTTTGTTATGAAGGTTGGCACAAACCAGATCAACAGAGAAGTGGTGCAACTAATAAAGTATGTATTTAAAGAAAAACCATCATATAAAAATTAGCTTTCTGTTTTTAGTGCAAAAAGGACACTTAATCATAGGCTTATAGGAAATAATGAGGCCTATTATAGTAAGAGAACTCACCAAATGTGTGAAGGTAGCATCCAGAGGGCTGGATTTATTAGTAGGCATTGTGTTTCGTATTCTGAATTGGGCACCCATTTCTACTCTGCTTCTGGTCAGTGTTCCTTTCTGTACAACACAACCCTATTCAATTACTTTTTTTTTCTGAGCAGCATTTAGTGAAAATACTTAAAGCTTGTCAGTTTGGCAGTCTAGGGGTTAAAAAACATTTGATTGCTGGTGTACACAGTTATATGCTGCAGGCCTCTCCAACCCCAGTGGGAGGGACACTTCTATGTTCTGCAGTCCTTTTACTGTGTTCAATGATAAGATCTGCCTTTCAACTCCTAACTCTATTTTTCAAACACACAGGGATTGCATGGGGATTTGGCTTCAAACGCAAGGCATTTTCTTCTTTCTTTTTCATTATAAAGCACACCACAGTCCTCCTGAAAACCTTTCCTAATGGGATGGAGTAATTGCCCTACAAAGATACCTTTATTTGCATCAGCCTAATTTAAAATAGTCGAAGGGACTATAGAATTACTTTCAGCTAATCCTTCTGAAAAGGGGAAAAGAAATGATTAAATTGTATAGTAGAAGACTTTATTTTTCAATGACAGTTAAGTGGTGAGGTAACTGAACCAATTCTGCCAAGGGAGACCGGGGTCAGCTTGAAGCCTTGGCATGGACTGACTAGTGACTATCTTGTGTTAGCAAAGTACAAAATAGTCAAGAAGTTGGTTTGAAAAGTACCAAAAACTACAGATCCTCAGGTACTATGGAGCTTGATTTACATTTCTGAAACCTGCAGAAGGAAGCGGTAGAGGAGGTTGGTAAGTCCACAACACATTCATCCATAACTTTAAAAGGACATGATAGTGACCATGGATGGATTCTGAAAACAGAAGAAGCCAGGGCTGGATTTACATACCAGGAACCCCTAGGCTACTGCCATTCGTCGCACCTTTCCCCTCCCCTTTCTTCATGCAAATTTTCACCATCAGGAGCAAATTAATGGGGATTGGCGCACATGAAATTTAAAACATGATTGTATCTCCTGCGCATCCCCAGTGTTTTTTTTTTTTACCAATGTGGGTTTGGTTGGGCAGCATGCAGCCCTCTAAAATCTTGCTGCCTTAGACCTTGGCCTTGGTGGCATCTCCACCAATCCAGGCCTGGAAGAAGCATTGCTCATTGTATTGTAAAGCCAAGAAATCATATTGCACTTTCCTTGGTATCATGCATGGAAGAACCCACGAAGAATGAACCAGTATCTAAAGAAATAAGATAGCGGGACTGGGTAATTATTAAGGACTAGCACAGTTTGAAATGATAATGGCACTAATTACTTATAAGCTGGTTGGTTTATTTCAATTTCTCTATATAAAAAAAACATTTCCCACCTTATATGAAGGTTAAAGGTTCCAGGAATATCCAAGACTGCAAATAAGTGTTCTCTTCAAGCTCCAGAGTAATAGTTCATAAATCTGTATTTTCAGGAATATTTATAACAAAAAATATGCAGACACCACCAATTTCTACTTAGATGGTCTTCTCGTTGTACAGTTGAAAAGAATGGTATGCATCCCCAAAGCAGCTCTATAGCTTGTCCAGCCTCTGCTTTGAGTCCTTTTTTTCTTTAACGTTACCCTTCACCCCCAACCTCCACAATTTGAATTCATGTCTGGATAGGCATAATGCACAGATTAGACAGGTCCCTTGTACATGTACCAAATTTGCCAGTTTTTGGTGATCAGTATAGGTGCATTGCAGAACAGAACATGAGTTGTAAAAAGGTAATGCTCAGAAGATCATGCAGTTAAGCTAGAAACTGATCATACTGCCTGGGTAGCCATCATAGCAATAGACAGATAGAAGTTCTTCTTAATCAACCCAAATGACCAAGTATGAATATAAAGAGCGTTAAAAAGAAGCCAAAGACAGTTAAGCTATGTTCTGTATCTTTCGAATCCTCAAATAAAATCCCTCAAACCAAATATCTCCCCAGCAAAGGAAACCATGAATGATGAAGACTTGTAGTGCAACTTGCAGTGTTGTATTAATATTTATGAATGGTTCTGGTCTTCACTGCTCTGCACAATGAAACAATTTCAGGTAACCTTCAATGTTGAACCATTCACTATTTGAAAAATGTTTTGTAGAGAAGCGGGTGCAACCATATGGCCAAAAGCAGAGCTGACAGCATTCAACAAGATAACATTTGTCATCAATGTCACTGTTAATTTAGGCTGAGCAGTGTAAGGCCACACACACAAGTGGATTAAGGGTCACTGGCTTATACAAATGTCTTCCAAACTTAACACGTGTCAGCAATCTCTCACTCTGTCTCTGTTGAGCTGAGCAATGGATAGGCAATCAATAAAATTCAATTGCTGGAAGAAAAAAAACCTGTGCAATGGTTGTGCTTAACCCTTCCACAGCATGGTGTTGGCGAATACGTGAAGGAAAGAAAATCGGGTTATAAGGAAAGAGAGGGAGCTCAGTGGGAAGGGAGGAGGGATTTTATTACACTGTCAAGCTTTGCTTTTTAAGTTCCCTGTAGCAGGAAAATGATTAATAGGAAACATTTGCAGGGAACCAGGAACAGCGAAATGTTTTCTGCAGATTTATCCGCAGATCTTTGTATTACATCTTTCTCATCACATTATTTAAAAAATGAAGGTTAAAGCGAGAGAGTGATCCTTCTCCCCTAGGAAATCTTAGTAACGTTTTTTTCCCCACTGATTTAAAAAAGAAATAAAATGACGACCAAGAGTTTATTATCCAGACAGCTTGGGATATAAGGGGGTTTCCGCATAAGGGACTTTTGCAGAACATGGTGCACCATGTCTAGCATGTATTAAAACAGAGCATACACAATTCATACAACATTTAACATACACAATTTAGTTGGTTGTCATCATGTTGAATTTATGTTGGATTTTTGAATATCAGTTCTAAGGCAACGGACTGTCAGGCTTCGTATCCTTAATTACCATAAACTATTCTCTATCCCTTTCTCTTAAAACTGGAGACAATAGAGAGCCACACATTTTATTATAGACAATGATGAAGTTATACACATATTCCAACAATCAAAATAGAATTAAATTAGAACATTTTCACTCCAATTTAATTTTTTCCATCACCAAATTACCATTTGGCTGCCTGCCGTGCCAACCAAACTCTGCAGCAACAATGAGTGGGCAAGTGGTAGCAGGCAACTATGAATATCCCACTCAGCATTGACTGGGGGGGTCTGAGCCCGTTAGAGCTGCCGCATTACAGGCCCGCACACCCCAAGAGCCTCCTGCCACCCCCACAACCCCCTCTGTCCACTTCTCCCCTCCCCACCAGTCTGTACCTACTTATTTCTTCAAGAGGCCATGATAGGGGCAAGGTGGGGTAGAGGTAAGAAAGTAGCTCATGCATTTGTGGGGATCGGGTCTATGCAGGGCCCACCATGTTTTTCCCTATGTCCCCTTGGCCTAGTCTGACCCTGAACACACTTTTGGACCCTTGTCTGAGGAGCTAAACACCCACCACTGGCATACATGTGCCAACACTAGGGCCACTGGTGTTGTGACTACATAATAATGTACTCTGAAATACCCTCTCACTTGACCCAATTAATCATGTTGTATGATTAGGTAACATACGAAGCTGGGGAACCCAAGAGAAAGATCATGAGGTCAGTAGGTGCCAATCAAAATTAAAGGTTTAATGATGAATTTCCTGCACACTGATTTTTCCGTTATCTTTCTTTACTCTTTATATATATGGGTTTTAAATAACAATTTTACAAGAGAATAATGAGAGAACTCCTATGGATAAGTACTATTGAAGTGCAATTGATCTGAACAAAACTGCAGCAAACAAACACATAAAAAGATCAATAGGCACTTATGGTCCCATTACATTGTCTGCAAGTGTAAATGTTTTATACTCAGGAAGTTTATGATCATTAATGTTGAAAGCCACCAACAGTGCCAAGGAACCAGCTCCACAGAGGACCCAACAACTTCTCATAGACTGCAAAACAATAGCTAGAATTATAGAAAGGCCATCTCCTGTAGACTCCATTTTAATTAAATAATCAGACTATTTTAAAATGATCACTTTTTTCTCTGTAATAATAAAAAATGTGCCTTGTGCATGATCCCAACTAAGATACTGTATAATTAATCCACATTGGAGGCAAAATAAATGCAAGTAAGTTTATTAATGTTTAAATGATATTTTACTAGACTTCAGGGGTTATTTGTCAAAGGTTGAATTTAAGAGTAATGTGATTTTTTTTTTAAACTCTAATACATTTGATTTGATTCAGAATTTGAATGGTATGTTTTTATGAAAAAATTGGAATGTCTAAAATTCAATAAAATAGTCCCAACCCGAAAACTAGTACTGAATTTGAATCGAGTTTTCCTCTGAAAAAAACCTCAACTTTGCATGTCAGTTATTTTTGTTTTTTTTGACGTGCAACTTTTTTTTTCTCCCATTTGAGTCTATGAGGTGTCATTTTTCGAAATGATACTTAGTAGTAAAAATTTGGCTCATCACTACTATTAACATCTTCAAATAGTTCAAGGGACCTCTGCAGTGTCGGACTGGGACACCAGGGGCCCACCCAAAAACCTTAGACCAGGGGCCCACCCAAAAACCTTAGACCAGGGCCCACTCTCAGCACTAATATTCTTCATCTCCTCACTCAAATTCTATTCTCCTAGTTTGTTTTCTTAACATACTATAATCAATTATTCCATCTATTTAGCCTCTTTGCTCTCATAGAAATAGGGAATGGCCATGAAATAGGCCAAAAGTTTAGCAGCATGAGGGCCCACTGTCCCCTTGGCCCACCAGGAGTTGTCCTGGTATTCTGGTGGGCCAGTTCGGCACTGGACCTCTGCCATTGACTTCTACAAGAACACAGCAGGTTTTAGGTGGAAAATAGTCAAATTAGAACTGTTTCCAGGTTCAAGGTGTAATAAATAACAAATTCAAATTTGAGTTAGTGGTTTTAAATCGAATTTGTGTGTTTTGACGGAACGTTCCCTTTTTCAGAAAACTCCAGGTCCCTAGCATTCTGGATAACAGGTCCCATATCTGTGTATGCTGTTATAAGACTCTGTGGAATGCTCAGTATCTGGAGCTTTGTGGATACCTGATCATATAAAACCCGGCAGGGTTTTTTACCAACATATATATATATATATATCTATATATATATATATATCTATATATATATATATATATATATATATATATATACACACATCAAATATGGAAATTTGTTTTCCAAAGAGAGATGAATGAGATCTGTTCTTGTTCATTCTATGAGACACTCAACTGGTAGTAGAATACTATTTACAATTCCAGACACTTACAGTACAAACCCACAGTACTGTATACTGTAAACAGGAATCCTACCCAAAGTATTGTGCAGTTTTCATTCTTTTTTTCCCTCTGATTGCACCTGATCAAATTAGCATACATTTTTGCAATTAGGAACCTTGACTTGATTATTGGCAGACTGTTTGTCTTATCATTTCTGCCCAAGGCGCCATTTTAACTCAGTTTGTTGAGAAAATTCTCCTGTGAGAGCAATTATAGCAAATGAACATAAAATAACTATCTGCCAGAGACTCCTTAGTGTGGGGAGGTTGATGGGAAATTATGTAGACAACTAGATATTTACTGTCCAGAAGCGCGACATAATGGAAATCCATCGGCAGGCTCTACTGGTTCTTCTCTTCTTAAAAGGCCATTATATCTCCCTTTTCTTTCTTTGTGTTGGGAATCTATAATTGCTAGGTAATGGTTTGTGTTTCCTATTTTATATTTAAAATATATTTATATGACCAGGATGAATGAGAATCTTCATAGTCATTTTCTGTTTTCCAGTTCTTTTATATTTTGAGGTTTACATAATATTTGATTGTTCTCGACTCTGATAACATTCTTCCTTATCTACTCCAACAGTTCTACTGTAATCAATTTGCAAAATGATCACCATACTTGGGTGTGTTATTCTTTGGTGACTCCTAAACAAAGCATTCTCTGTAAAGCTCTGCTGGGGCTCAAACCCTGGACCTCCAGGTTGTTGACAGCCAGGGCCATTTTAAGGCCTTGGTGGGGCCTGGGCAAAGAGCCAACTAGTGGACCCCCCATAACCCTGTGCGTGTCCCCTCCTTCCATCTTCCTCTCTCCGTGTTCCCCTCCTTCTGTCTTCTTCCAAGTGTGTCCCCCCTCCCTGCATCTTGCCCCACCCCCCCAGCGCAGTGGACCCTGGGCAGACTCCCCATAGTCCGGTCCCGCCTCCCCTCCCTCCCTGTGTGTGTCCCTTCCCTCCCTGTGTGTGTCCCCTCCCTCCCTGTGTGCGTCCCCTCCCTCCCTGTTCCCCTCCTTCCATTTTCCTCCTTGTGTGCATCCGCTCCCTCCGTCTCTCTCCCTGCATCTCGCCCCACCCCCAGCACAGTGGGCCCCCAAAAGCAGTGTGCCCTGGGCAGATGTACTGTTAAAGTGGCCCAAATGACAGCTCTCCTTAAACACTGGGCCAGGAGAGCAGCCAGCAAGTACTTGTTTTGCTTCCACATATTTCCCCAATTGTATTGTATCGACACAGCAGTCTTATTGGTTTGTTTGAGTTCACCTTATAAATGGCCAGCCTTCCTCACAGCTTGTGTCAGAGCAATGGCCTGTATTACTGAACAATGTAGCACATTCCTAGCACTGTTTCCTTGCTCCCATCTCTACCAAGCCTTGTTCTGTTCCTGGCACCTAGTCTTATTGTTAGTCCTGCTCTCATTCTATTCTTGCTTCTTGTCAGTCTCATTTTAGTCCCCAATGGTTTGCTCACATTGTCAGAATCCTGTTAAGTCTGTTCCCGACTCTTCATCTGTTCTTTCCTGCTCCACTCTGTCCAGTCACTGGTTTTTCATCTGCTCTGTTCCAATCACAATCTCCATGCCTAGTCTGCCCAACCTTGATTTTTTGCTCCTTTTCAGCCTGTCCATGTCCCGGTTCCATCATCTCCCATTCTTGTCTCCTGTGTGCACAATGCTAGTCCTTTCCTGAGAGACTCATCCTCTTTAGCAGTGATCCCAAAACCAATGACTCATGAGCAGAATGTTGCTCACCGACCCCTTGGATTATGCTCTCAGTGACTTCAATGCAGGTGCTTATTTTTTCATTCTTGGCTTGGAGACAAGTTTTAATTTAATAAATGTCAGGTGTACTGCCAAAAAGAGCCTCCTGTAGGCTGCCCATCCAAATATGGGTTTCCAAATATCCAATCAAAGCTCAGATTTGACACCCCCAAAAACTTTTTTCAAGCTTGTGTTGCTCTCCAACCTCTTTTACATTTGAATATGGCCCACGGGTAAAAAGAAAAAAGGCTGGGGATCCCTACTCTATAGAATCCATAATTATCCTGTATATTCCCCTTCACTGAACACTTGGACAATTTATTTCTTAACAAAATAAAACAATACAACTCCCACAAGGTTTGACTGCTATCGCTCCTATAAGGGCTTCCAATGCCTCAATCTTTTTAGCTTAGAGAAGGACAGATATTTTCCCTTCCCCTATATTGCTACCGTAATCTTTGAACTTTTACATTAGGACAAGCCAAACTTCCATGTGGTTGTAGCATCCAAGACTTTTAATATTACTCTTTAATATTATTCTTTAAGCCTTTAAGTTCAATCAGTCTTTAAGACGAATGCAATGGTTGGGAGATACATTTTCCATGATAATGAAACTAGGTGTGGTGATGCCAGTTTATGAATCTGCATTGATTTACCCCCTCAGTTTTTGTCCAGGTTTTTTTAAGACTCAACAATATATAGGTATTTACTTAATTTCTGTGCTCATTTATGCTTTGCAGCAGTAAAATGGAGACTGAGAGTCTTGATAACAGCATGCCTGCTATTAGTCAGGTTTCTTCTTTTTGTAGCAAACCATAGCTGCTTCTGTGAAGCTGCTGAACACATTTAAAATGCTCTTTCCATTGTCATTAGAAAGCCACATTTGTACTTCTGAACACTGGCGATCAAGAATGAAGGTGACTTCAAATCTATTGCTCTACATTTCCCTTCTCAACCACCTTATTGCAAGGTCATTCGATTCTGCTCTCCACTCATATTACCCATTAGGCAGAAGGCAACCTCACTCCATGTTAGCAATGAGCCACAATAAATTATATTCATCAGCTTGGAGGAAATAAGATTATTGTCTCTATTGCTAAGTAATTGAGCTGATTCGGTTCACAAGTTAAAGAAACAGAAAATGGCCAGAGTAAGTGGCACTTGAATGCTCTCCCTGAGCCGGGTTGCTGTGACACCATCACCAGATGCAATCAGCTTCACTACTAGATGAAAAGTGGTTGATTCTATTTGTCATTCAGCATGTGAAAAAAAGTGGACCTTATAAATATAATAAAATTTCTACTGGAAATCATTCATTAATCTTCCTAATGATACAAGCAGCATGTTCCCAAGAAACACAAAAGATTTGTGGCTATTTGATTATTCAGCGTACCTAGCATTTCATCAGATATCTGGGGATAGTTGTCAGGTTCAAAATGCTTTATAGAAAAATGCTCATTTCATATTGCTGAAAAAATTGTGAAACAGGTGGAAAATGCAACAGGTTTTTTTTTTCTTTCACCAAATGTATTGAGGTCCGTGTTTACAGTGCAATTTTTTTTTCTGGTGTTACTAAATGCATTCCAAAGTTATAGAGCAGATTCTAAAAAAATTCTAAAAACAAAGAATTTTTGGATTTTTATCGAATAGGAATGCACGGAATCTAGATTTTTCTTAGTTTCTTATAAAAACTGTACACATTTTTTCATTAAAGTATATAGGAGATAGATTTATTTTTCCATTAAGTAAAAATTTGATTTAATTTTTTTGCCTTTCCTGTCCTTTTAACTAAATCATCTGGTTACACACACTCTTTTATCCAATTACAATAAATGTTATGTCATGTTCAATGCCAATCCATATGCATAAGTAAGTTCTGCATCTTTTGTACCAAATTCAACAATATTTATCATAAGTAAAGCGGAAACAGGGGGACTTTCTATGTACAGAATAAAATGTAATCTTTTTCAACAATCTCTAAAAAATAAATGTTTTTGCTTTCAAATTCATATAATATTTACATTTTCCCTTAAGTGGAAATTTTTTCCCCTTTTACAAAACATTGAATTAAATGGGTCATGAGGGGATTTATGGGTCTTTTACCAGTTGCCAAGAAAGGTGCAAAGCGACTTGATGCAGTCAGAACAGAAGCTGGAAAGTATATAAATACTATTCTCAATTTTTTTTTTTTTTAAAAGATCATTTAAAGGTCCATTTTGGTGAATGAGGTCTGCACTTCCTTTATATTGATTTTTAATGGGAAAATGTGAACCCTAATTTAGATGCTAAAATAGTCAATTTGTGACTAATGGATAAAAAGCAGCGAGTGACCACTAAGGTCATTTCCTTCTATAAAGTGCCGCTCATATCATTTCATATCCAGACAGTTCATTTATTAAGAGAAGAATCTTATTTAAAACAGATGAGTTGCTAACTACTAGAGAACGAGAAGCGAATTAGGTTTGGCAGAGAGACCAGGGATTTTTTTCTTATAAACATTTACAATCTACAAGGTGATTCAAGGCTATTCAAATGATCCTTTATAAATAATCTCTCCAAAATATTTCAGCCTTATCTGCAGAGAATGATCATCAGCCACCAAAATGCTAATCAAACATGTTAGAAAAAACAATGTAACTACTGGCATAGTTACTGGACATATGTGGTTGACTACTCCATGAGGGTTAGTGATGGGCGAATCTATCCCGTTTCGCTTCGCCGAAAAATTCGCGAATTTCCAGCGTGAATTGTTGAAAAATTAGCAAAACAAGTCGTGACACGTTTTTGACATGCGTCGCATCATATTCGTAGCGTCGTTTGCAACGCGCTTCGTGTCTTTTTTGACGCGTCACGCCGTTTGTGTCGTGCGTCGTGCCATTTTTGCCGCTCGACTCATTTTTTTCGCTGGTGAATTTTTGCTGCAGTTTCGCGAATCGCGGGAATTCACCGCGAATTTGCGCCTGGCAAATAAATTTGCCCATCACTAGTGAGGGTATGTGGCACAGATCATTTATGTTTCTTCAAAGATAAATATATTTTTGTCAGTTCCTGTATCCCCCTGTAAAAGAAAGGTTTCAAGAGAGGCAACTCTTGGGAGCCCATTAAACCCCAACCTCAAATTTTCCTTGTATAATGAAAACATGAATTTTTAGAGATTTATCATACCAAAAAGCTGCCATAAATCCCAAAAAAATATCATCTTAAACCTGTCAAGGTAATTCAGAAGTCAATGTCAGATGTCCCTGAAGTTCTTGACATTGTGATCTGCATGGGATAATCCAAAAAGTTGGGGTTTTCAACAGATAATCTGAAAAGGTTGGGTTTTTGGCGTGTCAATCATACAATACAAATTGAGGCTCAACTTTGTTGCAATGTTTTTCCGCTCCAATTGTTTCAAGGAAAAATACTTCAGTTTTAGTAAATAAGCCCCTTGGACTAATTTTTTAATTTAAAGGAGGGAATTTATGGATAGGGATAAGCAAATATTTTTGGCTGATACAGCTTCACATTGAAATTCTCTTTTTTGAAAGTGGTAAATATATTTGTGAATCAGAACTAGAATTTCACCATGCATTAGGTTTCACTGGGGAAAAAATGTGGGAAAAATGGAACAAAAAAGACATAATGGGACTGATTTGCTAACATTCAAATGTCTCAATAATTCAAATTATTTTTCAAACATTATATTTTTTCTTTAAATATTTGTGATAATGTTTTAACTTTCTAAAACTCAAAAAAATACCAGCTTTACTAGGTGTAACAACCATGAAATGCTCTAATACAAAACTTTGCCAAGTAAAACCAGTCAAGGTCCTATGAGCTATGCTCATCCTATTGGACCATTTTTAGCCATTTTTTTGCCATTCAGAGAGGTGTTCAGGTATTTTTTTCACTAGTAATTGTCCAAAAAAATGTGGAGGTTTTAGAGTTTTTTCATATTTCAGGCACAGTATTCAATTTTTTTGCATTCTTACCTCTTCTATTCAGATCTTTTAATAACTTTCATGGCATTCAGTGTATGGTTTAATGTAGGTTTCAAAACCACTAAAATTGAATTTAATAAATAGGCTTCAATGCATTTGACTCAAGAAAAAAATGAATCCTTGACTCCAATGTATTGGAAACAAAAAAAAAAACTAGGCTAAAAAAAATCGATTGGCAATGCATTTGGCAAAATGTTTGCATTTTTCAACTTTTTTGAGGTAGCACTTTTGCTCATTAATCGCCATGATCCGATGTAACTGTGTATTTTCTGGTCGTGATAAAATGAAGTGCAAATGCCAATGCCATTAGTATGATGTTTTTACAATGTACATCCAAAGTGAATGAAATCTACTTTTTGGGGTAGCAGTAGTCTGGGACATCAACATAGCTACCAATCGGACAGTAACCATCATATGAATAAGTTGTCAATAAATCAGCCTTTAAGGTTTAACTCTTAAGCATTTTTGTTCTGCATCTTTCAAGTGTGCAGTTGAAAATGGTATCTAGTGGTTGGGGGTCACTTAAAAACATTACTCTTATTATCATCAAGGAGGATCGATCCTTTATACTGAAACCAAGGTTCTACTGACACTGATTACAAATAATGCTACTATGGAGAGAGACTCCTTATACTATGACAAAAAAAAGGTAAATATGTTAGGGTCCGCCATGTGGGGTTTACCTTGACGTGGTATGGCGGCTTTTCAACTTTATGATCATAACTTTGTAACTAAAAACCCCTGTTTTGCAAACTTTGGAGACAGGGGCACAGGCAATGTGCATTAAAACTAGCACTTCCATTATACTTAAATACACTATAACTTTGCCTTTAGAGTGCTTCCACATACCCCCTATTTTGTACATATCATTTTAGTTAGTTTTATCTCTCAGATATTTTTTGATTTAAGCGTCTCTTCAAAGTATGCCCTGAAAGCCAGGGCTGTTGAAGTATAAAGGGAAAAAGGGAAGCTGGATAGAGAAAAAAACAAGAAAAATGACTAAAGACAAAGCGTTTTTTCATCATTAAGTATTAATCTCCAACACATGTATTGATATTATTAGTTAATTTTCCACCCTGTTATTTAATTCCTTGGTACACTGTATTCTTGACATGTCTTTCTTCTGTTGGGTCCCACCTCTTCCTCTGTAGCAATCTATCCCCCACCAAAGGAATATAAAATTCCACATACTGTAGAAGCAACAGAGAACAGAAACATCCCTTAAAAAAAAAAAAACAATATTCAGTCCTGTAATAAATATGACAAATTCATCATTCTTTTCAGATTCAATAATGGGAAGTGGCTGTGTGATGCTGAATAATATCAGAAAATCTAATTATTTTCCTTCTGAGACTGGAGATATTGCTAATATGCTACATTGTATTTCATTTGGAAGGCCATTTAATTATTATTCTATTCCAAATAAAAGGAAAGTAGAAAAAAATCCTGAAAGCCAAGGAGCCTTTTGAGACAAAGCTATCAATTTATATTCATCCCTTAACCTGCTTCTTATAGTGTCATTATGAAATTAAACATTTGCTGCATGGATTGACTTATCCAATCATAAACCACCAGTTCTACACCCACCAACACTTTATATCTGTAAAATTATATGATAGTGCTAATGCGATAAAAAAAAGGGCAAATATTGTAAAATATATAGTTGAAGAAGATAATGTGCAAATTGTAAAAAAAATAAAAAAAATTCACAAGGTCAACAACAAGGTGACAGTAGAATTGTTTCATATAGTGCTTTTTATTCCAATAATATATTGTTTATAACAAAAATACAGCAAAATCAAAACAAAGAGAGGATACGAGACAAAAAAACAATAAAATGGGAGCTCGTATAGCACTTTTTATATTCCCACCATTTTTAGTCTTTCATATTATGATTTTATTTTTGTGTTTATTTATTAGTTATTATGTTGGAATATTAAAAAACAGTTTTCATTTTACCCATCTGACGAGTGATGGGCAAATAAATTCAGAAGCTGCGAATTTGCTGTGAATTTCCACATTTCACTGCTGCCAAATACATTTGTAAAATTGTGGCAAAACATCACAGCGTCAAAAAAAAAACGATCAGAAGTCACACACATAAAAACTGTCGCACATCAAATCAAATCGCCTATTGACATTAATGCATTTGGACAAAATAGGTGTGAGTCAAAATTGTTGTAGGCATCAAAATTTACGCGGGCATCAAAATTCACGTTTTGGGAATTTTTAGCCATTATCGCAGGCATCAAAATTGACGTGGACATCAGAATTCACGTTCTGTGAATTTTTCGCAGTTTCATGGGAGATTTGGAAATTGGCCCATCATTGTAGCTGGCTTTATGTTCTCCTGGCCACATCTTACCTACAGTTGGATCCTAGAATGCCCAATGACCATGCTTTTTTTTTATTTGATATACCAATATCTGCCAAGCACCAATAAATAAATTCCCCATGAATATCTGCTTCCCTTTTTCTATGTTTTTATTGTATTTGTTTGTATTTAAATGCAACAGAAGAGTATAAAGGAAAAACAATGCTTATGTGCCACCCTATGATCCTGGGTTTGATTCCAGATAGAGCCTTATTCTTAAGAAGTTTGTTTATTCAGGGTGTTGTCCAAAGTTCTAAAAAAATATAAAGGTAGGTTAGTTGAAGCCTCATAATGCTAATCATGCTCTCTGCATTGTATGGATATTGAGTTGTATGTTCCATTGGGCAGGGGCCAATCTCAATGGTGGTTAAAAAGAAGAGGAACGGAAGGATATGGGTGACCAAAAAAGTGCTCCACCTAGACTTTTTCCACCTAACAAATAGGTGGATAAAAATCAAGTAAGTAATAGAGTTTGGACCAGTGGTCAACATGGAGGTACAGTTGAGAACTGGGAGAGCAAAGGGAATCATTAAAGGTCATCATAGAAACTGGTAAGGAACTGATCGACAGAGCATGAAGAATAAGGGGTAATGATAATGGAGTGGTGCATCCTTTGTTCTTGTAACGATTACCTGGTAGGAGAAGCTCAGGATTTGAGGAGCGGCTCATGTGCCACATCACAAGCACAGCGGCACTCGAAAGTGAAACAGAGCTGAGTACTGTGAAGGCAAGCAGAAGAGCATAACCAAAAGAAGCAGAGGTCTGAGGCAGGTAGCATTCAAGCAGAGTGAGTTGACAGTCCGAGGTAGGTTCAGACAGCGTTCAAGCGGAATGGTAGGACAGGCTGAGGTTGGTTAAGGCGAAGTTCAAGCAGAGTAATAACAAGCAGAGGTCTTAAACTGTAGATCAAAATCACAAGTTCACACAACTGGGATTATCACTAAGCACTGAGGAAATCCTTGAGCGTCTATTTAAAGGGAGGTTTTGGTGCCAAATGTAATGAAGCTGGAAGTAATGATGCAGGATATAATGATGCTGGCCGTAATGATGCCATTTGTGGCCACCATCGACCAGTATGTCTTACAGTTCCATTGACTTGTCAGGTACAGGTATACAAGCTTGTGCAGCAACAGTTTGATTAGTTCTGTATAAATCAGGACTAAGCCAAGAAAAATGGTTATTTTGAGAATGACACTCTGCCAAAGTTAATCTTCAATGTTATATCTTTTATTTTTGAGACAGATTAGAAAATGACTTTTGCTTGACCTCACACATTTCTTTTCCCCGAGGAGCAGATAAGTCATCTCATGTCCGAGTTCTACTTGGAGAAAAAAAAAAAGAAAATGAAGGGATGTTTCTAATGTACTGATGCAACACTTATGTAAGATCACCAAGAAAAAACTCAAACAAAAAAATGGAAGGCAGATTTATTCATTTTGGAAAAATAAGTGATTTACGGTATTTTTTAATTCGGGTTATTTTCTTGATTGCTTGAACCTTAAATCAGATGAATTTGATTGTGTTAAGTAACAAAAATGATGATATGGAATTGCTCTTTCTTTGAATTTCATGGCAATTGCCTGGACCAAACCAATACACTAGTGATATGGGTGTAAAACAGAATCCGGACTGCTGTTTTGAGTGTATGAATACACATGCAATCATTGTGAGCTCATATGCCCCTTCCACAACGTTTTATCTTCTTGACAATGAGTGTTTATACAGTGTGTAAATACTGGGTAGTGATGGTGCCATAATAGGCAAACTATGCTGTATGACAGGGGTGTAGAGAGAAGATCAAGTGACTCTTTACTGTACAAATATTGAAGTAGTTCTTCAACACTGAAGTCATCAAATTAAGCTTCTTGCTGAGTGTATTTACCAATCACTGATACCCAACTGGTCCCAATTTGGCTATTCTTGTCATCATAGGTAGCACAATTGCTGTGTCTGAGCACATTTATAGAATGTCCAAAAGTAGACATAGTCTGTTAGAAGGAGGATACTTAAATCGCCCAGTGTGACCGATTCCTTTACATACATAGTGATGAGAGTGCATAGCTTTGGTACTTGTTCATTGGGTACTTCCGTGCAGTAGCGTAACTACTCGCTGTTGGGCCCTGGTGCAGGATTGGCACCCGGGCCCGCCTATCAGGCTCTCCCCCTATGAATTGCACATTGGAGTTCTCCTAGCCTCTCCGGCGAGCCCCGAGAGAAAGCGGACCCTGGTACAAATGCACCCCTGCTCCCCTGGTAGTTACGCCACTGCTTCCATGCACAGCTATTGTTAGCGTCTCTAGAAGATACTGACTACGTTTGGATCCCCTCTGTTCATGGTCCTCAGTTTAAGTCATCGTGTTTCTCCTTTCCTGCACTTTGCTTCATTTGATAGATTTTAAATTACAACTCTGCTGGTTCTACTGACTGATCTCCTGGTTACTACTGGCTTCCCTCTGGATTGAGTTAAGTTGAGTTGCCTGTGTCCCTGCCAAAAGACTTGCGTATAAAGGAAAACTATTGTTAAATGAAACATTAAAATAAGCTCTATCTTACTGAAATAAGAAACATTCTAAATACCGTCAATTCAAAATATTGAACCGTTTCTAAAATAATCACTATATATTTTCCAAAGAACTATATTCACACTGCAGTTATACTCTCCTTAAGAAATTTACAAGGTACTTCTCCTTCTTCATAACTCTTGTGTTCCAGTAAAGTAGAAATTTTCCATCCTTAATTAAGGTAATCCATAACTTACCTCTGACTCACAAGTGTTTACTTGTTTACTTACCTCTGACTTACAAGTGTTTACACTTAACTACTTCTCCAAAGTAACTCAAGCCATAACATTCCTAAAAGGTACTCAATTATTAGCAGGTCTGGATGTGCTAGAAACCTGGAACTGAAGAACCCAGCATCAAATTTGAGAACTAAGGTAATCAGGGATCAGGGTGCCAGTCAACAAGGTAAAGTAGTAGTCAGCGATGTCATTGCACATTCCTAGGAGACTGTAAGATATACACATAGTATTTAACTCCTACAAGCAGAAGTAGTTTGAAGTCTCTTCTCCCCAGGTGACACTCACCTAAGTGTATGGATATTTTCTTCTCTGAGAGGCTTCCACTGGTGGAGATCCATTTCACGGGGCTCTTTCTGTATTGGTAAGACCATTCCACCACCTATTGTACTTTTGTCTTCTTTCTACCACCTATTGTACTTTTGTCTTACATTAGGGATGAGCAACCCCTGTTCTTTAACTGTTGTTTAAACAGAACTCCCAGCCTGTAATTGTTACCCAAAGCCACATACAAAAAGACCAACTATGGCAGTAGAAGCAACAACAGCATCAGATATAAAGGCTTCAACAGCAAAATAAAGAAATAAAATACCCCCTCCCCTCTTCAGTTTAATGGAGTGATATAGATATACAATTCTCTCGCTTTCTACTTTCTTCTTTAAAAAGAAAATATTTTCCTGCCAGCAACTAATAAACAGGTGCCTCCAGAATATTCAGTGTTTCACAAGCACCATAAACCTTTATAGTAAAAGGGGGGGGTTGTGTTCAGCCTAATAAGGATATGTTACCGCTCATTATCTTATTAGCCGCCTGATACTCTCTTGACGGAGAGGGAAGATAATTAATATACTACAGTTGCCACCTATTTGCAGATAACGCACAGTTTATGGCATCGCTACTCGCTACTGTACATATTAAATCTATTCAGAAGATAGAAGCCTTTTGGGTTTGCTCCTTTATCGCATTTGGAATTTTTTATTCTTTTTTTTTTAAAAGCAGAAATACAATGAAGGACTTTTAGAGATGCAGAGAAGCAGGGGGAATAAATTAGTGCTTGGTCTCCATGACAGCAACCATGTTTAACCCTGCCGCTCAATTCCTAGGCTCATTTCTCTGCCTCGCCATTACATTTGTGCAATAAAATAAGAGACTGGCCTGTCCAGGCCACCGCAGGGGTTAAAAACAAGTTGGACACCTTCCATCCTGTCTCATTGTTTGTCCAGGCCAGAGATGGAACTTCAGCTAATGAAACAACTAATTAGATTTTTGTAATCCGGTCATCATGGTGTTGGAGAGGTGACATTTCAGTTGGATTTCGAGGATGTTCCTTCAAGCAGGCACGACGGGACACCTTCCCTGTGTAATTTGCTTCATGTCATTTCACTAGAATGGCAGCTTCCCAGGTTGGTGTAATGAAATCTCCAGCTCAGATAATGCGGCCGTGTCACTCAACATTCTAGATTTCTGAAAATTGAAATGCAACGCATTCCTTGCCCCCCCCCCCAAAAAAAATAATTCTACTATGGGATGTAAATGCAGTGCATTAATGGCATGAAGATGTGATTAGAGACAACATAATGCTTTAATTAGTTAAATGACCTCATCCCCTTACTGAACAGAATGTGTGTGAGCCATTGTTAATGCCGAGCGTTGAGTTTGATGGACTGCAGGAACAAGATGAGAAATTTGTTTAGTTTAAGAGGATTAAGAAAAATTAAAATTGATTTGATATATATTTTAGCCATCAGTCATGGTTCCAGCATAATGGTTTAGCAATTCTTCCAAAGCTTTGAGGGATGCCAAGCCAACAACCAAGACTCATATAGACCAACCAACCAATAGCACTGAAACATGTTGTAAGGTAGGGTGTCCCAAACCCAGGACAAACCCCAAGGTCCCAGTCATACAGTAGCTCACACTTCTGCCTGTCACCAGGTCTTATAGTGAGAGGACCAAGGGGAAAGTTCTGGGCAGTCAAGGGAATCAAACATATAATAGTAGGACAGGGTACTGGAAACATAGTCAATGGTCTGACCGGGTCAGTACTAATCAGGCAATGCAGTACAAAATCAGGAAACAGAGATGTAGTGGGAGGTCACAAGTCAGGGTTAGAATCAACAATAACACAGTACAAAATCATATACTGATTATACATCAGTATAAAAGATGTGCTCATCAGACTGTATGAAATGGCAGCCACTGTGAGCATCCCCGCAGGGACCACTGGACCACCAGGTACCCTTACATTTGTATCATCATATCATCCTACAGATGGAGCACACTCTGTTTTGATATCTGGGTCACTTTGTATGCAGAATAGTTGGCGACTGAAAGAAATAAAATGTGCCCCATCTGTACTACAGTATCTTTTCAGCAAGAAGGTTGTCTTTTATCGGCTATCGGCTTCCTTAGATTTATAAATCCCTGATAAGACCTGAACATTTTCATGAGCACATCAAAGACATTTGAAATCCCACCCTAACTGACCTTCAGGCTGGAATTTGAGAGCAAATTGTTTTAGTCTGTATAAATACAGCAGTAGACATAGAGATTTCCTTCTACTAACTGTTTATTTGCCCTATAAGTGCATATTGGCCTCATACAATCAGTCTTTATCCACTGCATTTTTTATTTCAATGCTTTTTTTTCCACATTTTTTGGGTACCAGTGCACTGCAGTATATATGCAATATCCCAGACTAATAAAGTCACCATATCTGTTTTCCAGGATTGCTATTCTCCCTGGCTTTGTTTTATACCTTTGTATTCTATATGCTAGATCTACTTTCTAATTATTCTGAGGTTTTCCACCTGCAAAATCATGTTTATTTTATATCAAATAATTATATTAGCCCATTTCTCCCTCAACAGAGCCTGTGTTTGCTCCTTTGTGCAATCAATTCATGGAAAACATATTTAAATCCCTTTTTAATTATCTTTATTTCATACCAGGTAAAGAAGCACTGGGGTTTTATTGCTTAGAAAAGCCTGTTTAGAGATTTCTTTCCTTGACAAAAAACAATATTTTCCGCAGTAAGTAGCTAAGCAACCCTCCAGCAATATCCATGGATATTTATTGTAGGAGAGATGTAAACTGAAAGGTTTCTCCTATCATTTATTTAAAGACGTAGTCCTGTCACTTATGGAATATGCAATGGCTGAAAGCTGTTCTTTCTATGTAATATGAGAATGTATAAACAGAGCGATATAAATTTAAATATTTTTAGATATGGCGGCCAACTTGTAGCAATCATTGGTACAGAGGGCACTGTCTTTAGCGTCTTTAATTTGGCCTCGTTACAACTCCATATACAGATGCAGCCACTTGGATTTGTGTGTTAAATGCGTCGTGACTCAGGGTTAATTGAAGAAACTGTGTTATCTAAAGTCATTAATGCATTTTTCATTAGCATACCAAAGCACCATTGTTTTCATTGGTGAACTCTTTAATTGGATGGGATGCTGTGAGACAATATTCTGTGTTAAGTGGGATAAATGGGAAATCTGAGTTTAGTTATTCTATGTCAAACACACAATCCAAAGTGGCTTCATCTGTAACTCCCAGTAGAACATGACTTACATTGGACTCTTTCTCCTACAGTAGGTGACCCTTGCTCTAGGATGGAGGACAGGTTAATGGCACTCATTGCAAACATGTAAAGATCTCAAGAACTTGGAACTTATTTGTTGGAACTCAAAAGCTCAAAAAAATGATTTTGATAGATGCAGGAAGGACACTAGATGTAATCAAATTATAATATTCAATAACAGGTGAAATACTCCCCAATAGTGATGGGCGAATCTCCCGCGATTCACTTCGCTGAAAGATTCGCGAATTTCTCGTCGTTTACGACGCACGTCATTTTCGGTGCGCGTCGCATCAAAAACGACGCGCGACTCGTTTTTTTGGTGAAATTTCGCTGGTGATTCGCGAATCTCGGGAATTCGGCCCTGGCGAATAAATTCGCCCATCACTACTCCCCAATGTTTGAGGGTTTCTTAAAGTTTCTTCCAGGAATCCCCATGTATACATGTACAGACAATTTGAATAAATCATTTAATGAGATAACTAATGCAGATGAACAGATTAGAATAGCAGACTAAAGGCCGGTTCATAAAAGAGAAACAAGGCCAAGGATGACAACAAGCTGGTCCATAAACAGGCTGAAGGTCATTGCAGATGGTAAACAATAATAAGTCCAAATAAACAGATCAAGTATGAAGGAAAGCAGGAATGGATTTACTGAGGAAAAAAGGAACACTAGGAACAAAGCACTCAGGGGCATGGGGCCAGACCAAAGAAATTAAATAATGATCCAGTCATTGGGGGCTTAAATAGCCAGAAGATGAAGACAATTAGATGATCTCCAAAAAGCCTCCAGTGAATTAACAGGGAAATGTTAAACAATACACAAGTCCTGACACTATCTTTTCATTAGCTTCTTCTACTGAGCCCTCCTACTTTTAGCTCTCCAGTACCTAACGCACAGTCCAGCATGTTAGGTACAAACACATGGTTACTCCTCTTTTTAAAACTAGTAACACCTGACGCCCCTGGACAAAAAGGAACTGCATAAAACATTTTCATTGTAGAGTAGGTACAACCTTGTACTTTTTGCTCATGATCATGAAAAGCAAAAACAAGCTTTGGTAAAAATGGTAGGGTGTAGTGGCACTTCATAATGAAGTCTTCCAAAATTCATCTAAATAATAAACACACCAGTATAAATAATCTGGAACTCCCGATCTGTCATACATTATCAGCCTCCCTTACTTGTCAGACTGCTATTGCATGCATGTGCTTCAGGGTTGGTGTTTTATATAATATGCCTCATATCGATTCCCTTGTGTATTTACATATTGTGGGGTGGCAGATGAGCGTTGCATTACTGAAGGAGGGGGTATCGAGAGAGGGAGCACTGCCTATGCATTAATAATTACTAGGAAAATGTAATTTATTTGAGGGATGAGATGTGTTGCTTTATAGCACAACGCTGAGATTAAATATTATGTACACTGAAGAGAAACTGATATGCCAGTATCAATACACGGTTTTGCCTACACAAGTAAGACAAACATCCATACAGATTATTATTAATGTGTCTATAAAGAGCTTCTTCCTGACAACACAAATTACAAATTGCAGGATATAAGCATTAGTGACTTAATCATGTTCTTCAGTGATCGCTGTACCAATGAAACGGGTTGACAGATGGTTGAAAAATAGAGGACACAAGAAAATCTGCCATTTTGAATGTTTTTTTTTTTCTCCATAAAATATTCCTAAAGTCTATGTCATTTGTGAAACAAAGTGGATAAACTGTCTGTGGGCATTTAAAAAAAAATCTTGGATCTTGACCAAAGTCATTCCACCACTTTGGTATATTATCCATCAATATTCATCGAAAGATCAACTGAGAAAGTAAAAACCTTTAATGAGCTCTTTGTTTTCAAGGTCTTGAGTCGTTCTGTGGTTGAGGACCCAAAATATAAACTATTCTTTGTTTATTTACTGGAAGTAGCATGTATATTACAGCATTCATATGCAAATCACCATGTGTTTTACCCACCGAGCATTTATTCTTGGACATTCAGCATCATTGTAGGCTCCAGCTAAACATCATGCTCCACTTGCACCCAAATTATCAATGAGGGTGGGATTTGTTGTCAATAACTAACAAGCCTGTTTCAGTCGTCTAGAAGTTTGTGGTCTGAACAAATGTTGGTCCTTGGAAATATCATACAAATGTAAACTTCACGTGTTGTTTCACTCATCGCAATGTTTCTTTATTGTTGTCTCTTTCAGTCTCAGGCATTATATAGTGTTCGAAAATGTTTGAAGTATGAAGAGAAGTCCACTAAAGGTCCGCTAAAAACCTGGCAGAACATCTTGGCGATGAGTACATCTCCAAAAAAGTTGACCTTCAGACCTCCTGGGATTCTCTTTTCACCTGTTTTCTTTGTGAAGATATTTAGTCTTAAAGACTTATCAGCCCTCCAATCAGGAAAATAAAGAAAATTTTTTCATTATTAGGGATATCTGTTTTTAAACATAGTGGTTTCACTTGTCAAATCATAAATAACTGCAGATTTATTTGCAAACTCTTTGCCTTGGACCACCGATTGTGGCACTGCCATTAAAGGGATAAACACAATTACTCATTCAACACAGAACAACAGGGTGATCTAAAAACGATTGATAGTATGAGGGCAAACGCAAGCAGCTGTGTTGTGCTGAATGGTTGACAGTTTGTATGGCTTACTGATGACTTAACATGAAAACTGCAATTGTAACTGACAGGTTGGCAGAAACACACAAGTCAAACAGATCTGGGCACAGAGGAGCTCAGCTTTGTGTAATCTTTAAACTGTAAAACAGTACACTTGTATTTATGAGTCCCCACTAGGAAGTCTCCTGGAATCCAAGTTTGAGGTCACCTAAAGAACAACAGGTTTATTCCAAAGTTTTCTGAGTAAATATCAATAACGAAGAATTTATGTTTTTTAAAATGTGCTGTTTTCTCTTTACTTTGGATGCTGTTAGCAAGTACTAGATGGTTATAATATTAAGTGGAGGTTAGGCAAATAGGCATGCTTTGGAGGAAAAGTAGAGGGTGCTCAAGGTTAAAAGGTAGCAGGGGGTTTCCTAGAGCGAAGCTGTTGCCCTCCTTCTTACCTGGACCTGGATATCAGAGAAACAGGAACAGTCTCAATGTACATTGTAATAGTGTTCTTGAAGGGACTGGTGGGAATGAGAGACTCTGAAGAGACTGGAACAGGGAAGTTCAGGAGCTGGTACATGTAAAGTAGTCAATGTCACAGCAATAGCATTGTTCTGGGTAGCACTAGAGTGAAGGGTTGATTTATACTAACTATTAATAATGTCTAGGGTTCCTTTTGTGCAGTTCATTCAGGCACATCCTTTTTTTTGCACCAATAAAGTCGCACACCATTGGAGGAATGCTTATCCTCTGTCACAAGTAAATACAACCTCCAAAACATTTACAAACATACACACATAAGTTATCCTCCATGTTCTAGTATAGGTTGAGATGTTCATTAGTGCAGTCATGATGGTATTTCGTGGGCCATTATTGTCAGGGGGGGATGGGGTAGTTTGGGCAAATATTTATACTTAACCCTAAAACAAATATGGCCTGCTGTTTAAAAAAAGGCATCTTTTTGAGGCTATAGGAACAGCCATTGGTTTGTTTTAATGCCTGGGGCTTCCACCTTCATCTGAACTCCTTCCCATTATATGAAATTACTATGAGTTTATTAATCAAATCTCCATTGATCATGCATTTGTTACTGTTGTTTTTATTCTGACATTGATGAATCAATTATTCATCCTCATCAGAACCTGTAGTTTGGCAGCAATAGAGTCTGTGCCTTTTGTAGTTGTATCCCTGGGTTCCCCATTATTACTGTACATTACCATTTTGCTTTGAAGCATTAATTAAAAAACAAACAAATGTAGCTCATAATACCAGACATAGTACATGCCCTGTGTGGTCTGGTTTCATGTCAGCAAACTACTAATGATTGTGCTTTCTGTTGCTTACTGTTTTCCTGGGATTTTATCCACTGAGACTGAGCAACCTGTTTAAGCTGCTTATTTACACATTGGTTACACACTTACCACCCTGCTCTGTTATTGGTTTTTCTCACACTTGAGTGATAATGAGAGAGGTTTCTCAAAATGTAAGATTCTTGTTAAATGAGTGTGAATGACATGAATACTCATTCTTTTGGTGGAATATACAGCTGTGCTCATATGTTTACATACCCTGGCAGAATTTATGATTTCTTAACCATTTTTCAGAGAATATGAATGATAACACAAAAATGTTTCTTTCACTCATGGTTAGTGGTTGGCTGAAGCCATTTATTGTCAAACAATTGTGTTTATGTAGCGCTATAGTAAACTGCTGTGACAGGAATCAGTTTACTGCTACTTTCAAATGGTATTACACCACAAATGAAACTCTCTTTCTCAGGGATGGGCCCTCGCAGCGGGGTGGAGGAAGGATATAGTAGAACTGTAACTAGGTACAAGTGCACAATAAGTTGGGCGCCAGTGATTCTTTATGCTTAACCAAAACAGTATTTATTTAACAGCAGAGCAATATATCAATCACCACATTGGAGTAAAGAGTATCAGTACAGTTGTAAAGCATTAGTACAGAGCACACAGCATAAAGGAACATATACTCACATCACCACACATGGGCTGGATCCCTTCAGGCAAGGGGTCATGTCAGCAGTAGTTGAGCTTTGAATGTGGAAAGGTACACACCAGGTTTCAGCCTTTGCCCTAAGTGGAACCTGAGGTGAAACCCTATCCCTAGATCTGTACACTTAGTCCCTACTTCTGGGTTATTTTATTATCTAAATCCCTCTGTTTCTCCTGTTGGAGCGTGAGCTGCTCAACTAACTACCTTTCTATCACTCCTAGAGTGATCCATGACATCTATAGCTGTACTTTACTAGGACATTTGAGCCTAGGGATCATGCCCATTCCCTTCCAGCCTGCAAGGTTGGGCTAAAGCAATGAACACTAACCGCATGGTTCCCAAGACCTTTATACTTTTAAAAAGTGCCAGTGTGAGAACTACAGGGGATTACATAAGCACAAGGTCCCTATTAGGAACCATTAGGCATTCATATTATTAGGAATGTGCCTGTTAGAAATATGTGAGAGTGTCTAATTTTCACATCCCTGCATTTACTATTCTTTTTAAATCATAATTATGATGAAACAAAACTTTTGATCTGGAGGGAAAGGTACCCAAACCTGATCAAAAGTTTACATACCCTGGTAATTTGGCCTAATAACATGCACACAACTTGACACAAAAGGGTTAGAATGGCTAATAAAGGTAACCATCTTCAGCTGATCTGTTTTCTTGTAATTAGTGGGTGTTTATAAAAGGTCAACAAATTTCTGGACTCCTGACAGACCCTTGCATCTTTCATCCAGTGCTGCACTGATTCTAAATCATGGGGAAAGCAAAAGAATTGTCAGATAATTTGCAGGAAAAGGTAGTTAAACAAAGTTATTTGGAGTGACGAGACTAAAATTTTACTTTTTGGCCACAACCATAAACACTACATTTGGAGAGGAGTCAACAAGTCTTGTGATGAAAGGTACAACATTCCTACTGTGAAACATGTCGGTGGATTGCAGGTGTTTTGGGGATGTGTGAGCTACAAAGGCACAGGAAATTTAGTCATAATTGATAGCAAAATGAATGCAGTAAATTATCAAAAAACATCAGCTCGGAAGCTGCGCATGGGACATACATACATACATACATTCCAACATGACAATGACCCAAAACACAAGGCCAAGTTGACCTGTCATTGGCTACAGCAAAATAAAGTGAAGGTTCTGGAGTGGCCATCTCAGTCTCCTGACCTCAATATCATTGAGCCACTCTGGGGAGACCTCAAATGTGCAATTCATGCAAGACAGCCTAAGAATTTATGGGAACTATAGGCTTTTTACCAGGAAGAATGGGCAGCTTTACCATCTGAGAAGATAAAGAGCATCATCCACAACTACCACAAAAGACTTCAAGCTGGCATTGATGTTAAAGGGGCAATACACAGTATTCAGAGCTGGGGTATGTAAATTTTTTATCAGGTTCATTTGGTTAGTTTATGTAGTGATTATGATTTAAAAAGAGTAAACACAGTTGTTTGACGATAAATGGCTTCAGCCAACCACTAACTATGAGTCAAAGAAAGAAGTGTTATCATTCATATTCTCTGAAAAATGGTTAAGAAATCATACATTCTGCCAGAGTATGTAAACTTATGAACACAGCTGTAATCTCTAATGATTTAGGATATCTTAACCAAAGTTATAAGGTGAGGGATTTATGTGTCATTATTTAGCTTGTAGGTTTGTATATGGGCAAAAATGTGGGGTCAGACATGGTTAACTGTGGTTGGTCACCAGAAAAGCTTCCATAACTGGCTCATACTTACATTATTTCATCTTTGTTCTCTCTTTCTCTTCTCTTTCTCTTTTCATTGTCTTTTCCTTCTCTCCAATTCTGCACATTCCCCATATAAAAAGTTTGGACATAATACAGATGCAGTCACTTGGATTTGTGTGTTAAATGTGTCATGACTTAACTCAACTATCCCATTTATCCCACTTAGCACAGAATATTGTGTCACAGCATCCCATCCAATTAAAGAGTTCACCATTGAAAACAATGGTGCTTTGGTATGCTAATGAAAAGGTTAAATGCATTAAATGAGTTAAGATAACTTTGGATAACACAGTTTCTTCAATTAGCCCTGAGTCACAACGCATTTAACTTACAAATCCAAGTGACTGCATCTGTAGATGTAAAAATTTTAGAAATCATTTCATATCCTGTAGATGACACTTATGATACAAATAAAAGAAAATGTAAACTGACATAGTCATCCCCAATTCAAATTTAGGTATCGATGGTCACGTATCAACCCAGGTTGAAATGCAAAGCCAAATGCCAACTGTTGGAAAGATGATTGGTGATCAATTTTTCCAAGTTGTTTGGGAACTACTCTAACACACATATTGACACAAGCCACTGTGGGGACCATGAAGATACTGCCAGGTACAGGGTGGAGGTAGCTCCAAGGTTCCCCAGTGTCATGCTATTCATCATAAAAGTCTTATTGTTAACCTAGTTGAACTGTTCTTTCAAATGGCTTACACCTAAGTAATGTCTATGATAATTAGGAGAGCCCTGGGAGAATAACATTTTTGAAATTACCCTGTAGCAGACCCCTCAGTGACCATCAACTGTTTCTCTTTAACATGAAGATATTTCTATCTCATCAACAACACATGGTAGACCACTTAAAGCCCACCTATCATTTCTTCTGTACATGGGGAAATATCACATTCCACAATGGAGTAAGGTCATATTGCATATGAAACTTTGTGAACCTTTGGAATCCATGCTGACTGAAATGTTTTTTTATGAATTTATTCTTTGGAGAAACCAATAACATCAGTTACTGTAGTTAAGAGAAAGAAAAGTGGCTGAAGCTGAACCAACACATTTGACAATCATTTGGCAGCTGAAGTGCAAGGTTTTTTAAAACAATGCACAGATGGATTTTGATGGCTCAAAAACAAGATGTTCCTTTCAATTCCTATGTTGCTTGGAAGGTTCATTATTAGAAGAAACATTTTAAAAAAGACATACAGCCAGAAGCAAAGTTTGTTGTAATTTTTTCCCCTGTTCTGTAAAAAAAGTGCTTTCTTTTTGCCTACACAACAATTTGTGGTTTTTTAAGTGTTTCTTTTATTTATGTCAGAAAGAAGAGATAATGGTAGACAATTAGGGCCCGCTGGGAGACAGTTTCTATTTGAACATCTGCTGTGTAGTCAATTTAGGGTAAGATTTCTCTGTGTCACATTCCCTCAGCATATTTAGCTGCAAACTGCACCAAATCTTCAACTGTATTGTATTAACATGGATATCAGAGATCCTTCAGAGGTACGGTATGTTTACATCATGTATCAAAGGGTGAGGTTTTCTTGGCTTGTTTTATATATATTTATATATATATATATATATATATACAGTATATATATATATATATATATATATATATATATATATATATTTCTAGCAAAGAGCTCATGCAAGCTACATTGTCATAAATTATAAAAGGAACTGTTACACTTTGTTTTCATTATTCTCCCTTGTTTTCAGTGTTAATGATCTTCAGATAGACTACTGAACTCAACAAAAGGCCAGGAATAGGTAGTAAGCAAGACTAAGTATGTAAGGAGTTCATCATACCTACTGTAAGGAAGTGTACATAAGCCCTGGTGTTGGGTGTGTTCCTATAGTGGAAGAAGCACATTGTTCTGTCTCTTTGGTCACCACTCAAGGAGAGAGCAGGTGCTACTGTAGAACCTTTGGAGTAGAAGGAGTAATTAAGTAAAGATAGAGTAAGGGTAGCACCTCTTATAGAGCACTACACACGTGTTAGACAGACAGGCCTATCCAGTAGAGCAGTGTGTGTTCCACCAAGAAGATTGTAGCATGGGGTATTCCTCATGTGCTATTAACCTGAGGTAGACCTCCAATATGGTATGGTTCAGAGTAGAGTGCATTCCCTTGAAACACCATTAAATATCCAGTACATAGGGGATATACAGTACACTTGTGATGTGAGTAATACCTTTTGTAAACTTGTAATGGGATCTTACACTCTTTAATATTTGTTGTACCAAAATATAAACCTTTTACATGAAAGCATTGCAGTATCAGTAATCTTGCTATGACACCTTACTACTATTGGCCTTTTGAATGGACTTCATGGTTTATTTAAGAAATTAACTAGGCATTCTGACCAAATCTCACTGTACTTCAGGCTGGAGCCCCCAATCCACTACTTTAGGCTACTAAGGGACACAACCCCATAGTTTAGAAAGCTCTTTTCTAAAGTATTATTAAATTAAATAATGTAATGCAGACTACTGTCACCTATAAACTTATAATTTCCATAGTTGCACTGGGTTCAGTGCATGATGGCAATCATCAGATGTTAGTTCCCTAGAGGCTACCAGCAAATTCAACTTCTGAAATGTTCAAAAGCCCATGTCAGTATATGCCTTTTTGACCATCTCCAATACATCTCCTCATACACCAGGCAGTATCATGGTCTAATTTGATGGGTTCTATTTCTGTGTGCTGTCTGGGTATCGTTAATAACAGCAGATGACATCTCTTTGAGCATCTGAGTAAGATTTATGCAAATATCTAGCAGTCACAGAGAATAAATCCCCACTGAGCTAAAATCCATGTAATCTGGCATACATCAAATTAATGGACAGAAGACTTCACATGCCTCATTTTATTAGGCTTAAGGCTCATGAGTTGAAAACTCTGCATTTTTTGGAACTATAGTCTTCCCTTGGTGATTTTTTTGCACAAGGATCCCCTCTTGGAGACCTCAAGTAGACTATGGTCTAGACTTGCAACCATTGCAGAAACTGGTGCATACATATACGTATTCTAGAGTAGATTGATGTCAATATGAGACATTGGTAATCATTTACTGATACTATCAGATGTAAGTGCAAAAGCATTATTCTATAGTTGTGCAAAGCATCAGTGCAGCCATCCCACCTCCTATAGTATTTAAATGAAGAGACATGGTGGGACATGGAGAAATGTGAGCCAAATATCTGTTGCTATTCTGTACAATGCAGCATGAGGTTTTTATGGATACTCTGACCTTTTAAAATGTGAAATGTATTTATTTCATGCATGCTTATCTCATGCACATTCACAGGTGTGCTTTACGCACAGGGATACACAACATTGTATAAGTCAATGCTTGCATTGTCAATACATATGTAAGTCATTCCTCTGAAAGGGACTAGGGACTACACTATCAGAATGAGTCTTTACATATATAGACTTCATGACTTTGGAGGTTCCAATGGCCCCCAAATGTCATTGAGGTACCCAAAGCTAAAAAGTACACACTAAATGAGTACATCTAATGAATTACTATTAGATAATTAATTTATTGTGGATTGCACAAACTACTATTAACTATATTTATAGAAAATAATTAATTCTTCTAATTTATATATTTATTAACTTAATTGCACGTGCACTTTAATTAAGTCTTATATAGATCAAGAGGAGATTTGTTCTTTCTCTTCTCTCATACATACATTTACTATATTGCCCTTTTATTTTAAAAACATTTCCATTTAAAACAAAAAATCACAGACTTGTATACCCCATCCCTGACATTCTATATAGAACATTAGAAGAAAAACAGGCAAGTAGGTCAGATCAGTACACTTACAGAATGTAAAGACTAGCACCAACATGACATGAAGTCATGGAAAACATAAGCTTCAGAGGTGGCAGAATTACATGTCTGAATGTAAGAGAGCCATGGATAGAAACATAAATAGCATCAAAGTAAAGCAACTTACAAGGTTCCCAAACAGTAATAGGTATGTGTCAGCTTTCCTGAGATTAAATATAAAAAATACATTCAGAAGCACAGGACAAATACTCTGACAACTGCAGTCATCTGCGTTCCATCACATTTGGTGCTCATGACACTATCGCTGATTTCAGCATATGAAGGGAACATGGTAACATAGATTGTCTTAGAAGAAAACATCTCAGACCATATCTCACTACAGATCACTGATGGATTCATGACCAGGGCTTTGATGTTGTAATGTAAGAGCAAAAACACTGAATTTTGGGTAGATGTGAAATACAGCTATCTAGTATATTTCAGCATTTTAGACAAGCTTCTTGACAGAAGTATTTGTTTGCTGTGTGAGTGATGTCTGGAATCTCATCTCCTCTTGAGTTTGAAAAATGAAAACCAATGTGAAGGTTGAACTTTTATAACACCAAAATCCTTGATGGCCAATACTTGCAGGTGTGTTTCTTGCACTAAAGCAATTTTGCCCATCTTTCTAGGAAGAAGAGTTGGCTTAGTGGTTAAGTGATCAGCCTTTGATGTGGCATCCCATGCTGGAGACCCTGGTTCAATTCATTGGTATCTAGTACAAGTCCTGGTATCCCAGCACCTATAATGACTGCATTGATATAAAAATGATTTTCCCCTGCCTTCAGCTGTGCTTTGTTCATGAGGTGCAGCTAAGCACATGGGTGTCCCGAGTCTGCACTCTGATCTGTGATTCATTCAGATGGGAAAGTTGAGCACCAAATGTGAAGCTGAATCAAGTGAGGTGGAGTCGTGGAGCCCAGCAATACCCAGAATGCAAGTTCTTGGTAAAGGAGCACTAAGGGGTCTTGCATCTAAGCAAACCAACGTTCAGATGTTCTAGAAGGAAGACATGTATGAATAAGCTAGAGCAGGAGTCCCTGATTAAAGCTTAATCTCCTTTTCTTAGTCAACACACATCTGAAACTCAGTTGCCAGAATTACAATTTAGGTTCTTTGGTGTACAATTTTGTTTTGAAAAAATATATCTACTGATCCCTCAATAAATGCATGAGGAGAAGAAACTAGCCCCTCTATATAGATGTTGCAACATCTGCTGCCACATACTATACATTACAAGACACAAGATGTTTTCTCAGTCACATGGCAAAAAACATTCAATAGCCAAGACCCCACCAGATCAGACTAAACATTGGTATGCTTTTTCACTTTGACTTTTACCACCAAGATTTTGCACAACCTTTAGTATTTGCTCTAAATCTACACTAGGCTGTGTGTATTATACATAAGGTAAATGACAGAAAAAAAAGTGTTGCTAGTCATACTATTTCCAGTATTCCTAGATTATGCCTAACATTGCATAGTGGCAGCATTTAAAGTACTTACAATGGCAAAGTTAGTGAATCAGGTGGGAAAAAGCTGTAGGAGGATGACTGCTTCCCAGAGGACATAACAATTTTAACATTTCTTAGGAAAGAGCATAATTTAAAAAGGACACTGCTCTGTCCCAGAAAAATGTTACTTGTGAAGTTCAAAAGTTTCAATTTCAGCAGTATTGTGGCAAAATCATTATTCTGCCGGATGTCTATGGGGAAGGAAGGAAGAGATGGATGGATGGAAGGGAAGGACAAGTGACAACATAATAGCCCTATGCTCAGAGATTAAAGAGCAGAAGAACTGAACTGGCCTGTACAGAGACCTGACTACAGGATAAATTGGAACCCCAACTGTGAGCTTGATCCCCAACATCAGTGCCTAATCTCCCTGATGCTTTTGTTGCTGAATGGAAGCAACTCCCCGCAACAATGTTCCAACATCTAGTGGGAACCTTCCCAGAAGAGTAGGGGGTAGATATAGGACCAAAGGGAGGGGCAAACCAACTGAACCCCTCTTGGAGGAATTGGAACCCCAACTGTGAGCCTGATCCCCAACATCAGTGCCCAACCAAATAATCTTGTGGCTGAATGGAAGCAACTCCCAGCAACAATGTTCCAACAACTAGTGGGAACCTTCCCAGAAGAGATGGGGCAGTTATAGCAGCAAAGAGAGGGGCAGTGCAACTGAACCCCTGTGGGATGAATTGGAACCCAGACTGTGAGCCTGATTCCCAACAACACTGCCCAACCTCACTAATGCTCTTGTGGCTGAATGGAAGCAACTCCCACCATCTTTACAGATGAATAGGGACTTTTTAGCAGTAGTAGGCTCGTATATATTAATCCCCTTGAATTAAGAAAGTAATGGACAGGCAACAGACCCCATACTTTTGGCCATATGTTGTGCTTACTATATATATTTTTGCTACTGTATGAACACTGACCAAAAACGGAAAGTTGTTTAATGATGTTCAGAGTCCGCCAATTGTTCCTTTCCAGAGCAAGTGCAACTTTGGATGAAAATCTAAATTCTCCAGTTATTTAAATTCCAGTCTCATGTGGAAACGTGGAGAAAAAGGGACCAAGACCAAAACAGATAAATTGTTTTAAAGAATAAAACCATTCCTTTATTGTGCTCAGTAACCACTGAAAAGACTCTGGACGCTTCTCTTTTTAATGAAAGTCTGTTTATTTAATTGACTGTGGAATCATTTCTGGGAGCTTTAGGTGTTGCTATTACTTAATTAGCAGAGAGGATGGCAATGCAGGACTTCTCAAGCACTCCCATACCTTAGAAATCTAATTACCTTCTGGGTTAAAAGTGTTAAATGAGCACAAAGAATACTCACACATCTGGAAGAATTTGTGGATTCCATCTAATATGCCCTTTTTCCATTTCGACTTGGCACAACAGGATTGTGGCAAGCATAATATTCCCATGATGCCTACAACAAAACCAGGGTAAACAAACATGCAATACAGCCGGTCCCATCTGTTTACTGTCCAATGTCATTAATTAGTACCCTTTCTAGCAGATTGTGTATCCAATCCAGCCAGAGGTCTTCTATGTGTCTGAACTAATTAGCATGTGCGTATTGCGTACCGTGCTGCTCATTAAAGGGATTCTAAACCCTTCTGTATATAATTTCCCTTGTATTTATAGAAAGATAAAGATAATTCTATGCCCTCAAATTGTACTGATGAATTGTGCTTAGGACAAGGAGATAGCTACTGTATATTGGCATGGTTTTATGGTATCTTTCAATACCAAAGAGCAAATTGTTGGATACTGTTCATTAAAGTATTGTTCTTATTATAGTTTCAGCCTTAGATAAGACTCCTTTTCTTTCTGACTGTTTGACCACAAGCTGCCATAACTCCTCTCTACTGCAAAATTACTTTAGCAAGAAACCAACAAGGAGTGTGGCCTGAAATTATTGGATGCTTGGCCAAACAAAACAGATTGTACAGAAAAATACAATAAGAAATACTAAGAGTATGTAACAAGCAAGTAAGTTAGCAGATGATTGATCATAGTTTGAGCATAGCCTACAATGTAACAAATATGAAGCCTTGGATTTAATTCCAAGTAGATGATAAGTGTAAGAAATAGCTTGTTCCTCTTTTATAATAATAGCTACAATGGGTGGATTGAGGTTTGGTGTTGCTCCATCGGGATGTTGACTACAACTCCTATTCTATGCCAACATATTAGCAAGGGCCACATCAGAGGTTCCCAAACTGTGGGCTGAGGACCACAGATGACAACTTAAAGCAGTAAATGGGGTGTCTGAGATAAGGGGAACCTTATAATATTTGGACCACAAAATGGCCTTAAGCCCCAAAACACCTCTTGATTAAAGCATGCTCAGAGCTGGTGTTCAACAACATCAATGACACATGTATGTATGTATATTTTTATTTATATAGCGCTCCTTGAGGGCAAAGCACTGTACAGTAACAATAATTTAGTAGTACAAACAAGGGATCACTGCATTAATCAGTAACAATAAGTGCATTATTATAAATACAGTTTGCATAAATATAAAATATAATTACACATTGTTGAGACAAGATGATGGGGGGCCCTACCCCTTGGGGCTTACAGTCTAAATCCTTAAACCTTTCACCAGCACTCCAGGGTTAGCACCTTAGTTAATGCCCCAATGAGAATCAAGCCCACTCTGTATAGACCCATATCCCTAGTGACCATTCATGTCATTGTCACACCTAACCAGCACAATGTCCACCTCTGAAGATACAGTATAATTTTGGCAAACCAAAATCATTCTTTAAAGTTATCCTATGTTAGATAACAGCAAGATGAGTGATGTGTTCATTGTTCTTTGATGACTCTTATTGGAGACTCTTCTTGAGTCTAAAGTTGTTGGGGGAACAGCTACCTCTTAGAGCAGTGATCCCCAACCAGTGGTTCATGAGCAACATGTTTCTCAATAACCCCTTGGATGTTGGTCCCAGTTGCCTCAAAGCAGGTGCTTATTTTTTATTTCTAGGCTTGGAGGCAAGTTTTGGTTGCATAAAAATTAGGTGTATGGTCAAATAGAGCCTCCTTATGGCTGCCAGTCCACATAGAGGCCATTAAATAGCCAAATTCGTGAAATTCGCCTGCCAAAAATTGAAAAAAAAAATGAGACGCACGTCAAAAAAATGCGACGCACACTGAAAATTACGCAACGCCAATGTCAAAAAAGTGCCGCAACTCGTTTCCTGAATTTTTCACCAATTCGCAAATTTTGCTGGAAATTCGTGAATTTTTCGGCGAATCGAAACGGGGATAGATTCGCCCATCACTATTGTTCACGGGTAAAAGAACTTTTTATCTAAATTCCATTACTAACTATTTCATTCAATACACATGGCTTTGTTTTCAAGTACAAGACTACCCAACCTGATGTTGCTAATTAACTATTCCAAGCATCCTCTCGCAGATTCAGTCTATTGGGGGCTTTGTGGCACATTTGAGTTCTGTTCACTGAGCGTTCTTGTCTCAGAAAGAGAGAGACTAAGGCTAACAGGGTTAAAATTGATTTAATATGTGAAGGTCTCCAAGGCTTTGCCCCTTATGGAATGATACGTGGAATGAAGAATTCTATTCTATCCTAACTCCACTTGTATTTTCATTCTATTATGATTTGAAGCACAAATAAAGAAGAGGTTGAATCTTTGTGTGCTGTCTCCTATGAGCGAGTTCCCAGCACAGCGGTGCTGCAGCATCCTCTGCTGTCATGTTTTCTACTCTCACTGCTAATTCAACTCCAACCCTCCCCAAATAAATAAATGGAATAATATGACATGTTGTGTTCTTCTGAAGGAGAGGGAGAGTGAAGGGGGAGATACAGGATTAAATCCTTAATTACATGGCACAAAGAATATCAAACAATTATGACAGAGTGATTATGATGTCAGCTTCAATCTGGAAAGACCGATTTATGTTGATGAAACATGTGCTCAATGTGACATGACAGGCTGTGGGATGTATTGTTTTATTAACAGAGCTGGTCCTGTAAAAAGCCTGAATCCTTGAGGAAGGGTTTAACCTTGGGGTGGTTTAGTTGATATACAGTACTGCAATGTATGAATTGCAAAAATCCCTATATTTTCATAAACCAAATAGTAAATTGTCCTTTTATTTCTACATACAATAGACATGTCCACCTAGAACAGAGATGGAGGAACATATGATAGATATACCTTCACAGTACTCAACTGTCATCATCAAAATAAGTATTAAGAAGAAGAGAAGGCTTCTAAGAAGGTTTCTGACTCCAGCAGCAATAAAGACTTTGGACATGGGGCAGGGAGCTGCTTATTGAGCAACAACCTCAGGTTGCTTATATCTATAAGACCACATGTATTCCACTTTATTAAAACAAAATTGGCAGCATAATGTAACTTCGATGTAGCAATGCATGTTTTTTCTGACAACTATACAAAAACAAAATTGTTTTGACTGATAAAAAATTTTAAGTTACAAAAATTTTTTTGCAGGAATAAACCACTGATTTCCAACCAGTGGTTCATGCCATACAATATCCCAGCAAGCATACTATATGTATTACCCTGTGCTAATCTTAACAGCTAGGGCCTTTATTTGGTCATTGTCTTTACTCAGGATTTATCAGCTTGACCTAGTAGGCAGGTGCTAGCCATTAAGTTGAGCCCAATGTATGGGTTCAGACTGGTGATGGGTTCCGACTTCAAGCAAGACCCTTCCCATTTGTTCAGGCCCGGATTTGTGGAGAGGCAACCTAGGCCCGGGCCAAGGTTTGCAGGATTTTAGGGGGCAGCAGGTTGACCAACCACACCCACATTGGTTCAAAAATTTTAATTTCCTGTATGCCAAATCCCATTGCTCTGTCCAGATGATTAAAATTTGAGCAAATAAAAGGGAGTGGACAGGGGCAACAAACGTCAGCAGGCCTAGGGGTGCCCGCTATGTAAATCCAGCCCTGCCTTTGTTGATTTGTTGAGTGCTGGCACCTGCCCTATGGTGACTGATTCCATTCAGGTAGATTCAATTTCATGTAGAAGAGGACTTCTGACTTAGTTGAGTGTAGGCTGAAAATGTGTGATTCACTCACTATCACTATGGGAGATAACATTTCCCAGTTGGCTAACTTCATTAGTATTTGGTAGGAATACCAATTCACAGCTAGTGAAAAGTTTAGTAAAAACTTTACAGAAGCTAGGGAAAGACCGGCTGCAACAGAAATATCTTATCTATATAGATATTTGTACCTCTTAATGCTTAATTACTAATTCTTCCCACACACACAGACAATCCCACCTTTCTATCGCTCAATAAAGAGAATGATGTTCAAACCTTAATAGTATATGGTTCACCAAAAAAACTTATGGCAGGTACATATCATGACTTTTGTGTAACGAAAACAATATAATGTTTCTCCTCCATAGACAACAAATTGTCAGTGAGAAAAGATTCGCCCCACAGGCACAGACTAAATTATCTACGTTATAAGTCTAACCTTCCACGTGTTATCAACCTAGAGATATTTGTGTAAAAGGTGTGGGAGGAAATCTGCTGGAAGCACAATAAACTGCATCAGAAATAATCTCCCTGGCTTCTGGAACACATATTTATGTACGCCGAACAGGAGTATGGATGACAGATGCAGGAAACATTATTGCCTCAGAGTTTCTAGGTGCAAAACATCACATTAACCCCTCCCGGATTCTTACAAATGTCTAAAGCTTTGTGATTGCTGGATTCTCACCTCGGTTTGTTAAACATAAATCTTTAATATGAGGTAGCAGGTGCAACAGCATGTTGTGTATTTGTGGCACGTTTGCATATGATTACATGGAAGCATTTCAGTAGAAATTATTCATATGCTGGTGTTGCCTTTAAGTCAGGGGTCCCTGACCTTTTTTGCCTGTGAGCCACATACAAATGTAAAAAGAGTTGGGAAGAATAGCAAACATGACGCTTGATGGTGCAAAATAAGTGCTGTAATTAGCTATTTGGTAGCCCCTATGGGGACTGGTACCTTCAGAAGCCCCTGATTGTCAGCTCACCTTGTTTTTATGCAAACAAAACTTGCCTCCAAGCCTGGAATGCAAAGATAAGCACCTGCTTTCAGATCAATGGGAGCAACATCTAAGGGGATGGTGAGCAACATTTGAGACATGAGTATGAAACACAAGGTTTGGGCATGGGCCATTTCAGGAACCAGTTGATGGAGAGATTGACATTGAGTATTGCAATGAAATGTAGTAGGGGTCAAAAACTTAAGGAAAGACAGTGTGCAAAATTCATAGAGCAGATGAAGAGCAGAGACCCGTGCCTAACCCACATAGATACTGCCCTACCTGTGTGCTGTATTCATGAAGGGTTGAAGAGGAGAGACACTTAAGCATACTCCCACCTTTCCACTACCCATCCTTTAATGCGTGCATCATTCATTATGATGGCACCTGGTAGTTTTTTAAATACTCCTTAGGTGAAAGTGATATGGTTGACTTCTCTATGAGAAGACTCCAATATTACCACAAAGTACTGGCCTTAGAAATGTTTATTTTAAGGTACAGTTAGGCCATCAAAACAGGAATGCCAAACAGGATGAGACCCAAGCTAGGAGATGTGGGCTGAGATTGGGAAAGGAGAGGTAAATATAAGTATCATAAGCATAAACGTGGTATGGAAAACATGTGAATTGACTAGTTGGTCATGGGAGGAAGTATACAGAGGAAATAATAAGCAGCATCAGAGAGAGCATTGAGGAATTCCAACACAGAGATGTGGGAACATTGAAAGTTTTATTTTGGACTGTGGAGATCTCTTAATTAATATTTTCTATTGAAGAATCAGATGTTGTGTCTATGACAGGACCATGCTAAATATAAAGGGGCAGCACATAATAAAGCAGAGAATTGTAAAGGATCAGACAAAGAGTAGCCTCATGCCAGAATAAGAAGAATGGAGTGGAGAGAAAGAAGATAAGGAGATAGCTACTAGAACTTGTGGAGGGACCAAAGGTTCACAATGACCCCACTCAATGCTTAACCCATGTACTTGTATGCTGATCACAGTGCCATAAAACCTTCATATAGGAAACTATAATGACTTTACCTTAGATCACGGATCCCCAACCTTTTGAACCCGCGAGCAACATTCAGAAGAAAAAGTAATTGGGGAGCAACACAAGCATGAGACATGTTCTTGGGGTGCCAAATAAGTGCTGGTATTTGGCTATTTGGTAGCCCCTTGTACATTTTCAACCTACATGGAGACTCTATTTGGCAGTGCACCTGGTTTTTATACAACCAAAACTTGCCTCCAAGCCTGGAAATCAAAAATAAACACCTGCTTTGTGACCACTGGGAGCAACACCCAAGGGGTTGGAGAGCAACACGTTGCTCACAAGCTACTGGTTGGGGATCACTGCCTTAGATACATACTAATGTCAAACAAGTTGCCATATTGTCCCTTTAGACAATGCATTATGATAGTATTCATGACTGTATACAAATGTATTTTTCTTAAACACAGTTTTATGCCAGTTCTATAAATAAAAAAATGTCACTTTCATTTTAACCCATTGCAGTGTGTTGGCTGTTCTTTTTCAGTTAATTTACTGCCGCAGGGTAACTGTGCCAACTCATTGTCCTCAGCACGCCGACTTCAAAAACATTTTCCCGGATGCAGCGCATGAAACAATCAATGACACAAGTAATCACAACAAATAACAAAGACATCTCCTGGGTGATTTCTGGGGGGGGGGGGGGGGGTTCTGTGCTCAGCTTCAGCAAAGGGGGAAGTGGTTAAGCTCAGAGTCACAGTTATGGCAGCTGATTTATAAAGAAGCTTTTACATAACCCCAATGGTGAATATTAAATAGACTCACAGAACAAAATAGAAAACAGCTGGACAACGTCAGAGTAAAATGTGATCTGAATGAAAGAAAGTGAATGCAGGCAGGGAAAAGAAAAAAATCATGTTGAGAATGGAACAGCACATTGTAATAGTTTGTACCGGTATCATTTCAGCACATTCAGACCCTCTGCTGCTCGGCAAGGGTTTATCCAAATGACCTGTATATATATCAAAGGAAAACAGGGACAAAAGAAAAAGCAATTTCAACCAATATTAATAATAATATCATGCAAAAAAGCTTTTTGGTGCAATTATGCTATATGCATTCATATTGTGCTATGGACCTCATGGTTTCCTTATTAAACTGGTTCCTGGGACAGGTTTATAGAATATTCTCACCTCCATAAATCACACTAAATGCAGTCTTTGATTGGTAGAAAATTCCCTTTTACTCTTAAGCCCATCATAAGTTATACTAAGCTAAACATGCAATTGAAGGTTCATGCACCCCAAAAGGTTCCCAAAAATGCCTGGAGGTAGACACAGTAGGCAGTTACTATAGGGGAAACATGCTCTACTATAGAAATGCAGTCCACCAAACAAACAGGTTCTTATTTCTATGGTGGCCTACCAAACAAGCATGGTTTTATCCCTTTGGTGGTCAACCTAACATCCAGGCTCTATTTACCCAAAGGACATTCTGTAGATCATTTTGCAATAAAAACAAAAGTCATTTGTAGGTTCCTTTTAGACATTTACATTTATTCAGAGACAGGTTGTTGTTTTGATTAAATATGTCAATAAACCTGTAGACCATCTCCTATATAAAGGAAACTATGTTTTTTGCACAGTCATTTTCTGTGCCATCTGGGTGGTGCCATGGAAATTTTCTTTATGGTATAACATGGTCCATTAAACAAGTAGGGTCAACTAAACAAGTATGGTCTTATTTATTTGGGGGTTCACCAAACAGGTAGGGTCTTATCACCTTGGTGGACCACCAAGTAGGGTCTCTTGGTGTAGCTAAATATACCTCTCAACGGTACATTTTGTAGATCAGAGCTGTTCAACTTCTGTGGTACAGAGGGCAAAACTTTTTCTGGCCTACGTGGTGGGTGCCAGTAATGCAAGTTAGTGATGACCACTCCCTGTGTTTAAACCACAGGTGGAGTATGGCACACACAGGAAACATAGGGCATCCAGAGTATTGCACACAAGGAGCATAGCGAAGGCAGAGTATAGCACACACAGGGAGCATAAGGCAGCCACCGTATGACACACACAAGGAGCATAAAGCAGGCAGAGAACAAAACACACAAGGAGCATAGGGCAGGTAGAGTATGGCACACACAAGGAGCATAGGGCAGGCAGAGAATGGCCCACACAGGCAGAGTATGACACACAGGAAGCATAGTGAAGGCAGAGTATGGCACACACAGGGAACATAGTGCAGACAGAGTATGGCACACAAAAGGAGCATAAAGCAGGCAAAGAACAAAACATACACAGGTAGCATAGGGCAGGTGGTATAAAGCAGGAGAAAAAGTTAGGACTCTAATTTGAACAGTTCATACTGGACTACATATACTGGTGCCCCTCTAGCAGTTTGTATGAGGATGAACAGGTGAACAATGTGGGCACTTTCAGTCTGGGTCTGTGGTGTGAACAGTACAGGGCTTCAGGGGTTTGAACAATAGAGGTGTCACAGGTGTGAACAATGCAGGAGCTTACTGCCTGAATTTGAGATGCAAACAATACCTTTTACTTTTTAAAGCTTACACAAGGTAAGCAGGCACAGCAGGTAAACTTTCATGTGGGGGGCCATACAAGGGGGGTTGAGGGACAGCACTGCTGTAGAGCATTTGCAATACAAACAGAAGTAATTTGTACCCATCTTTAAGTGATTAAACTTAATCAGAGACATAGGTTATGGTGTTGACTAAGTTACTAACATTCATCTATATAATAGAAAGCTATGGTCATTGTTTGGTCACTTACTATGTCATCTGGCTTCCTGGCTTAATAGGTAGATTTTTGGGTCCACCAGACAGTTGTAAATCTGTGTTGGTCCATTATATGTCACTAAGTAGATTAATGTACCTCCTCTGTGGAACATTTGCAGTACAAACATAATTTTCACATTCCACTAATTGTACATTTACACCCAGTTCTTTTATGGAAGAGCATAAAAAACTTTTTTAAGAATTCAATTTGCAATTACAATACATGAGATCTTCAGAAAAACAGAGCTAAGAAGGATATGAAAAGGTGCATTCAATATACTCCAAGAATAAATGAGGCTTCCCTTGGTGAATAGGAGTCAGTGACTCTGAAAGAAAAGACTAAATAGTGCATCTGCTCAATCACCACCAAGAATATGGAACACAATGCCGGGAATCATTCACTGTCAGGGGTGTTATTGTGCCAGTGACAGGTTTTGTAGCTGCAGAACAAATTAAAAGTGACATTACTTGAAATGAGAAATAAACAGCCAATTACATTAATTAAATGGAAATAGTTGCTGAAGTCAGAAGTAGTGGTGGGCGAATTTGTCCCGTTTCGATTCGCCAAAAGATTAGTGAATTTCTCACTCCACCGTCTGTTTTTGGATGCAGGAGTCCGTTTTTGGATGCCAACGCAAATTCTTTGGTGAAAATGTGCCAGTGTCCAAAGAACCAATAATGGCATCTGTTTTTTTGACGCTGTCGAATTTTCACGGGTGATTCACAAATTTATTCGCCGGCAGTTGGAGTTGGAGGGGAGACAATTGGGGTGGGAGTGGGTGGAGTCATGGGTGAGATGGAGGCAGGACATGGATGTGGCGGAGGCAGGACAGGAAGTGGACGGTAGAATGGGGATTACGCTGGGCCCCTTTGAAGATGCTTTTGCAAGGGAGCCCGAGGCACTCTATTTACCCTATATTTACAGGTCTTATCCCTTTTGAAGAATGCTTCATTTCACACAGGCAAGCCTAAACTAGGGCTGTGTGGGTGGAAACCAATGAAAATGTCCATTGCTGGACACAACAAATGTAGCAATAAACTTCAAAGATCTGATTGAGAAACCTGCGTCCCTAGCCTCCATTACCTAGCAGTGTGAGATGATAGCCTGAAACTATTAAGCCTGTATGTTAGGTTTATTTTTGGCAGGGGCAGGGATATCTAACAAATTATTCTGACTTTTGAATGTGTATGATTATTATGGAGAACACACTACTTGATGTTAAGGTCTAGGATAATTACCTAGACCGGTGGTCTTTTTGGACCTATTCTGTTCAAGCCTTCCTTTGAGACTCAAAATTTGTTCAGGGACACCTCATCCTCTTGTAAGGTTAGAAAAATATAAAAACATTGCTGTATCAAACATTAAGCCATAGACCTAAGTAGGACATCAAATATATCCTCAACCAAAATTTTGCTCTAATCAACCCTCAAATGGAACTTCTAGGAGTATCTAGTACAGAAGAATGCATGATCAAATATGACCCAAAGTGGCATTCATGCTGAGCCCTCTGGGGTAGCCAATCCCTCTGCTCGAGAGCATTTTAACAACCCAACCTAAAATTTAAATACCATTTTCTTGTGCCTTAAGTGCTTCTACTGGTATTGGTAATCACAATCGCCACTCGGAGCCCTTTCCGGGAGCTCCGGGCAGCGAGTCCTTCTTTGCCAGCATCGCTCCCACATGGCCTTCCCCCGTGGCCACCACGTTGGTTGCGCTGCCAGTGCGATTACATCACTATGCCACGGCCGGCGTTCCGGGGCTTTGGCACCAATTTCAACTATAAAAGGACGCTGGAGACCCGGGTTCAATGCCCAAGTATAGCATTTAGCTAATTATATCCTCCTAAAGTATTCCTTTACTGATTTCTGGACTTTTGACCTTGCCTGAACCTCACCCTTTCTACTTGCCGCCTGCCTATTGACCTTTTGCTGGATATTGACTCTGAATATTGCCTGAAACCTTAACTGTACCTTGCATTGGACTTTAACCCTATTGCTTCCTCCTTGGTCCTGACACAACTCCCACTGGGAGCCGATAGGCCCCCACTGACAGAACCTTACACAAGTAACTTAACATTTACATAAAAAGAAGAGTGCTGCTGTTGTGTGTCATTCAATGGAAGAACCAACTGGTTTTAAGTAGCTTTTTTTTACTCTTAATAATTGTCAGTTTCCAATAAATTTCACAGACCAGCTTTTGTTTTCTCTTATTTACACACTCGCTGCCATTCCTACCTAAATAATCCTTCTGTCATCTCTCTGGTATTTCGCTGAAGGCGGCTGAAATGTCCAGATGGAGAGGAACTGAACAATTTAGTCTGAAGATTAATATTATACTTTTGTACCTTTGGACCTGACATCTAGAGGCTAGGAGCACTTTGTAGACTGAAAAGCAGGTCTTTGAAAGCCGTGGCTCTCACTCATATTGTAATAGTTCTTTTTATGTCCCCCGCTGATGTCTCAATGGAAAGCTTTAGGGCATGACTCTGTCTGTTATCAGAATGGGAAAGAAGGAATCAAACCCAATGCTTTTAGCAGCTAAAAGCCATCACTACATACACACACACACAACAAAACACACACCTTCTTGCTGCATGTTGCATCTCTGGATTTTCATTTGCTCAAAACAAAATTCCATAAATCCAAAAATATGTATTGAATGCTTTCAGACTCCCTCTTTACACAGTGTAGCAGAAAACAGCTATTTTGGCTCCAGTGAACTTCATCTACTGCTTCTCCTGCATCAACAGGGGCTTTCACACATAATTCCAGAAGGCAGGACAGGGGCACCAGTGCCATGTGCAATGATAGGGAAGTGCAAATAGTGAAGGGCCTCAATACGCCCCTTTTTGGACCATCTGTAACGTTGCGTTTCCTCAGTACCCTTACATTATTTCAGCTGGCTAAAATTAGCCAAGGTATATCAAATGCTGGTCAATTTGGTAACAATAATAATGAGGGAAGAATAATAGTCGGTCTGCGGAAAATGGAAAGTAGAATAAGTGGAATATGAATTGATCACTTTATTGGAATGGTTTACTATCCAGTTTCCTGCAGGTAATAATAAAAACCCAATGTTATTTTTTTATTAATATAGTCCTTTATCTGGATTGGACCAATCAGCTCTATGTACCCTTAACCCGTTTATCCTTTCACTAATGCAACATTTCCCTATGACCTTGAGCAACTGTAATATATATATATATATATATATATATATATATATATATCAGAAAGCAAAAAATACAGCACCATGGGACTTACTGTGAAAAACGTTGTATTTGATACAATACAAACAACGTTTTTCACAGTAAGTCCCATGGTGCTGTATTTTTTGCTTTCTGATACATACCACCCGTTACTTGCACATGGGCAGCTAAGAAGTAGCTGATTGGGAAGTGGTGCTGTCCTAGCAAGGAAATATATATATATATATATATATATATATATATATATATATATAAAGCCCTCAGCTAGCATTCCTGCCAATTATTTACAGTAAGGGCAAAACACCTGCCTGTACATACAGTAGATTAGATGGAAAGGCAATTGCCCCTCCTCCCTCCGTTCCGCTTTAAAATGTGTGTTACGTGCTCAAAAGGAGCCACATCTAAAAGGAATGTAATAGAAGTAAAATTGATGACATTGTTATTGTTTGTGAGTTTCTGTCCCCGGCTGAAGTCATTGAGTATTCTGCAGGGCCGGTTAGTTTTTATTCCCTGCCAAATGCTGCACAGGCTTGATCACTGCTTCTGAAATATCTCCATTATGGACTGTGATATTTCATTCTGCAATTTTAGTGAACAAAAACACCAGGAACTTCAGCCTGGGACACAACCCAATGCATTTCATGGGCTTAGGTCTCAGTACAATGTGTCTATACTGGTTGCATTGTTTTGTTTCCACTGTACATGCGATTATCTAAATTAAAGTCTTGAGAAGAAGCATGAACACCCCCTTATGAAGTCAACCTAGAAGGAGGAATGTGTGCTTCAGAAGACTATAAAGAGGTTGATAGAAGCACATGGTATCTCCTTGTAGTGCAGTGGACCTCACAACAATTACAGAACCTTGGATATTTTCCTCCTGGCCAAGCCAATATCTGAAGGGAATCAATGTGCCATTGGCTAGCTGACAAATCAAGAACTGTCAAACTGTCAGCAAAATTGCAACAGGTCTCAAATAAAGTTTTCATCAAGTCTAGGAACCTACTAGTAACAATGAGATATATCTTTGCTCTCACACAGTTACTGCAATAAATGTTTTCTGCTTATTGGTTGCTCTGGGTTGCAAGACCTGCTGGGAAGATAAATAAACCTTCTGATTTCTGTCTGTACTGTTATTCTAGTCTATATATATATATATATATATATATACGGAGTCAGATGGAAAGAGGTATAATCCGGTTTACTGTTTACTGGTCATGGGGCGATAGGGGCGACATTTGATCCTCACGCTCACTCCCCCTGGAGGTAAGTAAACATGGTGTTTCTCCTTGCTGTTGGGAAAATGGTTTGTGATTAAATAAGCATTTATATATGGACACACGCACATATAAACACTTTGACACAGATGATGCACCTTTCATTAATATGCACATTTCCATGATAGCGTATTAGACCTTACTTACAGCGATGGGCGAATCTGGGGTGAATTTTTCACGAATTTCCTGAGAAATTCGCAGAATGGAGAAAAGTTCACGGAAAATACGTGAAATTTTTACCGTTTTCACGAAAAATTCGTGAAATGTACCCGTTTTCACGAAAAATTTGGAACTACTTCACTATAAATTCGTGAATTTCAAGCAATTTCACTATAAATTCGTGAATTTTTAACTATTTCACTATAAATTCGTGAACTTCGAATGTTTTCACTATAAATTCGTGAATTTCTAATGTTTTCACAAAAAATTTGTGAATTTTGAACGTTTTCACTATAAATTCGTGAACTTCGAATGTTTTCACTATAAATTTGTGAATTTCGAATGTTTTCACTATAAATTCGTGAACTTCGAATGTTTTCACTATAAATTTGTGAATTTTGAAAATTTCGTGAAAATCGGAAATTGATGCCGGCGTATTTTCTCTGGCGAATTTTCACAACCATTTGGCGAATCACGGGAATTCGCCACGAATGAATTCTCCCATCACTACTTACTACATAAGTATTTGATAAGTAAACCTATGTATTGATACTAACAGGATTATGCTGTATGACATATACTGATGACATCAGCTGTTGCACATTGGCACCAATTACACATTTCTTTAAATTTGCTTCACTGTTGTGTGGAATTCACTCTCCTGAAGACGGCCCCAGTTTAGGAGCCGAAACGTTGAGAATAAAACTTCACCTTTATTTTTTTTTTATTTTTTTACTAATGTGTTGACCAGCACCCAGGCAGCTGTGGATTGTTAAGAGTGCACCAGCTAAGCAGATTATATATAAATATATATATATATATATATATATATAATTTCTGTTTGTACTGTTATTCAAGTCTATAGAAAATATATATATATTTTTAAAGAAACGATACAGCTTGTTGTAGTTGTACATTCCTGTGAAAATGTCAGGGTGACTTTAAAAAACTGTAGTAAAGTGGGAAAGGCAAAAGCAAGGTTAAAAAATAATGGCTGTTTAGTAAAATCCCATGAATACCAACTAACCCTGTCCTCTGCCAGCACTTCTCCAAATGAGTTGATTTCAGTTTTATGATTTTCTATGGCGAGGTAATATGGAATGCCGTCTATGTTGTGAAGAAGAATTTTCTCTGATGTACATTAAAGATCTTATGCACGGCAATAAATGCATGTTTTTTAAAGCAATCAGGACAGGAGTGTTTTGCATTGCTCGGCAGGGAGCATGCTAATTCCTTTGCTGAAAGGCTGGAGAGTTTGTGTTATAGAGAACATAGCGTAGCCCTCCATTATCTGTATCTGCGTATGTACTGTATAGGAGTTTAGGAGTTGGTGGGGATCGCTCTAAGATTGTTTGTATTTCATTTATAATAAGATTGTCTGCCTGTGATTATTGTAGTGGTGTAATCCCCATTGTGGTCCACTAGTGATGGGCGAATCTACCCAGTTTCGCTTCGCTGGAAAATTCGCGAATTGGCGAAAAAATTTGCGAAACGAGTCGCAGCACAATTTTAGCGCGTGTCACGTTCGTCGCGACTCATTTTTTTGAGCAAATTTTCGCCAGGAGAATTTTCACTGGCGTTTCGCGAATCGCGGGAATTCGCTGAGAATAAATTCGCCCATCACTATGGTCCACATATTGCCTTTGCTAAAAAAAAGAGTTGGCTGTTCCAGCCAGGTATAAATGTAACGTTCCCCCTTCAGCAAGTATGGCTGCACCCACCCCCAGATGTCACAGTTTACTGTAGTAGCAAAATAGTATTTCAAAAACAGAAAACCACTGAGCGCACCAGTTTGATTCTCCAGTATCTTGTAATAATTATATTAATAATTACTAAATGAAAAAACTAAAATTGAATCATCTACAATAATAAACCAAAACAACACTAGCCACAGTTCCTGCCACTGCTCCATTTATCCTGCCGCTACTCCTTAACAGGCCTAAGGGGCAGATTTATCAAGGGTCGAAGGGAAAATTCAAATTAAAAAAAAAATTGAATTACAAGCTATTTTTGTGTACTTCGACTAGGGAATAGTCCATATTCAATTTGAATTTTCAAAAAATTTGAAAATTCGAAATTTATCATGTGCTGTCTCTTTAAAAATTTGACTTCAACCATTCACCATCTAAAACCTGCAGAATTGCTGTTTAAGCCTATCGGGGAACTTGAATCAAATTCAATCAAATGAGCTACAGTTCAGTGTAAAAATAAAAACTGGATAAATAGATAGGCTGTGCAAAATAAAAAATATTTCTAATATAGTTAGTTAGCCAAAAATATAATATATAAAGGCTGGAGTGAGTGGATGTCTAATATAATAGCCAGAATCCAACTTCCAATTTTTATACTGAACAATTCCTTTAACACGCTCCAATTCAAACAAAGGCACAAATAAGCACTCACCCCAAATCTCCCCCTAACTGGCCTTCAGACTGGGCCCCCTTAACTCATAACAAGGTTACAGATATATAGAAACATTGGGGTGTCACTATAGTTCCAGGGGTACCCAGGGTACAAATAAGCACTCACCCCAAATCTCCCCCTAACTGGCCTTCAGACTGGGCCCCCCCTTAGCTCATAACAAGGTTACAGATATATAGAAATATTGGGGTGTCACTATAGTTCCAGGGGTACCCAGAGTACAAATAAGCACTCACCCCAAATCTCCCCCTAACTGACCTTCAGATTGGACCCCCTTAGCTCATAACAAGGTTACAGATATGTAGAAATATTGGGGTGTCACCCTGCTATAGTTCCAGGGGTACCCAGGGTACAAATAAACACTCACCCCAAATCTCCCCCTAACTGACCTTCAGACTGGGCCCCCTTAGCTCATAACAAGGTTACAGATATATAGAAACATTAGATAACAGCCATACAGTAATAGTTGAAAAACATCTAATATTGCAAGCACACCAGATGACTAACCCACATGTTTTGGCATTCAATTCATTCCAAACCAAATCCTTGACATGGGGCTAGACATTTTGTCAATTTTCCAGCTGCCCCTGGTCATGTGACTTGTGCCAGCACTTTAGGAGGGAACTGCTTTCTGGCAGGCTGTTGCTTTTCCTTCTCAATGTAACTGAATAGTACGCAGTGGGACATGGGTTTTTACTATTGAGTGCTGTTTTAAGATCTTTTCTTGTGTTAGGGAGCTGCTATCTGTTTACCTTCCCATTGTTCTGTTGTTAGGCTGCTGGATGGGGGGAAGGGACGGGGTGATATCACTCCAACTTGCAGTACAGCAGTAAAGAATGATTGAAGTTTATCAGAGCACAAGTCACATGACTTGGGGCAGCTGGGAAATTGACAAAATGTCTAGCCCCATGTCAGATTTCAAAATGAAATATTTAAAAATCTGTTTACTCTTTTGAGAAATGGATTTCAATGCAGAATTCTTCTGGAACAACACTATTAACTGATGCAGTTTTTCCCATGACAGTATCCCTTTAAGTAATCTGATGGCAATTTGCTTTATAATATTCTTTAGACTAGAGTCTCTCTGTTTAAGTGCTTACTGCTCTGATTGCTCAAGCTTTCAGTTGATTCCAACACATTTACTATATTTATAGCCAAATACATCGTACCTTTTGCTAAACACTTGTCGTGCTCAAAGTGAAGGCCAATACAACGTGTCTTTACTTTTTTTTGCATTTATTCCAGAAGCTGAGACATTAACAAAAAAAAAAATCAGGTTTTTCATATGCACCGCAGTTCCCCTGTGCTGAGATTTCCTTTCATCTTTATTTATACAGGAAGCACGGAATACTGGTTTTGCATAAATAATGCACTGTGGCCATTTATCATTATGTTTTTTTTGTTTTTTTGCTCGATGCATTTAAAATTTCCCAGTCTACATTAAACCACATATTAATATACATAAATACAGAAGAAGCAGTAAAGCTAGAATACATTAACCTGTGTAGTCATCTGTTATTTTAATGGTTACATTCTCTGTACTTAATACATATTAAGGAACAACTGTACATCACATTGGTGCCTCCATTTATCAAGCTATGGAAAGTAGTGGAAGTCCTGTGTCCTTTTAAATAAATGATGTTTCCCTACAATAATTTGATATTTACTGATATGAAATATGTTATTTGTTTGCTAGAGGAGGAGGCAGTCGACACATGCTCCCCAGTTCCTCTTGCTGTGGCTCTAGACAATGATCAGAAAATTCTGAGGGTTGTGTTACCGTAACGAAGGGAACACAGGGTACGTGCAACGTGAAAAATGTTGGAACAAAATGGTTTTACTTTGGAAACAAATAGAGCAGACATAATTAAATGTACCTAAATATACCTAAATATACCTAAAGAGGCAGCCAGAGAAGGCTTGGTAAGTACCACCCATCATCGTCTTCCTCTAGTTTTATCCGAGTAGAAGAGTTGCGTTGTGCTATTTGGAATTCTCATAATGGATGAATAGATGGATGTTTTTCCTCTATAAAATATGTGTTATTTTTATATCTCAAAAATGTTAAAAATGTGAGATTTATTAAGGGCGTTATTTATTAAAAATTCTAAACTCTGAATTTTTAGTGGAAAAAAAAAACTAAAATTTTTGAGACTGATATACCCCAAGGCTGCAAAAAGTCAGAATCCAAAAATCCACCATGTCAGACCTGCCAAGGTTGTATATAAGTCAATGGGAGAGGTCCCTATCCTATTTGGAAATTTCTGAAATCTGAAAAATTCAGGCAATTTCAAGGAAAAAAATATGAAAACATCAGACGATTCAGGTTTTCCCCAATCCCATTAAATCAGGCTTTTTTTTAAATAATAAATTGTGGATTCTAGTTTAGCCAGACATTTTTTAAATCAAATAATCAGAAAAATTCGGATTTTGATAAATAACCCCCTTGGTGTAACAACCATAAAGAAATCTAGTACAAAAGCCCATAGGCCTCTTTTTTTCAACCATTCTGACTTTTATAGGGTCAGAGATAGTCGTATTTTTTTAGCACAATGTGTATTTTTTTCCCGACTTTTTATAATCAGTTCTTTAAATAAAATTTATGTCAATCATGGTTTTATAAAAATTTGTTTAAAAGTGGATTAAAAAAGCTCTTAAACCGATAAAATTCGACCTTAAATAAAAGGGCCTCTAGGAGACAGTTTTATTAATTTTGGCACTCAAAGTTTTTTTCTTTCAAAGCACAATCACTGAAAAAAATGCATTTAACTAGAGTTGTTTTTCTTAAATCACTAGCATATTTAAGAAACAAACAATTAAATCTAGTTAAGCTTATGGACAAATCTCGATTGCAATGAAAATAGCAAAATTGAGAGATAAAATTTAAAATTTTCCAACTACACCTTCCATTGACCTCTGAAGTAGCATACCAGGTTTTAATTACTGAATTTCTTCATTATAATTTTTAGATTTTTGATAAACTCCAGGTTACAAAACTTAAATGTGAACAACTTGCCGTTTTTTATCACAATTGTTACAATTCACATAAAAATGCGATCTCATATTTTAACATACAGGTACGGGACCTATTATCCAGAATGCTCGGGACCCAGGGCTTTCCGGATAATGGGTCTTTCCATAATTTGGATCTTCACACCTTAAGTCTACTAGAAAATCATATAAACATTAAATAAACACAATAGGCTGGTGTTGCTTCCAGTATCTTAGTTGGGATCCACTTTAATGTTTTATTACTAAAGAGAAAAAGGAAATAATAAAAAAAATGGATTATTTGATTTTAATAGAGTCTAGGGGAGACATCCTTGGAACTTTCTGGATAATGGGTTTCTGGATAACGGATCCCATATCTTTACTTGCATATTGATAAAATGAAGGGATTCTGAAGGTAATTGTTAGATCTAGGTGAAAGATTTTTTTTACTCTGTAGCAGATAAGGCTCCAGTGGGAATTAGGTGATCTGTACCTAGCTGGTGATTCATTGATCCATTTCCATCTCCATTTATTTTTTCCATTTATATATCTAAAAACTCCCATCAACTCCCTTGAAATCAAAATTAAAAAAAAAATGAAATTCCTAAAAAAATTTGAATTTTTTAAAAATGAGTGAACAGGATTGAGTTGCAAATTTGAAGCAAATTTGAATTGAATTTAAATTTTTTCACCAAAAAATTTAAAAAAGTGTTTTTTCAAAAGTCCACCAAACAACTCCAAGGGGCAAATGTACAAAAAATGTCCCTAAAATCCCTTGAATCCCCTCGAAATTCGATAAGCATTCGACTATCGAATGCTTATCGAAATCGGCTTTTTAATTTCTTTGATATTTTTTCGATTTCTCGATGAAATCATACGATCGAATACCGATCGTTCGATTTCACATAAAAACTTTACTTTTTCCTTCGAGCCTCCGAAAAATTTGTACGATTCGAACGATCAAGGCGTTCCATTGTATGAATGGTATTCGAGCAACTCTTTGCAAAAGAAGCCTATGGGGGGGGGGGGTTCCCAAAGGCTTCTATTGGTATTCGGTAGGTTCAATCCGGCGAAGCAGTTATTCGAATAATTTTAAAATTTAAAATCCTTCGATCATCGAATAGTCGAATGATCGAATATCCGATCATTCAATCTATTCGATAATTTGAATATTCGGTATTCTATGATCGAAGTGGCCAAATTTGCATATTCGAATACCCGAAAAAATCATACGATCGAACTTCGATCTCTTCACATGAATTTTGTAAATCTGCCCCCAATTGTAGGAGGTCCCCCATAGACTAAAACAGGAATTTGGCAGGTTTTAGATGATGAATAGTCAAATTCAAATTCTTAAAGGGACAGTACATGCTACATTTTTTTTTTAATTTTAATCAAATTTGGACTATTCCCTAGTCAAATTATTACATTCAAATATAAATTAAAACATTCAAATTATCAATTCAACCCTTGATGTATCTTCCCCTAAGTGTCTTCCCTGATGCTCTGGGTGCATGAGGGAAGGGTTACTTTCACATTATTTTAACATTCAAGCAATAAAATGGCCTTTTGAATAGAAACTAGGGATGAGAGATTCTTTTTCACCAAGTTTTGACAGGAAAATTATGCCCATAGACTTTAATGGATGAAAAAAATTGTTGCACATCAAAAATTTGTCGCCCATGGACTTCAATGCATTTTGGTGACTTTTTGCCATTTCATGAATTCATGGCAAAGAAACATTTTTAAACATATGTTTGTGCCTTTGCTTTCAATCACTTCTCCCTAAGCACATGTATGTAGCGATTGCTGCAATTGCATTTTTAATTGCTTTGCAATGCACTCAACCATAGCTTTGGGCTGTTTCTGATTTTTTTTGGCAGAAGAGCCTGTTTCCGTCAGCAATGAAATATTACAGAGAACTTCCTAAGCCTTGCTGCCATCTTGTTATCCCCCCAGGTGACATTCATAAAACAGAGACAGGCACAATTAATGCTTAAAAGGCTCTTAACTGTCAGCATTTCTGAAGTTAGTTGTTCCATCTGCTACCCTTAATTCAATTTGTCTTTAATTTCCTAATGCTCCGATGATCATCTGCATTACAGAAAATCTAATAAGGGACATGGAGAACAGGTTACATGTTTGATGCCGGATTTTCTTTTCTTTAAAATAGCCAAAGACCTCTTAAGAGGAAAAAAAATAAAACATGATACAGTACATGTAACCCTTTAGATGTTCAGGGGGAAGCCAACATTTGTCTTGGTGTACAATGGAATGATGAGGAATCCAAGAATGGGAAACCAAGTTTGAGAGCATTGCTAAATGTTTAAGAACATAATTTCTCTGAATACTACATTTGCTATTTCTTAGATCACCTCAACAACTTCTACCAATGGTTGTCAAAATCATACTTGAAGGTCCAACCTTTGGCCAATGTCCCTCCTCACTCAAGAAATCACCATGACCCTTCTTCATTCATAATTGAGTATTCATTTAGGAAATACAGGTGCATTCATTCATAGTTTCAAGAATATGTACATATTCACTGCATCTAACCCTAACTGACCTTGCCTCAACACTGCTTTAAACCCCCAACCCTAAAAAGAGGGTTAAGCAAAATGGGTTATCTAAGCACTATTTCTTGTTGGATGTCTGGTTGGTTCTAAATTAAATCTGTATCTTTTGAACCTGTTCTGGGTATGTAAGTTTAAATTCTTTAAATTCTTTTGGGTGATTGGGAACCTAGGGTGTGAAACCTCTCTTTACAACAGCTCCCATGACTTTGCTTTAAAACTGAAAAGTGGTTGTGTGCTTGCAAGAATTAGACAATTTTGGGAAAACCAAGGCTTTGATAGGTGCATTCTGTGCTTCCAAAAAGTACCAGGCCTTGTGTTTTTGGTTCCTATACTGAGCCAAAGGGCTACATTATTCATGTGTTCAGAAAGAGCCCAGTAATAAGAACTTGCACTGAATATATATTTACCGATTACTTATAGAACTTCAACAGAAGCTTGAATTTCTCCAAACAAAAAGATACAGTGTGAAACCTCTAATTGTTTATAAAACCAATAGACCCTGTAGACTTTCCCTTTAAATATGAAAATATAATGAGCCTGTATAAGATCAGTCAACTGCCGCTTTCAGCTATATTTCAATGGCTGGCTTAATAATTGTTGTACAGTAAAGGGTTTGCAAGAAGCTGAATATATTTGGAATGTATCTTCTGTAATGGAAAAAGAAAAATAATCAAAGCAATAATCACCAATTAAGAAAATGACCTTCAAGCTAATGACCAACTGGATTAGCTGAGATCTCACAACAGGTCATTAGCAGACATCAAATCAGCAATGGGTCATTACCACCATTTAATGAGTATCTACTGATTATGAATTATTAACCAATGCAGATCAATATTTCCAGCATAAGGACAACAGGTTCGTATATGTCCTTCCTGCCCTTTTGCTTTCCTGCAAAAGAGTAAAAGGTTAAAAGACATTTGCTCTTCGTGGAACAAATTACAGAGGCCCAGGTTCACCTCTGGAAAACTCCCGCTGCCCAAAGAATCATTAATGCCACACCAATTACATCTCAAGGCCAAGCAAAATTATTGCAATGCATTTCGTGTCTCCTTGGTTCATGCCTCATCTTCATTATTTCATTTTTCTGTTGATTAATTTTCCATTTACGTTCTATTCTGAACGAGATAATAGCCCCTTGTTATGATTTAATACTCCTGTTAAAATATTACTGACTCACTGGAGTGAATAAAGGCTTATAGGGCCCTATATAAAGCATGCATTGGGGATAATGCAATAACATGTGAAAAGATGAATGCATCTAATAACTCAAAGCAATGGCAGAATGGACAAATGGGCCCATTTGACCATTCTGCTATTGCCTACCATTTGATACACCATTGGTGAAGGTTCTGGATTGGTGCACCCAGACCACACTTTGATCCTTTGCAAGGTATTTCTTAATTTATTTAGTTTAGTAACTCAAAGCAACCAAAATCAGATGTTTGTTTTATGAAATGACCAGTGAATGTTAGTAGTGGACAATTTGCAAAGATCTAAAGCAAACCTCCTCTACATTACTTTTCCCAAAGTGTCTTTTCTACTCAAAATTCTAAGGTGCCATTAATTATGACCCTGGATGCAAGTGCTAGAACACTAAGGGGGTTATTTATGAAAGGTCGATTGATAAAGTTTTACCTTGAATAACCTTAAACTCATTTGGTATCTTATTTAAAGGAAAACTATACCCCCCGAACAATGTTGGTCTCTATTAACAGATATTGCCTAAAACAACTCATATGTAAAACCCTGCTTTATGTAAATAAACCATTTTCATAATAATATACTTTTTTAGTAGCATGTGCCATTGGGTAATCATAAATAGAAAATAGCCATTTTAAAAAATATGGACAGCCTCCTGGGATCCTAGGATCCAACAGTGCACACAAACATACCAAACAAACTATAAAGTTAGGTCACATGAGCCAATTAACAGACAGAGTTGTGTCTTTTGCTTCAACACTTCTTCCTGTTACAGTTAGAGTTGAAATATTTCTGGTCAGGTGATCTCTGAGGCAGCAAGCACACAGACCATCACGGAATGGTGGTTCAAGGCAAGAGATGTAAAAGGGCAATATTTACTTAAATATATATTCCAGTTTGGTAAGATTCTTTAATATGTCACTTGATTTGATATAAACTATCTGTTGCTCAAAAATTCATTTTCGGGGTATAGTTTTCCTTTAAGATACTAGAAGGTCTAAAATTTGAACTAATATTACCAACCTGAAAACTTGAATCAAAAGTGAATGAATTCAGTTCAAGTTTTTTTTTCTCCAAAAAACACTTGAATGTTAGGAAAGTTGTTAACATCTTTAAAGCTGTCAACAGACCTCTGCTATTGACTTCTACATGAACTTGGCAAGTTTAAGGTGCTGATCTATCAAATTTGAGTTACTTCCAGGGTCAAGGTATGATAAATCTTTGGATTTTTCCCAACTTGAATTTGTGACTTTTGCTTGAAAATTCAACTCAAAAATTCAAGTTCAAATTTACTATTCACGCCTTAATGTATCTGCACCTAAAGGTGCAAAAGTGCAACCTGCCATCAGCCCAAACCATTCACACCATAAAGGGTCATTTAAAAATCTGAAGTCACAGTGGAAAGTACCAAAATACGTTGATCCAATTTTTTGTACTTTACACCTCACTGCAAGAGTCACAACTGAAACTGCAGCTTTTTGTGCTCCAATAGGGTTATGGAATAAAAGGTTGCTTGCTACAGGTCTCATCATATTCCTCTTTATTAGAAGCTATCTCAGAAGATAGATCATTAGAGGACAGATAAAATTAAGTGAATGTGCAAAGAGTAACTTTAGAGCAAAATATTTTAAATTATAAGTTGCCGTCTCTGTAGAGTCCTTTGCTTTTGTGTCTTCAGACTCACAATGAACTTATGTAGTGCTAACTGATGGCAAGCAGTCTGGTCAGCCAGTGCACTTATTCCACTTCATGTAGATGATCGTTTTCAATTTTTTTAAATTTTGTGAGAAAACCCCATCTGATGCTTTACCACATAAAAAAACCCAATAAGCTTGGAAGGCAATGCCACCAGGAAGGACCCCTTTGCTCATATTTTGTCATTACCATTTAAACAACAAGAAGGTAATGGGACAAAGAGGCAAGCATTAGAAGCACTTCTGAATACAGACCCTACCAGGTAACTCATCATTCAATTTGAATAAAGGAAATGAAGAAAAAACAGAAATAAATTCAATGAGCACTCAGAACTATCTTGGGTACTACATAAGAACATACCAGCTGGTCAATGTAGTAGAGGTTATTTTTAAAGCCCCTGTGGTAGGACTTGTTTATCAACACTGATTTGGCACTAAAGCAAAACTGAGGCTGCTATAAATAAAAATACAGAGTGAAAGAAATCCGAATTCAAAACGGTGTCAGGAAATGTAGTTATAAGTCTATCTGTATTTATCTAATTCCTCCAAAAAGTTGGATTTCATCATTAAAGAGGTTGGTGGAAAAGTTGTCAAATACACATACAATATAAACCTTGAAGCCATAGATAAAGAATGCCATCTTTTGGAGCAGGTGGTGGATTTGGCCGAAAGCAGGTGGGAAGCAGATTTGTTCCTGCAGCGCACGCCATCCTCCCGACAAAATAAGCGCATGCAACACTTATTCCCATTGCCCTCCGTGACATCGGTATTGAGCCTTCGTGTTCCAACATGCTGAAGATATTAGCAGTGATTATCAGGTTAATTAATTTATGTGTGTGAGTTAAGTCGTTATGTTGGAAGCAGATTTGAATAAATGAGCCCCACTGAGACATTTGTCTTCTGCCAGAGAGTACCAATGTAGTTTCGCCGCAGGTAACTTATAGAATTAACACTTGTGCAAAGGAGTGAAGGAAATGGGTCAGCAGCTAATGATTATGCACACGAGTAGTTTCTTATACTCTTCATAGCTAGTTCTGAAACTACAGGTCTTAAGTAGATGGAATCACTTGGGTAACCCCTTTAATCTATTTAGCCATATGGATTTACCATTATCACTTTTCTATGGAGATGGTCAATCGTTATATTGCTGTACTCCAAGCAAGTATAGTTAAAAGTCTTAACATATTCCAGTAAGGGTTCCTAAATCAAGAGGACACCAATAAGTGCCTAAGGATGCCTATGTTGATCACATTGTCATTTTATTTGTTTGCATATTGGATAAGCCAAAAAGATGAACAAACTTTGAATGTGTTTGCGGTTGAGTACTTTGATTTAGAGACTCATTGTTATCTACAGTCAAGGTTTTGAGCTCAGGTTCTACTTCCATGACTCCATGCAACAGCAAATCTCTCCCTGCCCAGCACTGCATTCCAATAAGCTTTGGAGAGTGATGTGCTTCTGAAATTGCAATCTTACTAAGGAGTTACATTATCTACTGGATGATGTCAGATTCATCTCTAGTTCTAATGCTGTTGATTCTTTATGTATCCAAGGTTATCTTCATAGTTCTTAAATTAAATATAATGTAGCATCTAGCAAAATGCCGAACTGAGAAAGCTGAGCACAAGGTCTGACAAATGTCATTGCAGCAGCAATAATCTTTAGGCAATCTTTTATAATAAACAAAAGCCATTGAGGGGATGAATGATTTTCCTGGCTAATGCTTTGTTTATTATTATTATTATTATACAACACTCAAACCCCTGTTGTCAAATATGCCATAGAGTGAAATTTAGGGCCAAAACCATTAACCTGGATTAATCATCAGGCTCAATGGCTGGAATTTATCTAGAAAGGCATGTATTTAGGATGCCCATTGGCATATTTTAACTAGTTTTTTTGTGTCTAGAAAAAAATCTAAGGTTGGGAAAAAGGGGCATAGTGCATGGTTTGTGACTTTAAACAAACCACATACCTCATTTACAAACTCAATGGAGTTTGCAAGGTGCATTTTTACCATACTTCTTACTTCCACTAAGGGTTTATGGCAGTAGTAGCTGCACGGTTCCATGGCGTCAATAGGCGCTCTTCATCACACAGCAGATTGGGTGGGCACATTCATGCTTACCACATCTATATATAGGGGAGCAGAGTGTGTTTGGATGCAAGTATCTTATGAATGTCATGACACACACACACAAATTCATACATCATTTGCACCCATTTTAACTCAACCACACTTAAGAAGTTACTGGCCTAGGACAAACTTTATGTATATGATTTCCACCCACCATATAAAAAACATTTAGTATCTGTTGGAATGGACATTACTGTTTTTTGCTGTATTTGTTATCTGGATAACAAGCTAGGCTAGCATAACATAATGAGACATTTACCCTATTCCAAGGTCTCATCTGAAGTCCCAGCGTGACCCCTTATAAGCAGAAACCAAGCACTGCAAATTGGATGCCGTTATAAGAACATTTATTGGCTCAAATGATGTGAACATTTATCCAGCGCCCAAGGTGAGAACTTGGTTGTCACAGCATGACCTCACTGTCATGAAAGCCAGTAGTAAAGTGGATAATAAGATAAAGCATATGGCATGTCATGACCCTTCTCTTGCATCAACAGTAGAAACAAGAAGCCAAAAACACTAACGATCCTCAGGGATGTTGAAAAGGAACATATTCATTTTTTTTAAACTGTTTCCTGCAGGAAGAATTCAACCATTGATAGCCACAAGTCTTCCAGAAAAGAAGAATAGGGGTCAACAAACAAAGAGACCATTAACCAAACCACCTTAACCACCTGAATATGACCCCTTTCTATCAAAAGGGTTTTGTAGTCAATACTACAAGCAGCCGCTTAGATAAACTTCAGAGACCTCAGTGGACAAATTATTTCTTCAAAACAGAAAAGCATCGGAGTGGTATTTCTGCTGGCAGAGGGAATGGGATTAAATCTTTTGCTGGCAAATGTTCTTTAAAAGTAACTTGATTTATTATCCTTTATTTATATAGAGCTGAAATATTACACAGGGCTCTACAGAGATGGTTCATCATTTAAAGGAACAAGGATTTTTGCAAACACAGACTCAGTGACCATTTGCTATTGGAAAACAGAGACATTTATATCGCTCAAGAACAAGATGACCCCTTAGATCTTTGCAGTTATATTTAAATTAAGGCTGGTTTAAGGGTTGCTAAGCTAAGATGCTAAGCCCCCCATCCTGAAGAACCTTTTGGGAAAAGGGATAGATAATATTCTAAAACGATTGTTAGCTATTATTTAGTATATGTTGGGATCTTTTATCTGGAATGGACTTGGGGGTTTCCAAATAAAGGGTCTTTCCAAGCTTTAAGGTCATGGTTTAGCAGGATCCCCTTTAGCTTATAGCAAGGATAACAATTTAGGAAATCACTGGTGTTTCAGTCATTCAGACATAGTTCTAATAGTTCGGTCTCCTTGCCCCATGGGGGAAGGGGTTGTCCCACAGTTTAGGAGCCACTGACTTAAGGCTTCTAAAAACATTTAATTAAAAAAAAATGTAATCGGATTGTTGTGCCATCAAGCACAATATACCAAGTGCAATCAATCAGTGGAAGGCAGGGTGCAAAGTGGAACAAAATGGACCAATCCACCAGTTTGTCCCCTTCCTTCCACTCTTGTTAAATTGTAACAGATCTTTATTTCAGAGCACAGTAGACTGCAAACTCCTTATTGATTACAGAGCCACCTGCACTTGGCAGCACTGTATGGGAGCGTAGGACATAAAGCATGTAGGTGTATCCCCTTCATTCTCATTAAACTTGTGCATTTATCAGGCTACATTCTCTATGAAGAATAGCTTTCTCAAATTTGGAATTTTTCTAGATAGTAGATTCCATAGACATAATTTATGGGATGACCAACTTGTATACCTCCGACTGTTGGAAGATCTGAAAATCCTAGCATACCACCAGTTAAGGCTGCCATGGCTCTCCAGCTGAAAATAAGTCACTCATGGGAGTTGTAGTTGAATGTCCAAAGCTTATTAAGTGAACTCTGACTCCCAGATTTGACTGTGCATGAAAATCTGCCGGATCCCATTCTGTGTTGCCATGAGAGTTATAGGAGGTTGAGGAAAATGCTTTATCTTAGATCAATTGGTGAAACATTGTTATGGAAACTGCAAGCAGCCATCTGCTTAAAAGACATCAGCAAGTATAATTCAGATGGATTGCGGGTTTCCATTAAAGGTGCCTGACGTAAATAAATACAAGCCTGATACTGTATCTGTATTTATGTTTGGCATTATTTATGTCTGACTTTTCCTTTGCAGAAACGAGGTTTGTATTGATGTGTCGGCAGAGAGAGAAAAAGGCACTGCTCACGAAAACTGCAGAGAGAAATTCTGTACATGCAGTCTCTTTGCCAATAAATTCCTTTACAAAGTTACATTGTGCCGGTTCTTTTATGAGGCAAGACTACTTTGAGTCGCGCACTAATGAACAGCAGAGTCGCTGGGTGAATAATCTACTTTTTTCCGCTTTTCCTTTCCATTACCTTTCTCTGTCCCTTTTTTTCATGCACTTTTCTTCCCTTCTCTTCCCTTTTCTTCCACATGACCAAGGCTGTCACTTTTATTTTGAATTGATGAAGAACTTACATGTGTGACATATAAGCAGCCAACAGCTTTAGGGGCCCATTTATTAAACCATATTTTTGCTGATAGAGGTTTTTGGGGGAAAACTCAAATTTTTGTGGAAAAAGAAAAAATTTAAATCCACAAATACGACATTCAAACCTGTCAAGGTCATGTAGAAAATCAACTGCAACTGAATCTGCTCTGGATAATCCAATAAAGTCAGGGTTTTCATCTTAAAATCTGAAAAAGGTGAAGTTTTCAATAAAGTCAAGTTTTCTCAGTGTCAATTGTAGAATATTAATTGATTGTGTTGCAATGTTGTGCGGCTCACATTTTTTCAAGAAAAATTATTGATAAATGAGTTCAATTTGTGAATGGTTTGGTCCACTTTGTTTTCATACAAAGCTGAAATTAATTTGAGTTTTAGTAAATTTCTTCCATTTGTTGGGAGCAAGCCCCACATTTCAAATTGACAAGGACTGCCAAGTATATTATGAACTGAGGAGGACATTATATGTACAATGCATTTAAGCAAAATAATTAATCTGTTGTGTATACCCAACAGTTTCTCTGCAAAATTTTTCCATAACATATTTACATATTTGTAAACTGAAATCGTTGTTTTCCAGCTCAATAAAATCAAGTGAACACCAAAGTGATTTTTTACTTGAAGAAGATACTAGTCTTTCTATCCCTCCCATCTATCAAATTTTTCCATTAGATGTTTGGTCACACAACTCAATAAAGTCAAAGTGAACACCATTACTCATCACTAGAAATGGGTCAGATATATTCAAGTTGGAGATGCTCACCCTAGACCTCCAGCAGATTGCGATTTTTCTGCTATATATTCATTTTTATTGCTAGCATGTCTTAATATCCAAGAAGCTTAGAGTTGACAACACCAGACTTTTTTTTAAGGACATTCATTCAAAAAGGGGAATGTTGTGCAACTCAAGAGGGATTCTATAGAAAATAGACATGAGAACTAAAAAAATGGGCTACAACAAAAAAGTGAAATGGTCAAGTAAGAAAAAAAAGAAAGTTTCCCAGATTCTAACAAATCTGTGTTCTTAATTTTCATATAGACTAAACTATTACATATTATTCAGTTTTTATTCTAAAAATGTTTCTAAAAATGCAAACTATATGAATTTAATATGAAAGTGTTTGCTGTTTGGAATATAAGGGTATATATGAAAAGGGAGCGGATCTGCTTCAGATCCTCTCCTTGTACCCTGGCCCTATTAGAGGATCCAGGAAATTTGGAGAACAGCCCAGATGGCTGGTTGTAGGGTAGGGCAGAGAGGGCAAATGAAGACCAAGCAACTGAAAATATTTAGTATACACAGAAACATGTAGCCCTTCAGCTATTGTTAGACTAACAGAACCTTATAAGATGGTTAAAGGAGGGGGAATAATTACACATTCTCTGCAGAAAAATAGCATACTGATCAATAGCCAGAAGTACAGTATATGATCGAGATGGATTGGGCAGGGACATAGCCCTATTTGCTGGGGGCAGCAACCCTCTAGTGATAATACCAGGCTTCAGACAGCTTAAGAAAAAAGTTATTCCATTTTTTGTTATGGTAAAAAAGCATGGTTCAAACAGATGGGTGATGTTCAAAGAAGCTTTCTTTCCCTTTGTAAGAAAAAGGGAATTTGATTAAGAATATCACATTCATATGTCACACACATGTCACACTATTATCTGTCTCAGAATCTGTTTGTTTTGACTGGCAATATTAATTTCTCCAAATGACAAGCTGAAAGGCTTCATATTCAAGTTCATTCCAGGCCGGATATTATAGAAAATCCATATCTACCAAACATCACTTTTTTTTATTAAATTCTTTGAACCACATCTGTTGCCGGAAACAGAAAGGGGGCTTATTAAAAGGGCAAAGAACATCAAAACAATGAAATGGTTTCTTATTTACACATGATGCATACATAATGCTCATGTCTGAAAATACGCTCTCTCCTTCAGAAGGTTTATTATCTATCAGAGTAAACAAAATCTTGTCTGAAAGTAAGACTGTACAATGGAATCTTGGTGGGGCTCTTTGTGTACATCTAAAGAATTGTTTTGCCATTGCAAAAAAATATGTAGAAGTCAACTGGAGTTGTAAAATTCATGTTATTTTTTAAGTTGATATTGGGAATTCAAGGATATTGACAAGATTCGAAGGGGGTTATTTACTTAAGTCCAAATTTGTCTCATTATTTAAATGAAAAAAAAAAAACATGACCAAACTCTCTAAACCCAATTTTGCCATATTTATTATTTAAAAAGCTTGATTTCTTAAATACCTGAATCATATTTATTTTGGGCTTTTTGTCTGAAAAGCCTGAAATGGTCAGATTTTCAGGCTAATACCAGGGCAGATCACAGAAACTTCAAAATAGAATAGGGACCTTTGCCATTTATTGATGAAAATTTTGAGTGTTGCCCCAAAATGTCTGACCAGATAAATTCAGAGTTTAATAAATAACTCCTCAGGAGTCTAGAGAATAATCAGTGATAGATTTTATTTTCTTCTCAGTCAATTTTACACTGATTTTTCTTGAGTGTCTTTACCAATTTCAAGCATTATTTGGATTATTCTGATTTACTATTAGTCAATCTCAAATTGATCAGTTGTTTTACCGCAATTCAGATCTAATCAGATGACCGAGAAAATAAATGATAATTAATATTTAATGTTTTTCACAAAATCTTCTTGATTTTTGGGTTGCTAGTTGCTTTTTGAGACAACATGAGATCACTCACTAAAGATGTTTGGAACTATACAGTAGGTATACGATGGCTCTGTTGACAGGAGAAGACTTAAGGTCTGCCAGCTCCAGTTTTAACTATGCAAATAGTTTTCCAGTCTACTAACCAATAGCACCCAATCAAGTTTTCTTTGAAATATGAGACCAGTAAATAGCCAGTAGGAGCTGGTTCCCATGAGTAGCCTTTTGATTGAAATTCCTGAACAATTTTCTGATTAAATTTTAAAAACAAAACAAATTTAATAATAATTTAATAATTATAATTTAACTAATAATTTAACTAATAAATAGTTCTCTGAGAGTTAGTGCCGACCTTAGTTTCAGTTCTGCACCAATGATCACTAATAATTGGGAAAATTCTGTCCACCTGTAGGTGGATTCTGAACATTTTCACATTATTGCCCTCAAAATATGCGAAATGTCATTGATGAAAAACAGCCCTTAAAAATCTAAATGCAAATATATTAATTATTTGCTAATTTTGGAAAATGTGGGTGCAAGCAGAGGAACCATAGCTATTTTAGGACCCCAAGCCCTCACCACTTTGCATAGATTTTGTCATAGCTCCTGGAACTTGATCCCATAATATAATATCTTGATTCTTGTTCTTGACTAGTCCTGGTATTTATATATGGGCGATACATACCCATAGTATTTTAAAGATATTATACAAAATTTGTTTCACTCCCTGCCCCAATGGACCAAGATGTTTAGATTTGTAGAATGCTTTGTCCTGATAAAGAGTATAGTATACATTAAGGGGAAGATCGAATACCGATCGTATGAATTTTTCGTATATTCAGATATTCTAATAATAATTTTTCGGAGGCTCGAAGGAGAAAGTATGATTTTTTCGTGAAATCGAACGATCAGTATCCGATCATACGAATTCATCGAGAGATCAAATAGCGAGCAAAATGATAGCCTAAAACAATTCGATAAGCATTCGATGGTCGAATGCTTATCGAATTTCGAGTAAAATCGAGGGAATTTTGGGGAATAATCGTAAATTTGCCCCTTAGTATGAGTGTGATTTAAGCCTGGTGGACCTCTAAATCCTGAATGAGGCTCATGGATCTCTTCTACCCCCCCATTTGTACATATTGGGCAAACTTTGTCCATGTCACAGTTTTCTTTTCAATAGCAAAGTGTAGTATTCTTTAAAAAGGGGATAACACAAACAACAATTTCCCCAGCATAATGCCTCTTGCTGGTCCACCACCAAATATTCCCGGAAAACATGGTGTACATTTGGAGTTTCTCCTCACATAATAGACTGTGCAGGAGGAAATTGGGAGAAGCAGAGGGAATTTGTAGGTCAGACTGTTCTAGGGAAATGTTTTAGTAGCGGATAATAAGGTGAAGGAGGAAGTGCTACTAATTGATTCAATTTTAACAACTACTCATGCTGGGATCGAGGTCACAGCAACGGAATCAGTTTCATATAGAAAGTTTTCTATTCAGCCTGCATGAATATGCTAATCTAGCATTTAGGGTCAGGCTGAATCTGATGCTTCAACAAACTGATATGTTTCAAATGCAAATGGCACCTTCCAGAGCTCGGCAGCATAATAGCTCAATGTTAAGCCTCTCTTCAGATGCAAAACGTGGTTTCCTAGAACATTTTCTTAATAACTGTAATGGACCTTCATATGTCCTGATAACGCACAAAGGATCTCCATGAATCTGCTCCATGTCTGGCACTCTCCTACTGCTGTATCTCCTCCATGTAGGTAATGTAAATTATATTATGCAGTATTCTAGCCTTAAAGATACTCCTTTTACATAGACAGGGTTATCCCCAGACTGTCAGCAAGAGCCAGTCTCAAAGAGCTTCTAACCTGCAAGTGTATTAAATGTGAAAAAAAAAACATGAACAGGAATAAAACAAGGCCATTAATGACCACAGTTGTGCAAAAAATATACAGAGAAGGAATGTTCTGGGCACACTATAAGCCATACCCTCATACTGTACTGT
>JAMBMQ010000019.1:142465-174346 GCA_024363595.1 Xenopus borealis | reverse complement strand
TACCCTCATACTGTACTGTCTAAGGGAATCAATATGACACCTCCTCCCATATGTATAAATCAAATATACAGTGAAGAAATGTTCTGGGCACACAATAAGCTATACCCTCATACTGTACTGTTTAAGGGAATCAATATGGCACCTCCCTCCTCCCAAATGTATAAATACAAATATGTAGAAAAGGAATGTTCTGTGCTGCCAAAGAGAAATAATATGACTGCTCCTGCCCACATGTATAAATATAATATAAAGTGAAAGAGGTGATGTTCTGTACAAACAATAACTTATCCCCTTGAACAGAACTGTCACAGGGTTATAGACCATAAACCTTAATATAATGTAAGAGAATACATTTGCCCTTAAATCTTTCATTTCAGTATTAGACTATTCTTTTGCCAGTAGAAAGGACCTATTTCATGTAGTTACCATACCAGGTCTTATTACAAGTTTTAAACAAAAGTTGTTTTAACAAAAACCAAAGCGAGAGAAAGAAATGGGAAAATCACATTTAATGGTGTTTGTTATTTGATGCCATTGTTTGGTTATCATATTTCCTTTTCTTCATACGGTTATAAAAGAGACATAGCAAGCCGGCAATATAAAAATTAAAGATTGCAACAAAAAAAGGAATATTGGTTATCTCCATCAAAATTGTATCTTTCTGCCGGAACTAGGATAAAGTCGCTATAGATATGTTAATGCCATGAACAGAGAACCCACTAACTGTCAGATAATTAATATGCTAATGATTTCACCGAATGCCATTGTCATAAGGAGAGCGTATAGAATTCTTCTGCATTTGCTTCTTTTGTCCAGAACCTCATTCCAGAAAAATGAGTCAACATATGCATATTTCTGATAAAATGTCATATTAATATACATTTTGACAGAAAAGTCTAATATTTAACTCTACATAAGTGTAATGAAATATATAAATTTAATATAGTGTACTTAAAAATACTGCATCAAAAGGTTTTAAATAGGGTTGTAAAGGCATGGGACCTGTTATGCAGAAAGCTCAGGACCTGGGGTTTTCCAGATAATGAATCTCTACTTAATTTGGATCTTCATACATTAAGGGGGTTATTTATCAAAATCTGAATTTTTCTGAAAATTTAACTTAAGAAAGTCAGACCTAACTAGAATCCAAGATTGACCTTATTTTTATATTTAAAAAAGCTTGATTTAATCAGATTGGGGGAAAACTACATAAAACCTGAATCGTACGATTTAGTAACGTTTGGAACCCTTAATCTAGAACCGATGCCAAGCACCCTGGTCTCACCTCATACTTCTGCCTATAACAGCCGCCTTTCACCTCGGGAGGAGCCCTCAGCTAATCTGATTCCGCTAGGTCTTAAAACGAGAGGTGCATGGCGAGGGGTTCTAGACAGGCAAAGGGGCACAACTGTAAACAGGGTCTTTGGGCAGCAGGTCACTGGACAGGATGGAGGCAGAAAACATAGTCAGATCAGACCAGGTCGGGACAGGCGGAACTCAGACGGAGCCAGACAGGCCAAGTTCAAAACCAGGAAGACTAGCAGAGGGATTAGGCAGGATCGGAGTCAGATAACAAGCAGGGGTCAAACCGGGAGATCAGATCAGAATGGGCAGGGTCAGATTACAGATGGTAGAATAGTCAGATAACAAGCCAAGGTCAGAATCACAGAAGTCAGGAGTAGTAAGCCAGGCAGGGGTCACAATAGGTTATCAGAATACAAGCAGGCAAAAGCACAAGGCACCAGAAACTCAGAAGAGAAACCTATAACGGGCACTGGTTTGCAGTCATACTGGGCTATTTATACATTTGAATTTTCACGCAATTGTGCGTTGACATCACCACGTCAGCATGCCTGCGCCTTTGAGAACCCCGGGAGTGTGCCGCATGCACCCTAAAGAAGCCGGCAGAGCAGGGGAACAGAATCGGTGTGGTGGTACCCCTAGACCACCAGGGTAAAGATTTCCTCACAGATTTTTTGGGGTTTTTTACTTGAAAATCCCACATTTTTTGGACATTTGCCTGAAAAGCCCGATACAGTTGGATTTTCAGATTAATTCCAGTGCAGACCACTGAAACTTCCAAATAGAATAGGGACTTCTGCCATCGACTTATACACAACCTTGTCAGGTCTGAGGTGGTGGATTTTCAGATTTGCACTTTTTGCAGCCTTGGGGTATAATAAATCTAAAAAAATTGTTTGATTTTATAGGAAAAACGTAATTTTTTTCGAGAATTTAGCATTTGGACTTATAATAACCTCATAGGGACAGATTTATTAAGGGTCAAATTTTAGAAGCAAAAAAAAACTGCGAAATTCCACCCTCAAAGTTTTTTTAAAGGGCTTTTTCGATTGAATATTTTGATTGAATAGGTCCATTTTTGATCGAAGAAAAATTCTTTGAATTGTTCGATTCGATCGAACAATTCTCCACAAAGTCCTTCGAATTCTTGGAACGTAGAAAAGTTTTCATGACAGGTTCGATGAGGTCCCCCATAGACTAAAATGGCAATTCGCCAGCTTTAAGATGGTGAATAGTTGAAGTCGAAGGATTTTTAAAGTACTTCGAGATTCAAAAATTTAATTTTTTTCAATTCAAACCGAATTTTGGGCTATTCATGTAAACTAATTCTACTAGAAAATCATGTAAACAATAAATAAACCCTACAGGCGTGTTTTACTTTCCAATAAATATTAATTATTTCTAGTTGGGATCCAGCAGGTATTCAAGTTTCAAGCAAAATAAAAACATTTATCCCTAGCCACAAGTTCCTTATTTGTTGTATTGGGAATGAAATTGTGCAATTCTATAGAAAAATTGAGCTCAACTGCTGTTGAGAGTTACAACTAAATCTGGCTCAAGTATGGACATCATATATTAATGAATATAAAGTAATGAACTTTAGAATGAGGTAAGGGTTGCCCTAAACTGTTCAAAAGTCTAAAATCATGCCTTGTAACCTACTGGGTCTAAAGATTGGGTTCCATTGTTTTTGAGTGTGTTCCAATCTCAATAGACTGTCTCAATATCCTTGGACTTCTGTTGCTGCTTAAAATTTTGGTCAGTCATCTAATGTTTTCCAGCCTTTTTCCTTGTAAGACCTTTTGGGGGAAATTATCTTGCTCTTTTTTATTTCATGTTTCTGTAATCTGTTTCTCCAGAAAACTTGCCAAACTGTGAAGCTGCCCCTCTAGGGGGTCGAAAGAATTGTTTGCAGCCTCAAGACCAGTCAAATGTTAGAGATCTTTGAAACCATAAAAGAGAGAATGTCCCAGTCATACTGTATTTTCTTATAGATCTGCAATCTTGATATGAGTAAAGGGGAGCTAGCTATTAAGTAGGGTTCTAGACCTAAAAATGTGAAGACATCTTTGTGGGAGCAGCTGTAACCTTGTTTATCTAGATCCTGGATACTAATGGACAGTAGGCACAGAGAGAAATTATCAGAGCTGTGCTTATCCATCTACTCACAGAGTATCCTTGAGGATAACCCTTCTAAGTTCTTCACATGCCCAACTGTACATTCATGACACACCAGTAATATCACAACCTCCACCATTATCACTCATTTTTAATGCAGAACCAGGTGGGGGGAAACTGGGACTTGTTAGGAAGACAATTGGTGTCCAGGAAGGCTTTCATTGGTCCAGGTCATACAATATGGTATGTAGTAGGGATAAATCCAAAGACACAAGGGGGTAGATTAATCAAAGTATGAAGTTCCGCCACTAGAGGGAAATTCCACAGCTCTCAATTCATTTCTATGGGATTTTGCAAGGCGTATTCATCAATGGGTGAAGTGAAAGTTCACCCTTTGATTAATACGCATTTCCCTCTAGTGGCGGAACTTCACTCTTAACTTCACTCTTTGATGAATCTACCCCTAGATATGTTGCTTTAAACTTATCTCTGTTAGATACTTTGAATCATAATGGTGTAGTCCAAGAAACAGCATTGCCAACACTCTGCTTTTTGCCTCTTTATCCCTTGACCCAACTGTTTCTTTAAAACTAGCTAATGGTGTTTCTTAGTTCATTATGTTCCCCTAATTAGAAATCCTTGGCAATTTGTTCTTTTGCATTGTGACTTATAATCAAGAAAATAACTTAGCAACTGCTTATCTTTTCCAAGTGTGAGTGTATTTGTTTTTTTTTTTTGTTTTTTTTGCAACAGGATATTTAGTTCCAACTGTTAAAATGTGCAGTCTGTTTCTTTGCAAACACCTTAAACACATTTACATCTTCAATGAGAGCCAAGGTCAGCGTGGCCCCTCTGGACACTCTCTTGACAGGCTTCTTTTTTCTGCAAATATGACAGCTGAATAGAGAAGAACGTGGCTCAGAACACACAAGTCTAATTTGAAGTGTTAATTGGTGAAGAGCTCAGTTGACCTTGGCTTCCCTTTATTAGAATAGTGTTTGAACTCCAAAAGTCTATGACGGAAAAGGAAAAAAAATGTATATATGAGCAAATAAATTGCATTTCTCAGCTTTTCTTAAGTGCTAAATTTGATTTAAGCAATTCCTAAACCCTCCATAGCGTGCACATGCATTCTTTTGCTCTTTATACTCATTTCTTTGACAGCAAAATTATTTGCTCAGATAAAAAGATCTAGTTAACAATTTTCTCAGTGCTTAAAAATTTACTCGATGTACGAAAAAAGGCTTTAAAGTTGATAGATTATGATCCACATGAACGGACAACAAATGCAGATCTCACTCTAAAATGCTTCTGTTAAAAACAATAGGAAATGGAAAACCTTGCATTAATATCAAATCACGTACAATTGTTTTAATGTAATGTGTTACAAAATTAAATTGCATGATCTGCTGCTCAGGGGCACATAAGTAACTTTGTTGTGGAAGCCTAAGGCAAGGTATTAACCTCCTCTAAAGGTGAAATGGCCTCTGGGTCCACTCTGTCAATGCAATACCTTAAAGGGGTTATTCCGCATAAAATGAAATTATCTTTTTTCAGATAATCTGCAGCTGGTGTTAGTTTATCATTTTTTGCATTTATTTACATTTCTTCATTTTTAATGAAACCCACAAAAAATTATACCTGACTTGAAACCTATTTTGCATCTTACAAAATGAAAAAATACCTAATTTTCTAAATGTTAGACTCTGGCAGAGTTATTCTTTTTCAAATGTGAACTTTTTCCAGATTTAATTGTGAAAAAAAATTGGCCAGCATATCTACAAGAATACTAAAATCAGAAAAACGTGTGTTAATTCACAAAATTGCAGTTACATTATTTTGTTTTTTTTTTACAAATCTGAAATAAATTTGAAAAAGAAACTCCAAAATAAAAATAGGATGAATGGTGAAATACACCAGCAATTGACTTCTATTACAGCTTGCTAAGTTTTAGCTGCTAAATTTTAGTCATTACAATTTTTAGCAATTTTTTAAATATTAATATTGAAAATCCAAGTTGAAATTAGGGCTGCCACCTTTTCTGGCTCCTTACTCCGGGCAAGGGGTGGTCGATGATGTCACAGGGGGGAAGGACGAGTGTTGATGTCACATGGGGAGATGAGGGACTCACTGTTGCTGTCAAGGGGGAAGGACTATGATGCAGCAATCAGCAATTGGTCGATCACAGAAGCAATCTAAAACTGGGCTGTCCAGTTCAAACTGAAATCTAAAATCCTTAGTTCAAACTGAAATCTAAAAATTCTTAACTTGTGGCTTGGATTTGGCTTCTTATGGATTTATTACTCAAGAAACCAGGGAGTCACTTTGAAATAAAAATAAATTAAAAGAGGGCCGAAAAAAATTAGCAATCAAAAACTGAGCTATCCAGGTAAAAACGGGATGGGTAGCAACCTTAGTTCAAACTCAAATTAAATTCTTACATTTCAGCTTGGATTTGGCTTTTTATGGGTTTATTACTGTAGAAACCAGGGAGCCACTTTGAAATCAAATAAAATTAGATGAGGGCTCAAAAAGAAAATAAGCAATGAGAACAACAAGAATCTAAAACTGAAGCCTCTCTATCAATCTATTTTTGGTGTTCAGGGTCACAGTGACCCAAACAACCAGATAAAGGCAGGCTGGAAAGAACCAGAACATGTTTTGTATAAACTATAAAAAACAAATAATGAAGACAAAGAGAAGTGCTCTTTAGAATAGGGTATACATTAAAAGTTAATATAAAGGTTAATATTCCCTTTCCCTAAAGGATAGTACTGTATATTATGGAATAAAAGTAATATTAGTACACTACACCTCCCAATCAGATAAAGCAAGAATATTCAAACTTTTTTAATCCAAATATAGTACACAGCATTAGGACAAACTACAGTTATGATCCACCATGAATCAGATCAATCATACCCATACTTTTATGGTTCCACAGATGTATGTCCTTCCTGGAAATAAGCAGCAATCTCAGTCATTATCACTAAGCCTTGAAGCAGTCAAGGGGCCTGTTTCCTCTATAACTACACCCCTGGAGCCAATAAGCCAATAAACCAACTGTTATGTGTTGGCATTAAAATGGTGGCAAGATGGTGACGTAAGATTGACCCTAAATGTAAGAGGGGGCTGTAACTGTTAGATACAGATGAAGTCACTTTGGATTGTGTGTTTGACACAGAATAACTTAACTCAGAAATCCCAATTTTTCCAATTAACACAGAATATTGTGTCACAGCATCCCATCCAATTAAAGAGTTCACCATTGAAAACAATGGGCCTTTGTTATGCAAATGAAAATTTTAAATGCATTAAATGAGTTAAGATAACTTTAGATAACACAGTTTCTTCAATTAACCCTGAGTCACAACGCATTTAACTCACAAATCCAATTCTAGAAACTCTCCTGGTGTTGGATGTCTTGCCTATATCACATGAACTCCTAATAGACATTATTAGACACACATCTTTATTGGTTGCCAAAAATTGCCCAGTTTTATTAATAAATGAATATGAGTTCTCTAAACATTTCTTGTATTTCTAAAATACACCAAGTACGTTCCACACAGGTTCTGAGTAAACAAACAGCACTTAAAGACGTGTATCTCCTCTTTAATTTGTGTTAAAAAAACTAAACAGCCTTTTATTTTGTCACTTGGAGGTCACCTGCCTTGAGGTGATTGCAGGCTGGAAACCAGCACCACATTAGCTTTCATTGATCCTGTTGCTGATCAGTCTGGAGCCTAAAACTATAAGTGATGTAGACAAAAACGGTAGCTGGCAGATAAGAGGAAATTTTGGAATGCATAGATTCAGTTGGGGGGGGGGGTGTAGAGACCCTAGTGGTTTAAATTTTAATCTCCTTATTAAATTGATAAATGTTAAGAGACCCTTTACTATACAATGCACTTGCAGAGCTTAGGTGAAGATGAAAGACTCAACAAAGCCTTATATTACAAGTAACCACAGAGGTTAGTTCTGACTCACAAGTTCCACTACAGTGCACAGCCTGGCACCTTTACCTCCCTATTAATTCATATCACAAACGACTGTAGTTACGTGTGGTGAACCTAGCATGGATGTAAGGAGACCTTTATAAATTGACTCTTCCTACATCATTAGCAATAGACTCCATGGGGGTCAAAAGAGTCAGATGTCACCTCCTGGGTAAAACTACATTTTATTTGAAAAGGCCACATTGTCATGGGTGACAAACAAGCATAGCATTTTGTAAAAAAAAAAAAAAAATGAAAAAAACTCTATAACAAAGACTCCTTCGGTGACCTTTATAGTAGCAAAATTGATTCTCCTTGTCCAGCGCTACAAGGAAGTTCAAAATGACTTTTCAATTATATTATCAACCTCATAGAAATAATCATTATACCAGCACAGGAAAATTATTCTTTGTCATCCTTTGTGGGTTTTTTATCCGTAAACATGACACGCAAGGCTGGCAAATGGCACGTTGAAAGATCAATTGTCATAATTAGCTGGAAGCAATAAAATTAATGGCTTTTGATGTTTTGATTGAAAAATACTTTATTTTTTTGCATGTGAGCTTGGTTATCTGTAATGACCCATACAAAATTTATTACAATAGCAGCGACTGCACCCTCTGGGCCTCAGAGACATTGTTTAGTAATTACTTTGGCGTATTGATGTTTTCTTAGGGAAAAAAAGTCATATCAAGCAAAGTATGTATATACAGTACATGTTTTCATTAAGTACATTTGTCCTATCGGGTGGCTGCAGGGGGATACAAAAATGATTAGATGCAGCTTTCATCTTTCCATTCTCAATGATTTCTGAATGAGAAATTGAATCATAAGTCAATAATCCAGCATCATAACTTGTGAACTCAAGGATATTGCTGATAGGAAATACCCCAGAACCCCTTGCAAAGTTCAACCTCCCCAAAATGACCCACTCCCCCCCCCAAAAAAAAAAAAAAATGTATATATATATATATATATATATAAAAAAACCTGCATACCTATATTGAACTAAATGTAGCCTTGTCCATAAAGACACCTTTAAACTTAAGAAAACCTCCAAAAGCCCTAAAAGGAGTCTACGAGAACAGTCTACACTTAGATTTACTTTTTACCTTAGATTTGCAGCAACAAAATTTTAAAGGGCATTTTCGATCGAGAAATTGACTGAATATGTCCGTTTTTGACCGGATGAAAATTGTTTGAAAGCATTGTTCGATTCGAACGATTTGATCGATTTTGGGAAAAATCCTTCAATTTTCCAAGACTCTGAAAAAATCCCTGTAAAGGTTCCAGGAGGTCCCCCCATAGGCTAAAATGGCAATTCAGCCGTTTTAAGGTAGCAAAGTGTCGAATTTGATTTTTTTTTTTAAAGAGACAGTACTCTGAAATTCGAATTTTTGAATTGAATTTTGGGCTATTTGATAGTCCAAGTAGCCAAAAGTAACTTTGAAATTAGAATTTTTTAAATTTGAATTTAATTTGAATTTTCACTTTGTCTCTTGGTAAATGTGCCCCCAATGATAGGAGATCTACATTTTATAGGGAATTTCCGTTATTCGTATAATACCATTGTATGGTACAGAACATTTACAAACAGGGTCTGATACTCCTGAAAATAGTGAGTATCAGTAGACCGTAGTTACATAGTTAAATCTCAAAAAAGATAAAGTCCATCAAGTTCAACCTCTCCAAATAAAAACCCAGCATCCATACACACACCCCTCCATATTTTTACATAAATTATATATGCTCATATCTATACTAACTGTAAAGTTTAGTATCACAATAGCCGTTGTTATGTTATTGTGCAAGAAATCATCCAGTCCCCTCTTAAAGTCATTAACAGAATCAGCATCACAACATCACCCGGCAGTGCGTTCCACAACCTCACTGTCCTCCCTGTGAAGAACCACCTGAGTTGCTTCAAATTATTTTATTTCCCTCTATACTGAAGGGGTGGCCTTGGGTGTAGTCACAGAGCTAAGCTAAGTACCCTGGGATGATTACCATCTGTCCCCAGATGTTTGTTCATCTTAACATGTTCTAGCCTCTTTTGAATGTATTCATGTGTAAACCATGCATCATTAGATGTATTACTAGAACTGGGACTATTAATAAGGAAACCTTCATTAGCTGGTTCCTCAGTTGTGTAGACAGATGAAAAACATGCTTTCACAATTTGAGCTTTTGTTTGTTGTCATCAACCAGCTTATCCCCCTCTGATATTAAAGGTCCCAACCCTTCCTGCTTCATTTGTTTACTATTAACATAGTTTAAAACCATTTTACATTCTTTTTACTACTTACTCAATATCCATTTCAATATCCATTTTAGCTTGCCTGCTTTTTTTGCATGATTTATTGGCCTCCTTGTACCTTCACATTCATCTTTCAAGTGTACTTTCAAGAAGAAACCCATGATTGCTCTTAGCTAGCTATTCCAAAACAGTGGGGTTGTCATCCTATCAGAGAATGGGAGAAGCCGCAAGGGCAGTTCTGACATGGTTAGATTTTGTGAAACTGCCTTTTGTCTTTAGATACTTATTGAAGGCCAGCTTGAAGGCCAGTTAAGCTTTGATCTTGGTTGAGAAAAGTATGTTCTGTTTTAGATATTTTTTAAACTATGGCTGAATTGGTGGCTCAACAATATTTTTTATATCTCTAGAACCATGCTATAAGCCAAAGGAGGCCCTGACTAAATATTTTGCCTCCAAGGTGAACTTGGAGAAGTCAGAAAATCTCTGCTGCAGGGCCACACTGTGGCTACCTTTTTGAACTATCCCTTTGCTTGACCAAAACCACCAGTCTTTTTGCTGTCTGTCTTCATTGAATAGGCATGATAGAGTTAAGCTATTGGCTGCTGCATTCCTTAAACCACTGCATAAAACACAGCCTTCTAACTTTGTGTCCAATATATTCTAGGTTTCAGATGCAAATCGAAAACAATAAAGACAACATGAAAAATATAAAATGGAAATTGTTTTTCAAATCTTGGCAAGAAAACAGATATCAATGTTTTTGTTGCAATCCCTATAAATTGGTGTTTATAGTCATAATGAGCTTTTATGCTGTATATTAAAAAAAAAGTTATTTTTCTTAACACTTTGCTCCTATATACTGCCTGCCTGTAAAATAAACATATTTATTATATTTTTCTATTTCCTGAATAATTTTGAAAAGTTAACTTTGTTAAAAGAAACCTATACCACCAAAATGAATACTTGAGCAACAGATGTATTTCAAGGTAAGTGGCGTATTTAAATAAATATTGCTTTTTTACATCTCTTTCCCTGAACCACCATTTTATGATGGTCTGTGTGCTGCCTCAGAGATCACCTGCCCAGAAATACTACAGCTCTAACTGTAACATGAAGAAGTGTGGAAGCAAAAGGCAGAACTAGTTAATTGGCTTGTGACCTAACAAGTATAATTTGTTTGGTATGTTTGTGTGCACTTAATTTTCTATTAAGGATTACTCAATGCCATGTACTAGTAAAAAAATATATTATTATGAAAATGGTTTATTAACATGAAGCAGGGTTTTATATATGAGCTGTTTTATACAATATATTTTTATAGCGACCTACATTGCTTGAGGGATTTAGTTCTCCTTTAAGGAACCAAATAAAGTTCACTTTGTTGAGAATATTTGTCCAGTTTCAGGTTAATGAGAAAAACATATCCCATGGTTTAAAGTCTAAAATTGAATTAGGAGAGTTAGGAAACTTTTTCTCAAATTGAAACTGGGCCAATATTAGAAATCGACCTTCCTATTTTCCACAGCAAACAAACATTCATCTTTATAAAGTAAAACAAAAGACAAAAAAGGAATAAACATTGAACAAGTCGAAATCATTCCCTTTTCCACCTTCCTCTGTGACATTTCAAATATTAAATTGTAAGGTTGTCCAATGTTCCTGGCATCACAGGAACAGATATTAAATAAGTTCAACTATGATAACATCTGTTTACTGAAGCAGTTATAGTATATTTGTGGTAAAGCAACACAAATTGAGATGAGTTGCAAGGGACGACTTGACGGCCCTGCTTCATGTATTTTATTATTAAGATCCTTTGTATATTGAAGTTACGGATGAATAAAGACATTTTTTTAAGCTCACTGTGACACACGCTTCTTCTATCTGTTGGTAATGTTTAGAATTAATAATTAATTCTGGAAATCCCTCTATGATTGGCTGTTAATGTCAGCTGATGGAACCGATTTTGAACAATTTTGATGAGCAATGGATAAGAGATATTAATTTGCCATGGTGTCACAAACCAACCTCAGGAGGAATTACAAAAGACATCTTTACATTTATACCCTCTTTCTTTCTTACACTGGTAAGGTAGAGCAGCATTCAAACTTTGCTTTGATCTCCCCAACAAAACAACTATGGTATTTTTAGGTCTGTCATTCAAACGGGTGACCATTCTCAAGGTTAGAGACCTGGCTAGTGACATATAGTGGAAATAAGTGATTGGATTGCCAGAGGGGGCTTAATTGAATGTTAGATTGCCCATCAGCAAGAACAGTTGGCTTTAGACCTTACTGATGTGTCTACATAACACAAAAACATAATATAAAGAAGTTAAACCATGTTTAAGATCATGCAAGCAATGGTTTATACTTCTGTTGAGACCCTTCACCCCTCAGATGTGGATACTGCCCATAAAATGTCATTGGTAGTGATAATTTGCCGCAACAAAAAAAGTCCCAAACACAAAAATGTGGTAGAGTCAAAAAAGTCACCATAAGAAAAAACTCAAATTGACTGCATTTAATGCATTGGGACAAAAAGGTTGCCATATGAAAAATGTCCATTGACTTTAAAGCATTTGGAGCAAGAAAAATAGTTGTGCATAAAAACAAATTTGACGCCCATTGACTTCAATGCATTTCTGCAATTTTTCGGACGGAGTCACTCATCAATGAGCAATTGGCTAATTGCCATAATACTATGAAACACTTGGGCATCAAGGGGTGATGGTAACCTCTACCAGATTAATATACATTCAAATTATGTTATGAGGTGCTGGTTCTCTTGTACAACCTTGAATAGACATAGCATTACAGGCTGGAGGTTTTTGATAGTAATCTGACCATTAGGTATGAGTTGCTGGTGTGTGGGTAAATTTAGTACAGGTCCAGTTAGTCTGACTCCTTGATCATACCTTATTTCTTGAATACATTGCCTTATTGGACACTTACTTCTTCTTATTGTTTTTCAAATGGTGGGACAACCCTCTGCTTTCCCTCAGAGGTTCAAAACAGTAGATGGAACACTTCATCAGGACAAATTTAAGAAATATTTGAGGCAATTGGACCTGGATACCGATGCAACAAGAGGCTAGTTTCCTTATGTCGCTCTTGCTTCCATCATAAAATTAATTCTTGATATCATCTCTCTCAAAGCATTAATAGTAACATAAAGGTCAAGTACAATTCCAGCTGTATCAACCATGAGTCACTTCAATTAGTCACAGAGTTTATGCTTTATCTTTTCTTTGCGTTTCATCTGCTTTTTAGCCTACATGGATATTATAATAAGCAGGTGAACCTTCACATTTATTAAAACCTTAATGATTGGCAGAGCAATGCTGAACCTCTTATGTCTTTTATGTAATATTTATAGATGTTGCTATCCTGCTGCAAATACTTTTGACCTCCAGAATGAGCTGAAGTTTCCTGCTGGGAGTAATAATTTGATTCCAAACAACAACACCAAGCAAAACATTGCTTATCTTTTCTAATAAAGTAAATGTGTCCATCATGTCAGTACTGATATGGGCCAGTCTGAAAAACAGATATTCTTCTTTAATGTCCAAACTGACACCCACCAACAGATAATAATTTACAGTCTTCAGACAATGGATACAAACTGTAGTTTAGTAAAAGATGGGGGGCACCTTGGACATATCTGAAACAGGAATAGGGTAATATGCCCTGGAAGCTTATCCTTTTTAGGTTCCACCCCCTCTAGATGAAACAGATGTATTACTGGTGGTCTCAGGGGTCTCTGTGCTCTGTCAAAAGCTTAATTATTTCCAAAAAATCTAAAAATACTGCTGTATAATAAATGGTCCCTATATTATTCAGAATATTTCTGCAAGTCTTTATTGTAGTAGATGGTTAATACAATATTGTTCTCCAACACATGATGTGCAACCAAGATATTGACTGATGCATTCAATGTGAGCCTTCTTTCCTTTTTTTGAAGCTGCTTAATCATTCTTTTTGATTGTAATCTCTGTGGTGCAAGAAGCTCATTTATCCTATGTATCTTAACACAGTGACCTTAGAGTAATATTTAATTGGTTGCCGTTTTTATTATTGTTGTTACTAACGTGTATTTTTAGAGTGGCAACATATTTCTCAGGTCTGTACAGAATTACACACATAGCAACCAGTAACCAATACAAAAGGTATAGAAGACGATGCCCAAAAGAGCTTACAATCTACCTGGGCTAATATGCCTAGAGAAAACTTGAGATGCATAGGAGATATGCCAAACATAGAATAACATGGTGTTTTGTTATTCTCTGACAAGTTTAAAATAACAAATAGGAATTTGATTACCTCTTTTAAACACAGCCAGTGTGTTCTATCTCCTTTCTTTGTCAGTGAGCCGTTAGTAGGCAAGAGGTCTGATGTCAGACATTCACAAGTAGTTCTCATTGTGATTTCATTTCTCATGTCCTGATGATGTACAGCCTCTATTTACAGTACTGGTTAGTCAGGGGTACATATAATATTATTATTTAGAGATTTTATTATTTAGAGCCAGTAAAAAAACAATACCAGGAATGTCGTCCGGTCAACTTTATTTTTCAGATGCATTACCTATGTACACTTGAATTTATTAGCCTCCCCTTACAGTACTCAAATGTCTGAATGTTCTATCTAGTAGAGGAGGCAGTTATTTATTTAATAGGAGCAGGGAAACCCCATCAACTGTATCTTGTAGTACTGGCATCTTGATTATATATGCCTACTGAATGAATCAGAAAGACAGGGACTAGTGCCTTAATCCAGCCTTGTATGGTGCTGTCTTGATAGTGACCCACAAATCTAAAGCCTTTCATACCCTTTTACCCAGTGATCCCCAGTGATCACATGTTGCTCAACAACCCCTTGGATGTTGCTCCCAGTGGCATCAAACCAGAGGCTTTTATTTAATTTAATAAGTTATTGTACTGTCAAACAGAGCCTCCTGTAGGCTACCAAATAGCCAATCAAAGCCCTGTGTCTTGCAAGCTTGTCTTGCTCCCTAACTCTTTAAATATTTAAATATGGCTTGTGAGTAAAAAAGATTGGTCTTGCTCTTTTAAATTCCAAGTGTCTGTTGATCCCAAGATAAGGGAAACGCGCAGTAATTCTTGGATCCCTGACCGGTTCCTATGATAGAAGACCAGATCCATGATTCTTCTCTTAATCAATACTATAATTGTTTAAGACCCAGGATTATCCCTACAGATACATTTCTGATACAGAGCTTTGATGGACTTCATAGCTATCCCAAAGGGCCTTCATCTGTCCTCTAAAGAAGAAACTATCCTAAAACAACAACTGAGGGTATAAATGCCATACCAAACTTACTGTAAAGATTCAATAGCCCTATAACTATAACGATCCAGACTTTCAAAGTTAACATAGGAGCTCACCAGTTTAGCTTTTGTTAGGAGTGTCAGGGCTCTTGGTGAGAAGTTAAGGAGAACTTAACTACTCTTTAGCCAAAAGTCCCCACTTGCCCCCCTCCCTGCCACCCCCTGCACAGTGTTAAGATGGCCATAGATGTAAAGATTTTTAAAAGATCTGATCATCATTGTGAGAGGATTATCTGAAAGCGATCATATGATCGTACAAATTTTCCATCAACTAAAAGGACCGTTTCAGGCGATATTGCCAGCAAAACTGAATGGTAGCTGCCTGCTAGCCCTGCAAACATAGACAGATTGCACTGGAAGAGATAATAATCAATTGTCTGACAGATGTCCGGCGAAAAATTGTACGATGTACGATCGTCTTAATCCCACTAACGGCACTATAAATTGATGGATTGGTCGGACTGCACTGAAATCGGTCATCCACCAAATCGTCACGTCTATGGGGACCTTTACCCCTGAATTGTGACCCCCTCTAGAAATACTGACCGACATGCAGAGTCATAGCAATGGAGCTCATAGACACCATCTTTGGCTCTTCTGTATTCTTTTTAAAGTGAGCGTAGTATTGGTGCACGCGCAGTTGATGCAATCTTCCGGTTTGTTACATTTGTGCATGTCCTGAAATTAACGGAAATTGCTGAAGGGAAGAAGACCCAAAGATTACCGGAAGTCCAGGGAGCTCCACTGAGCTGACTCTGCATGTGTGGACAGTATATCTAGAGGGGACACAATTCAGGGTTAACATTGTGCAGGGGGGAGGCAGGAATGGGGGCCAGTGGGGGCAGTGGGGACTTTTGGATAAAGGAATGTTTAGTTCTCCTTTAAACTTAAGGGTTATCAAGCAGAAAATGAGATTTGGCTGTCATAGAAACTGCTACAGGGCTGACTTTCTTAAGGCTGATGAAGAGTGCAGTGATTTCAGAGATGTCCTGAAATTAAAATCTGAACAAATTACTTTATTGTATAAATACTGTTTATTGTGGGTTGGCAACTAAATTTAGATACAATGACAGCAGCCCAGAGCAGCAGAAACAAGATGATGTGATATTGGGGACATCTTCAGAGGTACAGATCTCTCCTGATAAAGTGTGGTGGTGGCCTTGGGCTGGTCTCCCAAAACATAATGTTCAGCATTTATATCCCACTTATTATTAAGCTTTAATTCTCCTTTTAACTTTGGGCCAAGGTCAAAAGTTTCTTCTCTTCCCTTTCAACCTAGTTCTCTTTCCTTCCAACTCCAAAGCACAAAAAGTTGGAAACTAAGTTCTACATTATGCATGAACAAGGCAAGAGTCTGCATACCCAATGACTGACTGCATCAAAGAACCTTTCGGAAAGACAGGAAAATATGTATGCAGAAACATTGACGACTTTATTTATGGCACAGCAAATGTCATCTTCCAGATGTTTAAGGCAGCCCGACCAATCTGATGAGGAATGTACGCCGGATCATAAATAAAACCCAATTGTTGTCGCATCTGTATTTTGAGTTTACAGCTCAGTGGCGGTTTAGCTTAAAGTAAGCAAATGAATGCTGACTCTCGGCGCTGAATATCAAACAGGGATTTACTGAATACTGCAGTTGCACTGCAGTGCTAAAAAGTGAGAAAAGTAAATAAAACAGAAAGACAGAATTTGAAGGAGACATGGGTTGCTTGACAGGTGAGAAAAGGAATTAGAATTTAGAGAACGTGTGTTTGGAAGTAATAGCGCACAGGACTTGGCATTTGGGAATTATGTTGCATAGGTGATACGTATTTAGTCCTCTGGGTTACAAAACATACTTTGGGGAAAATATTTTATTTGCACCTGCTTCCAGCTTTGAATATGTATCTTTATAATGCCAGAAGTGAATACAGACTTGTGTATTAATTGCTGGGCAATGCAAAAGGGGGGGCAGCTATTTAATTATACTCTGAAGGGCCAAGTTGTGGACAGCCCTTGGGTGCTTACACTAGCTTACACCATGAAGATCCTGGTACTTACCACCTAGCACTCACAGTGGCGTAACTACTCCCTGGTGGGCCCCTGTTGGGCCCATACCTCTATAAATCGCATGCTGCAGCGTTGATCGCATGTGTGCTGTAAAATCTCCCACTAGAAAATCACCTGCCATAACTATTTCTGTGGCTCCGATGGGCTCCAAGGGGGTGGGGGCCCTGGTGCAATTGCACCCCCTGCACCCCTGGTAGTTACGCCACTGAGCAATCACCACTTAAGAGCTCATTTATAACAGCAAGCTACACAAAAGCTACATGGGCATTGACTAGTGATTTATTCGCCAGGGGCGAATTCGCGGCGAATTCCCGCGATTCGCCGCTGGCGAATAAATTCGCGAAATGGCAGGAAAAATTCGCGGGCAAAAATTCGCCACCAAAAACGAGTCGCGCGTCGTTTTTGACGCGACGCGCCGAAATCGACGCGCGACTCGTTTCGCGAATTTTTTGACAACTCGCTAATTTCTCTGGAAATTCGCTAATTTTTCGGCGAAGCGAAACGCGCCCGATTCGCCCATCACTAGCATTGACTCCATTTCTAAAAGGTTTTTGCACCCCAACAAAAAACTTGCACCTCCCAATACCTGCTGGATTGCCACTGCACCCACCCAGCCTGCTCCAATGAATAATACAGTGAGTATTATTATTATTATTATTATTATTATTATTATTATTATTAAGCATAAAATAGATAAATTTGCACACATTATACACACTTCATGAAAGATGCAAAGTCTACAGGGTCAGATTGGGGCAACCCATAACAGGGCTCGATCATACCATGTCTATAAGAAAAAAGGTACATGCAGGGTGGGGAGGCTGGCAGAGGGGGGTTGTGACTGGGAGCAGAGGGAGGGAGTTGCACTTGGTGCAGAGGGCCGGGGGGGGCCTGACACAGTAGCCCCAATAGGTCCTGGACCCACTAGGCTGATACAGGACTAGTCACCTATAGCAAAAATCAGCAGTTAGCACTTATCATTCACCATTTTAAAAGCTAACGTTAGTTGCAATGGGTTACTGCACCTGGGTAAACTTTGTATCATTTACTACATATGGGCAACATGATTTCCAACAAGTGGGGCTGCAGACTATATTGGTTAAACCGAGACTTTTCTGCATTCCTACCTACTGGCTAACTCACATTATACAACAAAGACCCTCTCTAAATAAACAAAGCATTTTCATCAGGGAGCTCCTTAGGACTAATTTTCTAAATTGTGCTTTTTATGAACGGCACACTCGGTGAGAGAGAGAAAAACATTACCCTCTCCACTTAGATCAAATAACTTTTCATTTTACATAAATTTCCTTTTCATCTCGAAAACAAAGATGGAGATAAACTATGGACTTAATTTATAGCCTCCGGTTTTACCAGTGCAATTTAAAAGCAATTTAAAGATGCGGTTTTGATTTTTAAGGATCATTAATGCACACTGCACAACAAATGAAAATGTATCTCATTAGTGAGTCTTTAAATTACACAAATAACTTACCAAGGAGACGTTGCGCTGCAAGACTGTGTATTAAAGCCCTGGCTGGTAAGAAATAGTGTGCATACATACTTTTCCCAGGCAGCTTGTCTGCAGAGGCTGGGAAATTAATTGTCATAAGTAACAATTATTTTTGATGCCATTCTGTGATATCAAACATAACCATAGATATAACACTTCTACTTTATGCTTGTGGTAAGTAATGTTACCCTGTCTTCTGATGGAGCTACAGTACCTTCTAGACCAGTGATCCCCAACCAGTAGCTCGTGAGTAACATGTTGCTCTCCAACCCCTTGGATGTTGCTCCCAGTGGCCTCAAAGCAGGTGCTTATTTTTTAATTACTGGCTTAGAGGCAAGTTTTGGTTGTATAAAAAACACATGTCCTGCCAAACATTCTCTCCTGTAGGCTGCCAGTCCATATAGGGGTTACCAAAAAGCCAATCATAGCTCTTATTTGAGATCCCCATGGACTTTATCATGCTTGTGTTGCTCTCCAACTCTTTTTTAAATTTAAATGTGGCTCACGAGCAAAAAGTTGGGGACCCCTGTTCTAGACTTTGGTAAGATCAGGACTCAACATGTCCAACTTCATTTAAGTAGACCAGCAAATTCTTTTCCATTGCAGTAAATACTGAAACATGTTCTGCCATGGGTTGTTTGATCTTGTGAAGAACCACCTTTTTTTGTCAATCTTCGGTTCTACCTTGATGGACTCATATTGGGTTGTCCTTACTATTCTGTCCACATTTCTCATAATGGGGCATATTTATTAAAGAGAGAAGTTAGAAATCACCACAGACCACTGGAGGGAAATTCTGCCACTCTCTTTTTCAAAGGGTGAACTCTTATTTACAACCCATTGATATATAGTCTTTTAAAAATCCCATAGAAATGAATGGAGAGTGGCGGCATTTCAAATTAGTTGACTGTGATGATCTCTAACTTTACTCTTGGATAAATAGATAATATATACCAGCTCACTTGAAGCTTGTGCTTATTGCATGGCAGCACCTAACATGGAATGCCACAAGTTGATGCACATAGGCCACCAAGAATTAGACATTTGCAGGTCTGTGTCACTAAGATCTAGATTCTATATGCAACAACACTCTACAGTTCTGCAAGATAAGCTTTTACTTCTAGATGAACCATATAATATTATATTATGTTGCATTCAGCTCTAATTGAATGTAAAAATACAGACAACCAGGTGCTAACAGAGCTATCAGGGTTCCCATCAGAGCATTAAATGGGCAGATGGCCCTAGATTGAGATGAGAGAACATTTTATCCAACCTATTCTATTTGCACTTGATGTTCTCCTAGCTTTGAACACCTAAACAGAACTATATCTGCACATCTAAAATACAATTACATGGCTAATTGGTCACTAGTTCATTGGCAAATGCTCTTGTATCTGTGATTAAGTTTGGAAAGCCATCATTGTGGAGGTAGGATGTGAAAAAGAGTCACATCGGTAAATATGATGTTGGCAAAGTAGCTAATGGGACAGTTGACCTTGTGACCTAGGAGCCATAGCAACTTTGCAAATGTGAGTTAGGAGGAAACCCAGCATTATGGCATTGTTGTAGAAGGTAACAAGTGTAGCTTATGAAGAAATAAGAAAGTGGGGGACATCTCTCTAAGTTGGAATAGTAACGCCATTCCCACAGCAATTCCTTTCAGTCAGTACAATGTTATAAACATCCCAAAGATGGTTACTAAACCAGTATCCTACAATTTAGGATTAAGAAAGTGTTCGATATCCAAAAAAATCTATATGTACCCTTAGGTTTTTGTCATCGGCGTCTTTCCTCAATATCTGCATGAACCCAAAACGCCGTCCTTAATGTCCATAAAAACATCTTTAAGAAAATATTTCCACAATGCTGATCAGACATGGGCATCAACATTATCTTTAGGTTACAGAGGTTGGGAATCACACACTTATTTAAACTTTTATTGTGCCTCCACACAACATGTTTTGGGCATCAAGGGTCTTTTGTTCAAAAAAAGACACACAATAAAAGTTTAAACAGCAGTTATTCAGATTTTTTGTGTGATTCCCAACCTCCATAACCTAAAGATATCAGTTATTGGATGTCAGCGACGGAGCATTCAGAGAACCATCCCCTCTACTGGTAGAAGTTTCATTTATACTTTAACAAATATATGAAAACATATCTATTTTCCCTAACCCCTTACATTGTGGCTAGAATGAACATTTGATATTCCTTACAGTATTAATAGCTGCTGTTGCATAACTAATGAAGCCTTCACTATCATTTGAAAACCAATGTAAACAAAAACTTCCAGAAAATCTCCTTTTTTTTAAATAGACGACTTTCATCTCCGACAATGATATGCAAAAAAGGGATAATCTGGTATTATATGTCTGGTATTAAATTATAGTCTTCAATCTTCTGAGCTGCTGGTTCTGTAGTTTGGAAATACAAGCTCAAAAGAAATGACAGTTGGAATGCTAATTAAAAAATACAGATTAAAAAATAATATTTTACATCAAATAAGCAATTAAGAAGGAAGAAAACTAATTTTCTAAACGAAACTCAGACTTGTTTAAGAAGAGAGGGGAGAATTTGGATAATAAACTACATTGTAGATAGTTTGTTGAAGTCAATCACTGTATCTAAGTGAAAATGTTCCCTCTGTTTTTTCAACTTTACTAACTGTCTAACCCATGATCACCCATGAAAAATTATTCAGGCCCAGCGTGGTCAGTTTTCAAGATAAAACAACATTCAATACACAATGTCCCAGTTGTGCTTTCTGTATGTGAAAGAGAAAACATCTTATATTGTCTACATTCAAAATGCTCAAAAAACAAACAAAATCAATGGAGTTGGAAAGGTAGTGTTGGATTGAAGGCCATATTGGGTGATGTCTGAGGACAAATGCTTATTTACTATTTTAGATATCCCTTAAAATAATGTGACAGTTTCAAGCTTTGTAATGTCTTGTTTGCTAATGTTGGCCAGTAGTGATGGGCGAATTCGCGGCGAATTCCCGCGATTCGCCGCTGGCGAATAAATTAGCGAAACACCAGCAAAAATTCGCCAAAAAAAAACGAGTCGCGCGTCGATTGACGTGACGCGCATCAAAAACGACGTGCGACTCGTTTTGCAAATTTTTTCGCCAATTCGCGAATTTCGCTGGAAATTCGCTAATTTTTCGGCAAGCGAAACGGGTGAGATTCGCCCATCACTATTGGCCAGACCAGATGCTTTAATTCAAAGAGGACCCTGAACCCATGAAGTTCTATTTTAACTTGACCCTTTAGTCTTTAGTGGGAAGAAATGGGAAAGTTAAGGAAGGATGGTGACTAAACCATTGCCAGAACCAGAAGTTCTCCTGATTTACTTTGAAGGCAAGATCCAGTCTTAGTTTATCCAATAATTATCTTCAGTAGTTGGAGGTAGTAGTTGGAGTAGTTGGAGTGCATGAAGATACATAAAAGGTAATTTCATTTGTCCCTGGATGCAACTCCAAGGGTGCTATGGGGCACAAACGTGCAACTCTTATTGCTCATTTAAAAACTACTTATGTCACAGGTCACTGGCTGTACTTAGACCAAAGCTGGGAATCTGGTGTTAGTTGGAGCACAGCACCTGCAGGCACAATGTACCCCATCCTTATCACCTGCCATGGGAGCTCTCGAACATGTGCATCTGAATGATTTTCAAGTTAGGGAGTGGGTAGATGTGGGAAGGGGTAGTGCGCATGTGCCTGCCCCATGTGAATACAAAGCTACCAAATGCATATTTCAGAGATTCTTTTAAGAGTAGGGTAAAGTACAAAGTGCAAAATATATTGCAGAATGCACTTGTTTTTTCTGCATTTTTCCTTCACTTAGTAAATGAGCCCCCATTAATGATCTCAAACAGAAGAGTAACTAGTGTGCCACAGATTTTAGTGCATAGACCTAACTTATTTAATTGTCTGTATGCCACCCCCTGTATCTACGTTTAAAGAACAATCCCTATATGTAGAATAACAAACATGTTCATATTATTTCTTTTTTTGTTTCATTAATTGCTTCTGTGATGGGAGATCCAGTTCCATTATATGCACTTTTGGCATTCTTATTGACCAAGTTCTGGACGCAGCCTCTGTTGTGAAGAAAAAGAAAAATATGGAAGGTAAAAAGAAAACTGGAGAAGAAAACAATGAAGGAGAAGAATAAAAGAGATAGGTAAGAAGGGTTAAGAGAAGTTGATGGGAGAAGAAAATGGACAAAAGGTTGGAATGAAAGAGGAGAGAGGGAAAGAAGATGAAACTATAGGAGGAAAAACAAGGGTGTAAGTAGCTTACCTGGTTAAATCCTGACACCCTACTCTGAAATAAGATAAACTTCCTTAGAAATGTATATGTTCTATTTCCAGCCTTGACTACTCAAACAGTTTCAATGTGCTAAATTGTGGACAGATTGAAATTTAAAGAGTTTGCCATAAGACGACTTTTGCTTGTGGTTTGATTGCTATGCAAATTGTTGCAAATGATTTGAAGGCTTAGTATAAATGTTTTATAAATGAACTGCAAAGTGAGTCAGGGAGGGATAATTCTGGCTATATATTCCATAGAACGCTCACAACTTTATCACTCGTAAAACTCTTTGAGCTTCCTAACTGCCTCTCCTTAAATGCTCCGTTCATTAAAGATAGTAATGACATTTCCATGTTTAAGAGTGTGTATTTCCATGTTTGGAGGAAAAAAAACCTAATTAAAGCATCTATTCTAGAGAAGTGAAGACATCACTTTGATTTGCCCAGAGATTAATTGGATCAGAAGTGAATGATACTTTATTTAAGATGCATGCATGGAAAAAAAATTTAAATTATTCGGAGACAAAGAAGTGCAGATTATATACACCCTCCTGGATTTTTAAAATACTGATCTGCCTAATCCGTGGGGCAGCTGCTTTTGCATGGATGCCTGTTTATAGATGTGCTGGAGAAGAAACAATACAAACTGAAACTCATTTTTGGAGTGATGGAGCTTCCACCATATGGCAAGGGACTATACAGAGCCATAACGCAACCAAGTACAGTTGTGGAGACACTCAATGAGCAGTCCATTAGAGGCAGAGAAATAAAATAAATGTGGATTTATTTGGTACCAGAAAACAGAGGCAGCAGGTACCAAATAAATCCACATTTATTTTTCATGGGTTGCTCATTTAGGTGAAGATTCAGGGCAGAGAACCTGGGCTTCCTTATGACTTTTGGTGAGTTATGGATAAAATGTGGATTAATAGTTCCATAACTCAACTCAGCATTTTAAAACAACTCGACTAAGCTATTGGTGGAGTTAACTATATGCAGAAAAGTATAAGGAACTCCTTACCCCTCCCCCCCATTCAGCAGTAATGCTACTAGAGGCTAGTGATAGTGGGTCCAATGTGAAGGTAAGGGACCATGAATAATTTTTGGTGGTGGTGGTGATGGGCCTAGGTTGGACACCTTTTAATCCTGAATTGCCTGTGTCGAATCTTTTTTTTTTTTCTATTTTAGAATCTTTGACTATAAGTGGGGATATGTTCTCTTGTGGGTTTAGAATAAAATAAATAAATTATGCCAAAATTAGTTTATTAAATTAAAGGATTTCTTGGAATTATCAGAAATACATGTTCCAGCTTAAAGTGGAAAGGCAGATGAAATTATGCTATCTGATTCTACACACACATAACTTCACAGTAATACAATGCAGCATTACTACTGACAAGGCTCTAAATTTTTGGTAAGTTTGTCCAGTAAAGATGCTTCCAGTAAAGTGTTATAAAATGGGAAAGATTTAGGCGTGAAAAAATTTTGGTTCCATTCATCTTCCAGAAACTCTATTTTCCTCCTTTTTTCTCCTTCACCTATGTTCCTGCTCTCCATCTTTTAACTTCATAGCTGCACTTCATAGCTGCACTCCACAGAGTTGCAGAAGGGCTGCAACTAGAGTTAGGCAGACAGGCAGAAGAGTAATGCACATAGCTGCTTCTCCCAACCATTGGCACCCTATGCACATCAAAGATTACTGTATATGGAGGCTTCTCCATCCAACTTGACCAAGCTATTGAGCTGTGCACATGTATTTGGGTCATTGTCATCTCTACCAAATCCTGGGATGTGCCCTTTACAGACAAAGACTAAATACAGGGGCAAGTTCTCCAGGGCACAGTGGCCTCAAGAAATAAATGCCAATATAAAGTGGTGATGCCACCAATGTCTTTTCTGTAGACTTCTTAGATCATTAAGTGTTTAAAGCATATCAATTACATTGTCATGTTCACTGGCATATCCCACCTGCCCCTGGGTAATAAAAGTGAATCCCACTTGTCTGTAAATGCTTAATAATGAAATCTGCTCAGACCTACAGGGAAGTTGTTTTATGGATTAAAATAATTAGTTTGAGTGTTGGTGCTTATGTGCGTAATGGCTATTAACCACGCAAGTACTTTCATGTATAATTATTGTTTTTAAGCACTGATTTCTAGACTTATGTAAAGACTTTCTTTTAATCTTTCAAAGATTTCTTTCCTTTAGATGATCCTGAATATGTAACCAAAGAGGAACTGATAGCACTTGATAGTTGGCTAATACTGTATATATTGCAGGGCTAGAGTCAATAAGAAACTGTTGGAAGGGCCAGGGTAAGACTGAGGTGTCTAGGGCCCCCCTGGGCTGAACTATAATGGTCCAGCCAGGGTTCAAACCTGGGGTCCTAGTAGGGGAGCAAGCTTGAGGTCTGGGGCTCCTGGAGAGGGAGCAGGGTCCAGGAGCAAGTTTGGAGTCTGGACGGGTGGAGCAGAATTTGGCCAGGAGAACCCCTAAAGGCTGAGGCCCAGTGGGTTTTTTTTTGGTTTCTAGTTAGCTCAGTCCGACAATGGGAAGGGCAACTGCCTGATCTACTGCATTTTCATTACCCCTCTAGAGGTAGGGATTGATAACCATAGACGGAGGTCTAACACATAAAAGGAGAACGTTTGGGTTACCTAACTTGTTCTGAAAGCAAAACTCTTTTCCAGAATCATTCATTTGGCTTATGTTGAATATGGATATATATTGACACTTAAAGAACAAGGCAAATAAAAAATGCATAGCTCTGATTTCATATAAGCCTTCCGCTGTAGACTAAAATCTATCTATCAAAAAACATTCCAATTTTTCCGGATTCCTATGGTTACTTGCCATACTTCTACATTCTACATACACTACATACTTTTTGACTTTGAGGTTTAATTGTATTTCTACACACAAGACAACTACTGTCTTGTGTGTAAAAAATGCTCTCTGATATTAATATACATTAGTTACATGTGATAAAAAGAACAGTAAGTATTGTAGCAGTGGCTAAATGAGAACCCTACACTTGATTGATGGGAGGAAGTAAACCTTGAGAATTTCTTGCCAAGATGCCACACATCACAATGTATCATAAAGCGTGTATTTATTAACAGGCATTGCACTGTAGATCTGAGGCCTCCTTACCAAGGGGGAGAAAAAAATCTGCTCCGCTCCACTAGATTTACAGTATCATGAGGACTCGTCAGCTCTTTCCCATTCCGATTTATGTCTAAATTATAAAAGGAGCTTCCAGAGCTATAAACTTCTCCTAAAGCAAAAGGGGCATGAGGCTTCTACGACATTAGATTAATGGCATATTAAGAATCAGTACCACTTGCTTGCTCACTTGAGACAACTATCACTGTAAGCACCACTTTATTCAGCTACATAAACAGTGAGAGACTCACTGATTTCTTGCCAGTGTCAGAGTTTTCCTCCTGTCCAAAATTAGAATGGTCCCTGGCACTGTTTGAATACCCCATGAATATAGGTGTTTTGCTCTCCATTCAGACTGCAATACTCTATGCCAATACTTTATTAAGTGTCCTTCCTTTGACTAAGTGGCAGATCTACTTTACGGAACTATGGTTGATATATTCCATACAGAAATAGGGATTATTTGCACAAGTTTGACCATCAGAAGGTGCTATTAACTGTAGCAATTATAGACTAGAAGACCAAATAACTGGTATATAAAACAGTGAATGGCATGGCCAATTACAATCAGGATATGCAATATTCCCCTTTTATAATCTTATAAATATCAATGTGAGGTCGACAAAGAATTTGCTAGAAGTCAAATTTGACTTCTGAGACACAGTTTAGTCTTACTATGGTTTTCCACCATTAGCAAGCATCGCTTTTGCATTAGGGGTCAATGCTAACAGTTCACAATGTTTCTTTACACTATAGGTCCCCAAAAAAACCTACAAAATAAAAGAGGAAAATGTTGGTACACTATTAAAGAAGCACGTGGCCCCCCCATGCTCCACCATGTCACTCCATTATCACTGACACCATGTGGCACACCTTTCAATAGGACAAGTAAAAACCTGGCCTGTGCAGATGGCTTCAGTGAGTGCCTAGTGGCCCTGATGGACAATTTGCTGGTCATAAAAGAAGAAGTAGCCAGGAAAGTTGCGCTGGAAAATATCCAGAAGAAGACCAAATCATGGTAAAAAGCTGAAACAAGACTGGTTGAATGTGATGCATCAACTAGGTGCAGCAGTTCAAGTAACTGGTATGTATACTTACCAGATAAACTGCCAGTGATAATAAAGTTTCACCTGGCTGCTGGAAAACAGTGCTCCTTCAGCTGCTAAGATCCATCCTTGCGATGAAATATCTGCAATATATCATCTACAGGACTGTAATTAAACACAAAATAGTAATGAGAACCTGCTGAATGTAAAATTCTGCAAAAAAATATTGGAAACTGTTCACAATAATAATTTGCAAGATGGCACTGATAGCCATGGGCATTAAGGTGGCTCAGGCTTATTGAAAAACCTAAGAAGGTCCTTCATACAGATGCAGTCACTTTGGATGGTGAGTTTAATGCGTCGCGACTTAACTCATTTATCTCATTTATCCCACTTATCACAGAATCAATTAATGCTGAGTCACGACGCATTTAACTTACAAATCCAAGTGACTCTATCTGTATCTAGCAGAAGGTCACTGCTCAGTGGGACATCCCATAGGGTGGAAGCTGATTATGAAACCTGAGGTGACTGGTATGTTGACATGTGTCATGCCATGAGTGAGAAACAGAGACGGTCAAACCTTTCCCCATTTAAATAAATGTTGTGTTTTGTTGTGAAGATGTGCTGAGCTCAGCATACTGTATAAGTCAAGACAGTATTTATGCCATCCATTACCTCCATTTTCTAGCAAAAAAACTAGGTAAAAGAACAGGTTTGCAGGGTTCATTATGAGCCAAAAACAATCATCTATGAAATTAGTATCAGGCATATTAATTTTCCAGAATTATGCACAATCTCTCATCAGTCGCTTCCCACACTCTCCCCACGCACACCCTCTGCTCATTTGAGAATAAACACTCTTTTATACATTACAAAGTTCATAATTAGAAGACTCTTTTCACTTCTACCCAACAGAAGCTTCATAATCTCAAGTCAATTAGCAGCTGATTTATCAATTAGTATGGCAACTGATGATTAGTAATGTAGTAAAGTAATTACTCCAAAGCTTCTTATGAAAGACATGAAATTATTTAGTGTTATTTAGAGGTTAAAATTACATGGCAGGGGGTGTGAAATTCTCTATTGGATAAAAAAAATAAGTAATTGTCCTGGTTTTTGGATTCACTTGCAAATGTATCTTGAGATACCTGTTTGGGAAGTTTGGAATCACAATGGAAGAATTCTAAATTACATTGGTTGTATTTTGTTGCAGATGAAGAGATTTATGCACATTTTCACAAGTTGGAAGTTTTTGGAAAAATGTAATGTTCTCAATCCAGACCACATCTCTAGAAATATAGTGTCATAACTTAGAAGGTAAGCTAGTATCTGGTCACATATGCCACCTCTAGATTTTCAAATTCTTTGAGTTATTTGATGAAGCACTGCAAAGAGGATCCCTATAGATTACTAAAATGTTCATTAAGGGCTTCTTGAGAAAAGCAACATGGGCATTCTTTTACAATATATGCCCTCTGTTACTCCTAATATGCCAACATGACTAACCATTCTAAAGGTTTAAGGTCAGTCAAGATTCTAACACCCCAGGAAAAATGGAGACGATATCCATTTAAGCCAATATTCATTGCTTGGCTGCCTTACTTATTGGCCATGAATTTGGGTCAAGGATTCCTCACACTGCAATATATGGGTTAGAGTTAAATACATGTCCTTAAGGACTAAGTTTAAGTTTTATTTTCCCATGGACACAAAGTTTTAAGGGATAAATCATCAGGCCTGTTCATGCTTTCAAAGAATCTCCCTCTTGAGGGAAGGACATGGACATTTTCTTATACAGATGCAGTCACTTGGATTTGTAAATTAAATGCGTCGTGACTTAACTCATCTATCCCATTTATCCCACTTAGCACAGAATATTGTGTCACAGCCTTCCATCCAATTAAAGAGTTCACCATTGAAAACAATGGTGCTTTGGTATGCTAATGAAAAGGTTAAATGCAGTAAATTAGTTAAGATAACTTTAGATAACACAGTTTCTTCAATTAGCCCTGAGTCACGACGCATTTAACTTACAAATCCAAGTGACTGCATCTGTATGTCCTCTTATTGGGTGTGTTTCAGAATAGCAATGTTTCTTTCAATAGGCCTACATGCCTCTCCTTAATTATAAGCATGGCATGACAAAAACATAACGAGTCTAACACCCCAGACAAATGCAGTAGGTGTCACCCATTAAGCCAACATACATTAGTTTAGTTGCCATGCATATTGCATATAAAAGTTGAAGAAGGACCTCTCAATACTCTTTCACATTCAAATAAATAGGTTGGAGTCAATGATTAGTCCCTAAGGACACATATTTAAGTTTTATCCTCCCATTAAGATATAAATCATTTGGCCAGTCCATGCCCCTCAAGAAATTTCATTCTTAAATTCCTAGAAGATAAGAATATCTCAGAATAGTTTCCAATGGCCACATATAAAAAAAGGTTGTAAGGTGAAATAAAGCATGCAATTAAAAAAAGTTACATTTTGAACATTTCTGTTGACTTTATGTCTTTAAGGAATAAAAATAGTCTGTACCAATGTGAATATGAAGTCAAATAAATTAAGACATATTTATATATACTGTATATATATTATTGGTGTCTGAAGAGGAACCTTTTGGAAAGAGTTTCACCAGAAATTATTTCTTCTTAAAAATTGTAGGGTTTTTTTTCTTAAAGGAAAGAAATCTGGGAGTTGTTAATTTAACTTCTCCATCTCTGAGCCTTCAGCCGGCTGTTATGACAAATTACTAAAGAATATTCAAATGGAATTCCCAATGTGAGCAAGTGTATGGAATAATGTGTAATATATGAGCGATTTATGATAAATAATGCAGTCGAGTTGGCTAAATTATCTTCTTTGGCAGATTCGATAACTGCTAAGGCTTTCGCTCAGCCCCGAAAGTCGAGTATAAAGTGTACATATATTGTAATTCTTTATAACATAATTGCTTTGTAATTGCTTACTGATGGTAACATTTAGACGTTTCTCCCGCTATAGATCAATCATCGGAGCAAGAAGCAATTTGAGAGAGACATCCATCTTCGTTTCCGCCAAATGATAGGCCACTAAACTCTAACTGGGAAGATCAGCTTCAATGGAGTCTTGCCGTTTATCACAGCCTTTGAAAAGGCAAATTACATTTTCCTGTGTTTTTTAACAGTGGCCTTTGCATTAGTTAAACTCGACCCATCCATATTTATTAAGCTCATACATCCGCCTTCCTGCTGCCCTGCAAGTCAATGGTTCTTATTCACATCAACCATGAGCAAAGTCATTGATGTTCTTCTGTCTATTTCTAAAAAAATCAGTTGGCTTGAATATAGCCATCTGTGTTGGCCTTATCGCAGAAGCCTTATGCGTTTTGTGCCTACACAGGGCACTTACTCATAGACATAGTTATGAAATGTGTTTGGCTTATTTTAATTTGACCTATGTCAATTAACTTGAATAATTTTTTCATATAGATCTGATCATTTAGAGTCAGAATGGGCCGGCGGGACACCAGGTAAAATCTGATGGGCCCCATCGACCCAGACCCTAGACACAGGGTAGTTGGGGCTGAGGTGGGAGGACTGGAGTGGGTTGAGGCTGGAATGGAAATCCAATGGTGGGGGGCCCGGTAGAGGGAGCCCTGGTGGGCTAGATGGGCTAGATGTCCAGACCACTTACAAATGGCAGGAACTAGAAATAGTTATAACAACTAGGAATAGTTATAACACCTGGGAATAGTTATACTGTAACAAGTACAAGTGGAATCTATGTCTTAACATTAGCCAATACAAGCATCTGCCAGAGGATAAACCTGTGTATAACAAGCTTAATAAGGGTTTGATTGGGCAAGAGTTATTCTTCAGTCACTGAAAAACATTATTAAATGCATTGTAAATGAAAAAAATTCATGTTGTCTTTCAACAAGGAGCATTGAGAATATTTTAATTTAACGCACAATTAATGATGTCCCATTACTGATCTTTTTTCTTTATCCGTTAATATCCTAATACCGTTACATAGTTAAATAGTTAAATCGGGATGAAAAAAGACAAAGCCCATCAAGTTCAACCCCTCCAAATGAAAACCCAGTATCCATATACAAAACCTTCCTTATTTTCCCATAAAATATATGCCCATAGCTATACTAACTATAGAGTTAATATCACAATAGCCTTTGATGGGCGAATCTCCCCAGTTTCGCTTCGCCGAAAAATTCGCAAATTTCCAGAGAAATTCGTGAATTTGCAAAAAATTCGCGAAACGAGTCGCGGCATGCTTTTGACGCGCATTGTTTATAATTGAATTCACCGTCAAAAAAAAATAATACAAGTATGGGATCCGTTATCCAGAAAGCTCTGAATTATGAAAAGGCCATATCCCATAGACTCCATTTTATTCAAATGATTGTAATTGTTAAAACTGATTTCCTTTTTCTGTGTAATAATAAAACAGTAGCTTCTACTTGATCCCAACTAAGATATAATTCATTCTTATTGGAAGCAAAACCAGCCTATTGGGTTTATTTAATTTGTAAATAATTATAAAAATTGACTTAAGGGGTGGATATCAAAATTATAGAAAACCCCCTTATCCAGAAAACCCCCAGTTACAAACATTCTGGATAACAGGTCCCATACCTGTACTTTGAAATTATGATAAATACTATGGTTAAAGCTGTAAATGCAACACAATCCTTCTATACCTGCTATCCCACAGTCACACTCCCTTCCCAGAGACTATTATCCACTGTT
>JAMBMQ010000019.1:124644-135339 GCA_024363595.1 Xenopus borealis | reverse complement strand
CTGCAGCCTTGTGCCTTTATATGGTCACAGAACAACCCCACAGTGACTTCTAATATCCTTTTCATTTACAGTGGGAAAAGGAAGGGGCTAAATTGCATAAAACTTTAGCTTTTTAATTAGCCGTATGTGCAACTGTATTTATAGCTAGTTGTGGTCTGCCATTCTTGGATTTAATCTATGATCAGTGGTGTAAGTTGGGGCAGAGCAGGACATGTGGCCATTGTCCCCAGATCTAGTAACTCAATGCAACCAAGCAGCATTTTCTGGTTGTGTATTTAATAAAGCAAAAAGCTGATTGGGTACTGAGGGTTAGAAGACATGGGAGAAGACTATGGCTGGTCCTATCACTGGAGTATGGAGGCTTAGGCTGGACCCTCAAAATAAAGTTTTTGACTCTGTGCACCATCTTCCTAAGGTTGCCACCTTTGGGTTCCACAAAAATTGAACACGTAGGTGGGATGATGCTGTTGGGGTAGAGCAGTGACATATGGGGCTAGGTTAAGACATATAGAGGGCAAGTTTGTGCCTCATGTTGGCAGAGTTTTGACATCAGAGGTCGGAATGTTGGTTGGTTTCACAAGGCTGAAACTCAAACAGGTAATTGCAACTTGAACAGGCAGTTGCAACCCAAACTCTCCTAAGGAAAACCAAACTGTCTGGGTCAAAACTGAACAGGTGGCAACCCTACAAGTTCCCCTTCCCCTTGCTCACTCTCATGGATTGGTCTACTTGGGCAGGCAGGTGGGGGGGATACAGACTGGGTGCAGGCAGTAGGAATGGAGGATGGTACCGATCATAAGCAGAGGGTGCAGTGGTGGGTGGGATACAGGCCCCTTTTTCCCTGGGTAGTGGGGTCTGCTGTACAGAAGTCACAACAGCAACGTGCCAATTTTCTAATCTAAATTAAGAGTTGAATGTTTTTCTGCCTCTCTCATTTTGTTTGTATTGCCTGTTGTGAGAGGAAGAAGCATCTACACAACCCCTATGGAGCCACAACACATTGAAAGTGCATTATTGAATACATAACCATCATTAAAGTGTGAGAGAGAGCCGGCAGCAAACAATCATCGCTTCCCTGTAATGAGCAGAGTCGGCCATGAGGACAGGTCCCTAACTGGCCGGGACTGAAACACATGAATATAAATTCCTTCAATACTTCCATTGTCAAGGTCTAATTAATGCCCATTCAGGTCTCCAACACAAGCCTCAGTGTATAGTCAGACCCCCCCCTTCCCTATCCGAATGCGCAATATACAATTTCCTGGAAGACAACGTGACATTTACATGCATGCTTTGTGTTTCCAGATTGTTTGCAAGCTTCCACGTATGTCTTATTGCTGGCAGACATTAAAGGCGGTGGGGATAAAAAAAAAAAAAAATGGCCATTTCTTTTCGGTGAGTGACATTTGCATTAAAGCTCCGCGTGGCTGCCATATTATCTGTTCATTTCCTCTTGAGAAATAATGGATTTCTTTCAACCATAAGAGAAAGGGAGAAGAAAAAAAAAAGAAAGGAAGAAAAGAACACCTTTCCGTTCATGCTGATGACCTCAATCTAAATGGGCTGTTGAGAAATACATATTAAAATCCACCTCCCACTCACGTCGCTGTACCTTCCAAAGTGTCCGGAACATTCCGTCTGGCTCTGAGATTTAAAGCAGGACTTGTACAGTATGTACAGTATGTGTGGGTCTCGTTATTTATATAGTACTACTTGTATAGGAAACCTTGTGTGTTGTTACAGTGCATTAAAGGGGAAACAAAAACTGAAGGTGCTCGGCACCTCAGGTATAAAATCCACCTCATTGTGTTCAAAGCCTTTAAATAAACATAAAATTAAACATGCCACCCACCTACCATTGATATTTTTGTGCAACCAGTGGTGTAATTGCTGTGGGCCGATTAGGGGTAAGAAGTAGACGGGTGGGTAGAAGACGGGTGGAAGGCATATAGGGATTGCAGTGCACCAAGCCACCCTGCAAAAAAAAGTCATTAGTGGGGTCCAGTTCATGGGAATTCCTACACACCCCACCCTACTACCTGCTCCCATCCACCCGTTTCCTGCCCCCTGCCCGCCTACACCAGTAACACCACTGGCTGCATTCAAATGGTTGGCATGTGGTCAGCTCCCTATTTAACTGCTTTGAACACCTTGCAGTGGCTTTTTAATCAGAGGCAAGGTGCTGAGCACCATCAGATTTTGGTTCCCCTATAATGCACTGTAACAACACATAAGGTTCCATATACAAGTAGCACTATACAAATGATGAGATCCCAAACACCTGCCTACTACCTGCACCCCACCTACCTACTTTCTGTCTCCCATGGTCCAGGGCCCTTTGTGGCCATGGTTACACTACTGTATGTAGCACTGCCAACAGCCAATCAGATAGATCTATAGAACCTTGGCTAACTATGGGGTAGATTCCTCAAAGAGTGAAGTTTCGCCACTAGAGGGAAATTCCACAGCTCTCAATTCATTTCTATGGGATTTTGCGAGGCGTATTCATCAATGGGTGAAGTGAAAGTTCACCCTTTGATGAATACGCCTTTAAAAATCCCATAGAAATGAATTGAGAGCTGTGGAATTTCCCTCTAGTGGCGGAACTTCACTCTTAACTTCACTCTTTGATGAATCTACCCCTATGTGAAGAAAAGAAAACTGGACCCAAGCAGGACAACTGTGTTACTGCTTTAATAACATGACATGTTTTGGATTAGCAAAATGGGACTTAGTAAGGGAGAACCTTGACAGCTTTGGTGTCTGTTGTGGAACCCATTGTGTTAGCTGGTAGATCTACAGAACCTTGTTATTCTGGCACTTGGATCCAAATGTCGGATGGGTGATTCCACCCTACTGCATTCCTCTTGTTCTCCAGGCAGTTAATTCATGTCTAGAACTCAAAAGAGAAATCTTTGTTAGGAAAGATCTTATTTGGTGCTTTAACTGTCTTCTTCTCGCCGTCCTTGTGAATCTCCACTCACACTAAATTGCAATATATATCTTACTTGTCTCCTTAAACACCTTCCCATTTGCTGCTTTTCCTGCAGACAGGTGGTTTTCTTGACAAATATGTGGAGCTTTTTATTGGGTTTTACACCTTTATCCATCTGCTGCCTTGTTTAACGCCACAATATGTTAGATTTATTTTTCATCATCACCTAAATGCCTGTCATACAGTATATATTCCCATGACTAACTCTCTGGGTTACAGTTTACAGATTCTTTAGAATTCTCTCACTCATTCCCAGATGTTCCTGAAATGGCAATATTTTCTGAGTAAATATGTTGTCCTGCTATACTTATGGGCAGAGGTGGGCTTTGGTCTGGCTCCACAACGGAAGTATGTAATAGAATTTTACCTATACGAGCTCATTATTGAAAGTAGGGGTCAACATGGTCCAAGAAAGGACCGTGTTTTTTCTCTGCAACTCATACCACTTACCCAACCGGTGTTTCTATCTGGTAATTTCTCTGCTTACCTTCTGGTGATCTAAGGGTTGTGAATGTGATCTGGTGGTCCTCAACGCTACATTATTTGATCCTATCCCTTATTTTAGAAAAGCTCTAAATAGGGAACACAGTTGTGAGCCCTTTTATAAATCATCCATCTTCTCATATCTCTCGTGCCTAATATATGCTATTGGCGTGCAGATGCAAACCCCCAAGGAAGCCATATGACCCATGGCCAATATTGAGCAGAAGACTCCCTTGCTCCTCTGTGCATTATTCCTAGGGACACATTCACATGAATACGTACAGTTGGTGTATTGGCAGTAAGTAGAGCACAATTCCAATGATCATGATAGTTTAAGGGAGAGTTTTTAGCGGATGTGGAATTAAGCAAATAGTTGACTTGAAGGCACCTTAACCTAGAGTGGTTAAGGTAACCAAGTAGTTTGTATTAGCACAACATATTGTACATTTCTATTTGGGCAACACCTGTATAATGTAGAGGGGTCCTCATGGTACAGCGAGCCTCATGGGAATAACTATTTTGCGACTAAGGCAAGAAGACAACTATTTTATTGTGCCTGGCTTTTTTCTGATGATCTCCTGAGCCTACCCTGAAATGAAATAATTAAGCTAGTAGCACAGTACATATTTTACATTCTACACTGTTGTCATGGGGGCCTACTGGGTCTATGATTATCAATTCTAACACCACATTTTTTTTTTTTAAATTGAGTTTTATATGAAAACACTGCGGATGTGTAGCTCCAAGGAGGGACTGCTATTACTTGTTCTGTAAATTGCTTTCTGACAGTAAGCATTTAATAAATGCAAAGATCTCATTTAGCAAAGCAGAAGAATTGCAAATACATGAAAAATATGTAAAAGCAATAGTGTATTGCAAAGCAGATACATACATACTGTATACATATAAAATTACTTCTGGCATATTATGTTCTGTATTTCCATCATGCAGTCAGGCAAATCTTATTTTAACATGGAAGCACTAGGATGAGGAGCAGGGACTGAGCAGAGTGGTGCCATGGTTGGGAAAAGGAAAGTTTTAATTGCTCTGCATTGGAAGGGTTGCTCTACCTTAGATAGTTATCCTACTCTTGATGGAATTTATATGCAGACTCATGAGAAAATCCTCTGCTGTATTTTTTCTCTTGAAGAATTTTTCATAGCCATCTGACTCGCTCTTTTCTATTTTGGCTAGTGAAAGGTGTTCAAGAGAAAAAATGCAGCAAGTCCAGTTGATTGGACTTGATACTAGAAATATAGCATAACCTCGATGAATGAGAACTTTCACTTCTTCTTCTGTTCTGACTTTTCTGCACCCCTCCCCCATTTATATCATATAAATCAAGTCCCCAATGGCTTCTGTAAGGGTCCATCTTGACTATAGAAGGACATAAGAGAGGTAATTCCAAATATCTTTTGATACAGGGCTTGAGTATTTCAGAGCTTGCTTCTTGCCAATACTTGTCTACCAACTCAGGGCTAGTTGTTCTTCACTATTCCCTTGTGGTTCCTTCTGTTGAACCTTGCCTGGTTGAACACAAATTCCTTCTGATTTCCTAGTTTGGTCTTGGTCTGTTCCTCTGCTCCCCTCTGCCTGCTCCGACTTTGGCCCGTTTACAGCTGCCTGTCTTTACTTCATTCGGTCTCCTGATTCTGAGATCACTTCCGCCGCTTGACACTCCTGCCTATTAAGCCCCAGTTCTCATTTTAGAGTTTGTTCCCTGTGTTACGGAAAGGTGTAGGTGCTAAACTTCTCTATCCTGATGGTGAGCAAAATACAGTGTTAAGCATGTTATCTAAAACATGAGAAATGATCACTTTTGTACTTAAAAAAAGAATAAAATAAAATATATATATATATATATATAAATGAGTACAAGAGTAAGTCTCCCATTGATCATTGAAGAATGGGTTGTCTGCTTGCCCAGAGAGAACACGTTATTAATGGTTTTGTGTTCTGTGTCATGCCGAGTTCTGTTCCCAGAGTATAATGCCCTAAAAACCAGTTGTTTGGGTAAGAACTAAGATAAATGAGGAGACATACTGTAGGGGGAGAAACATAATGAGAATTCATTTACACCTTATTTATTTGTAACAGTGCATATATTAAATTAGAAGCCACTACATAGTCTCTCCTCTTGAGCATTTACTTTCACCAGTAATTTCAGTGTGGCATCAACATATCTTCAATAACAAAGAAGACAGTAGGGGTTAGTTACTATGACGAGAGGTTCGCAACTTAGGTCGTACCTGTCTTGGGGACACACCATAAACAACATGAGGATCCACATTTAGTTCCCAACATACAATTTAAGAGTCACAGGTGTTAGGAGTTACCATTACTAGTAGATGATGCTACTATGGGATAGATATATCAAATATCGAAATGGGAAGCAAGAAGGATTTCCAGCAGTTCCATGTATTATAAAAGGGAGCAGCAAGAGTTTTAAGGAATGTTTATCAAAGCAAATACCTGTGTCACTTCTTTAGAATGTAGGGTCAGACTGGGCCAGTAGGACACTGGGAAAAAAACCCAGTAAACCCTGGTCCTCATGGGCCTCACTGCCTAGACCTGCTCCTTACCTGAGACTCCTCCCTGGCCTCCCCTGATCACAGCCACAAAGGAAAAAGTACAATATATGTGGGGGACAGGGGGTTGTGGCATTGAAATGTGGAATGTGGAAATGTGCATTGAAGTCAACATCTGGGGAGGGCTTTGGTGGGTATGTGGGGGCACCCTGAGATGGCAGCTGCTGTGGGCCAAGACCCCCCAGTCCGACACTGTCAGAATTTGCTTCCCATTCCATTCTGTTCAAAAGGGTGTCAGTGCTCAGTGCAACTCAGCTGCAGGGCTAAGCACTAACATCTGACTGAATCCTGAATCCCCAATGCAACTGACATGTAGAGTAACAGAATTTGGACTATTCTTTGCTGCTCATTAATGATTCATTCCAGCGTTGAAAAGAAATTGTTAATTAGGAAAAGAAATATTGCTAATGATGCAAATGAATTGATCTTCTCTAACTACTTGTGGCTCATGATGTTCATTAATCTCAAGGTCTTGGGTAGTAGAAGTCCAGGTGTTGATGAAAACGTGGAATAATCCACCTTTATATTCAGAAAGGAGAAGCTTTCATATTTATCACGAGGCTTCATAGTATAACACGAGAGAGCCGTACAAGCTAAATTCCCAGCTGTTCCGGAAACTGGTTCTCTTTATCATTTAATGATTTATAATCTATATTATTTCTTTTCCTGACATTTCTTTAAATGAAATAATATTCCCAAGTGAAAAGTAAATGTAGTGCTGTTATTATATTGTTGTGTAATAATAGGGACAGCCATAAGAAGCACAAGAAAATAATACAGGATAAGTGGATGATATAAGATATAATTATAATTGCTTTATCGTTTATTTTATTTACTCCCATGAGCATGAAAAGATCTTGTCAGACTAGAAAAATAAGTTATACACAACCATGAGATCTATTTACTGGAATGTTTTGTGAGTAAGGGATCTTTTTACACTATGGTGTCTATTGGTTCCCTTATCAGCCTTGCCTTGAATTTATGAATAAGGAAAGATTTGATTATCCAGGTTATATCTTTACCCCTCAGCAGTATCATTGTTTGGAACATAGATTTATGCACCTGCCATTTTACTTGGGCCTTTCCATCAGAAACATGAACTGCATTAAATATTTGTGTACTTGAATAATGTATCCTTAGGATGAAGGCACATGGGTCATTTCTTTAATAGTCTACTTTATCCAACAGAGATTGGCCACCTCCTATTAACTATAAAATAAACTGTGTCAAAATTGCTGGTTTTTCTTCTAAAAACACCCCATGTGACTTTTTTTATTTTTATTACTCTTTTTCCAATAATCTGTTTAATAATATTCCAGTCTGGACCAAGGCTTGATTCCAGCATGGAGATAGTAGTCTTAGACTGAATATTATTAACTCAATAAATACATACAAATATGAGAATAATTATTATACTCATTCAATGGGCAGGTAGGGTCCACTGGCAATTCAAGGGAGAATCTAAACCCTTTCAAAGAGAATAATTTAGGCCACCTTATAAGGTTTGGAAGACTGCAACAACCTACTTGGAGTAGACCCAGAGACCTGGTGTTTCTGTGCTGGCTACATTGCCACTGGACTCCTATTGCTTTCCATGTAATTGCAAGTTGGCTTGGCAAGCTTCACCTATTATCTGGCCACATGTGAACTGTGTAAGCCATTAAGCTGCCTATAAAACCCCTACCCTGCACTGACTCATTGCCCAACATTGGTCTCTGTTCCATACTACCTGGGTGTGTTATTGTGTATGATCCTGTTGATTGACCACTGCCTGACCTTGACCCTTGCTGTTCTGCTCTCTCTACTGACCACTGACTATTCTATTGAATCTCGTTACTGTACCAATTATGCATTTGTTTTGACCCTGGCCTGTAACCTCAACCTCGCTTCTGCTTCCTGATTTGGTATCATATTGTCTGTTTGATATTGACCCGGCTTGTCCCTTGACCACGCTCCTTGTTCCCCATACTTTCCTTATACTTTACTGTTCCCTTGCCTGCCCAGAACTTCCCCCTTGGTCCTCTCACATTAAGACCTAGCAGCATCCAAGTAGCAGAGGGATTCTCCCAAAGTAAATGGCAATTGTTTGAAGCAGAAGTGCAAGTCAGGACCTTGAGGTTTGTTCTGGGATTTGGGACACCATACTTTAACAAGAGCATTCACTCCAATGCCATTTTAGAAAGATCAAACCATTTAGTATTGTATAGTCTCCAGCTACTGTAAGCCTTGGTGGATCTTCTTTACTCAAGAGGTTGTCATGTATCACATGTGTTTTGTAATCATATGTATTATGTTGCTTACATTATTATAATTATAATACATTTTTATATTATATAGTTGCCAACAACTCACCTGCCTTTGCCCATTCTAAACCAGATTACAAATCTGATGAGTAGTGATTCACTTCTCATCACTACTCATGAGGTTGAATTTCTGTGGGTTTTTTTAAACCATGAGTAAACAAATGCCATGAAAGTTATTAAAAAAAATCCTAATAATATGAAACAAAAATGCTGAACAATGAGCTAAAAAAATCCGAAAACCTCTAAAAATCCAAAAGGCTAAAAAAAAGTCCAATAGTATCAGCACATCTCCCATTAGTGTCTATGGGGATTGGACAGCTTTTACTTGGAATGGTGTTGTATTAGAGCTCTTCGTGATTTTTTCACTTAATAAATCTTGAGAATTTTTGAGAATTTTTTTTAAAAACATGATTTTTTAAGAAAATGTGAATGTTGCCTCCACTATCCAGAGTAAGCAATAGGATGTTTTGCTTTGAAACAGTAAATGTTCCCTGCCTTTTGGTTGCTATAGGTTACTTGGAATAGAGTAAATATTGCACTTTGAATTACATTACTCCCGTCTTGCTCTCAAATCTATATTTTTATATAGTCTATCTAACCTTATTAAAGGAGAAGGAAAGGCTAAAATTAAGTAAGATTTATCAGAAAGGTCTATACAAATACACCAGTAAACCCTCAAAGTAATGCTGCTCTGAGTCCTCTGTCAAAAGAAACACAGTATTACTTTCCTTCTATTGTGTCACATGGGCTTCTGTATCAGACTTCCTGTTTTCATCCATGCTCAGTTTGCTCCTCTCACCCTCTACCCCTCCCTTTTCCCCCACCCTCCTCCCCTCCCTGCTGTAATCTGAGCCCAGAGCTATGAGTGAGCAGAGAGAGAATCAGGCAGGAAGTGATGTCCCACCAAACTAATATGGCAGATGATATCCTAAACAAAAAAGAGAGAACTTCTAGAGCTTACTCAGGTATGGTAAATCATTCTATAGAATAAATAGTGTGTTACAGCTTGCACTATTGTGACTAATCTATTTGTAATAAAATGTTTCTGTAGCTTTCGTTCTCCTTTAAGTCTTATTTTTTTCTAACTAGCCTAAAGCACCATGTATAGGGTATTATTTTTCATTTCAGCACATTGGACAAAATAAAGAAATAGAGGGAATAAAACCTGCCAGTCATTATTACACACCAAGTCCTTCACATCTGCCGGGTTGTGTATAATGGGAGAATTCCAAGCTCACCTTTCACTTAGAAATAATTATTTGTCTCTGTCCGGCACATCCGTGTTGGCATTGGTCAATGAGAAGTGACTGTGCACTGATTAATTTGCCTCACTGCCATGCCATATACAGCTGTCCTATTGCCAGAGTAACTTGACTTTGCTTAGTAGACTTCCTTAGCCCAGCATTCAATTTTTTATTTTACTTGTTGACAAGAAGGCATCGGCATGGGAAGATAAAGGCTGCCCAACTCAATTTGTCTTCAGCAGAAGCCTTGTCACAGCAGAATGATAAATGGTTTCCAATAAATCATGTCTGGGACACACGGGTCTCAAATTTCCTTTTCTTCCTCAGAAATAAAACACTGACCAAGCAACGTAGGGACCTGAGGCGTCAACTGTGAACATACAACACGCCATATCTCAAATCTTAGCTTCCAGGAGAAATAGAGAGGGCTTGTGTGTCCATCACCCCATCATTAGTGCCTCTGATTCCACAGCAGCAAAATCAACTCCCTTATTTAAAAGCTTTTTCGCCAGAGATGAATACATTTATCAATCCTGTCGAAATCCCACTATTTTTTCAACTCGCTTGTTGTTGAAATTCTGTTGTTCTGCCAGTTTACTCAACGGAAACCAAATCATTAAATTCACTGATGGGCGATCATCAAATACTCTTAAAAGCTATGTACGGTGCGGGCTGCACAATATTTCTGCAAAAACTGCTTTGAGATCACAGAATTGTTTTGTTAAAAGGCATCATTAACAACAACATTACAGAAGTTTTTTTTTTTTCTAAGAAGAAACTTCCCGTTGTTGCTGCGTGACGAGAATTCCAAAAGAAGTAAAGAAAGTAATACGTATGTTTCTGGAGTCTATATAGTGAACAAATGTGCTTTTGTACTGCTAGTGCCAGGAGCCTTCACTATGGCATCAGATATACTAGCTTTCACAATGATACTAGTTCCAGACATGGCCATACGTATTGGTACCAGTGAGCTCTCACAATGGAATCAGTTCTGGACATGGCCAGATGGACTGATACCAGGTAGCTCTCACAATGGAATCAGTTTCAGCCATGCTCAGATATGCTAATACCAGGGAGCTCTC